>CM016614.1:129973263-130325847 GCA_005393395.2 Gossypium australe
TATATATATATGATAATGGATTAAACTAGTATATTGGGCCATAAGTGATGGTATAATGAATCATGTGTATTTGATCTAATAAGTAAGTTTTAGATGTTGAAATGAAAATTTTTATATCCTATGTATTATATGTGAATTATATGGATCGAAAGGTGAGAAAGAAAATTTGGTAGCTAATATGTATATACGTGAACAAATGTATATGTATTGTTTTGAGATGGGAAAATGATTTACAGATCGATGTGAAATCTATTATTGAATGTATGAGTGTTTGGCCTTAAGGCTATAAAAGGTGAAAGTTTACGAATGATGATATGAATTATGAGTAAATGAAGCTACTTAACGAGGAACATGGATTATATGAGGAAAGTGATTGTATAGGTGTATGTGATTAACAAAATTTAGCCTATATGTATTAAAATATATATGTTTCTATGGTGAATTATTTGCTTATGGCTTACTAAGCTGTCAAAGCTTACTTTGTGTAATTTTCCTATGTTTATAGAGTTTCAAAGACTTGCTCGGGTTGGAAGTCGAAGGAGATGTCATCACACTATCCAATTTGCGCTTCGGTAAATAAGTGCTTGGAGATTCGGTTATGTGGCATGTATAGACTAGTTTTGATATTGCTAGTTTTGAAATTGTGTATATATATATATTTGTATAAGCCATGCGAAAATGGCTTGTCCATCTCGTTATCCTTGGAATTTATATTTTGGCTTGAGGATTTCGTTTGATTTGGTTTTGATATATTTATAAGTATGATTACTGTATAGAGTTTATATGAAATGAAGTAAAGATGTTATGACCTAAATTTCGAGTTTTGTAACTCGTTTTAATAAGACGCAGTTGGAAAATTTTAATTTTTATGCCCTGAATTAGTAGTCAAGTCTAGTAATGCCTCATACTCGACCCCGGCAACGGTCTCGGGAAAAAGGGGTGTTACATAGCTAATCATCACTTGGTAAGATATGGTACATAAACATAGCATCACTTGAATCATACTTTTCATAATCATGAATGTTCTTACTTTGATCATCGATACATCATACCTTTCTATAATTGTCATAGTGAAATCAATCAGAACCCTTACCGGTTCATCCCTTTTCATGCCCGTTGAAGTAGTTAGAAAAATATCGGATACGCGGGAAAGCTCACACAAAGTGTGTAAACATATAGTCATAGCTCACACAAGCTGTAAAATGGGTCTGCTCACACAAGTTGTCAGTCGAAACATAGCTACACGGTGCTGTTCACACAAGCTGTCGAGCATCTGTAACTAATTCCAGAACTCAGCCACCGATAGGACATTTAAGACCAGCACCCAAAACATCGTAACCCTAATGACATGTCATTTGTATCCTATATATTCCTAAGGTTCAAACGGGGCTCGATAATCATTGTACGTCGTTGAATTTTCATCACTTCTTGACAAGATAAATTGCATAATAACATGTATGTAATGATTCAATCACAATAGAATTGCATACTAACATTAAATTTAATCAAAAATATACAGAATTCAATTCATACGAACTTACCTGGCTAAATTGCAGGAATATCAAAATTCAGGGGCACTTTGGAAATTTTCTATTTTCATTGATTTTTTTTCAGGCGATCTTAACCTAAATTAATATTTCATTCAATTTTGCAAATTTAAATAATAAAATAATCTATTTCATGCAAATTGGTCATTTCCACATTTTTACAAAATTAATCATAAAATTTTACTTTTATTCAATTTAGTCCCCGAGCCTAAAACATTACAATTAGCCATACTACCTAAGTATCCATACATTTTCCTCCGCCTCCTCTCCATTCCACATCCGAATGTATAAACAAACACACTTGTAATTAACATTTTCTAGAATTTTCATTATTTACTCAAGTGAATGTTCAAGCTGTCCATCTGTGTTATAGTCACTAAATTATTTTTATCTTGAGCCACAGAGCTTCGAATTTCAAACCGCTAATTTTCCCTGAAACTAGACTCACATATCTTCATACCAAATTTATAGAAGTTTTGGCTTAGCCAATTAGTACAGTTTTTATTAGTTAAGTTTTCCCTATTACACAGTCTGACAGCTCGACCTCTCTCACTAAAAATCATTTTTCATAGTACGATTTTCATATAGTGTTTTTGATTATTTCAATGAAAATAGACTCATTAAGGAATACAAAAATATAAATTATAACTCATAATTATTTTTATACAATTTTTAGTGAATTTCTAAAGTAAGAACAGGGGTTCACGAAGTTATTCTAAACCATTCTTACAAAAATTTAAATATCTCAAAATATAGACTTCCTTTGCTTGTTCGTTTCTTTTATATGAAAATAGACTCAACAATCTTTAATTCCATATTCACTCAACTTCTAATTCAATTTAAAAATTTTTGGTGATTTTTCAAAGTTAGACAACTGCTACTGTCCAAAACTGCTTTGTGTAACATGTTGATTTCTATTTTGTCCCTAATTCCACAATTCATACAATTCAGTCCTTGCTGAATTAAACCCTCAATGAGTTAATTTTTCTCATTTAATACTTTTATCTATCATTTTAAACTACTTCATAACCTTTAAAATCAGAATTTTAACACTAGGCCTTAATTTTAGCTTTTCACAATTAGGTCCTAAAACAATTTCCATCAATTTCACTTGATAAAATCATCATATAGCAAAATTAAAGCTTCAAATCAATATTTATTCATCATATTCTTTCAGCACTAATCCACATAAATTTAAAAATTAACCATAGAATCATAACTAATGAATTAATAAGTTGGACTCAATTGTAGAAAGTCCAAAAAACATAGAAATTTCAAGGAGAAAGCAAGTATTAAACTTACATGAAGCTTGAGTATAAAAACCAACTTGAACTCTCTTCCATGACTGTTTTCAGCTGAAGAAAATGAAGAGAAATGAAGAGAATTCTCCCGATTTTCAATTTGATCCCCTTTTTATTTAGCTAATTTTGGAAATTTCCAATTTTCCCCATTTTTCTTCTTTCTCTTCTCTTCTTCTTTCTTTCCTTCCCCTGCTCTCTGCTTCGTTTGGTTTCTGTTTCTCCTCCCCTCTTTTTTTTTCTTAGTTTATATATAATATAATAATATAATAATATAAATATAATATATAATATACTTTTTAAAAAATCTCAGATTTTCTTACGTTACACCGCCTCAACTATGCAAAATGGTATAATTACCATTTTGATCCTTCATAATTTCTTTTAATTTATAATTTAACTTTTACTTTCATTTCAGTTTAGTCCTTTTCATTTAATTTCCTACCCAAACGTTAAAATTTCTAACGAAAGTTTAATAATAGCTTAATGACACTCCATAAATATTTTTAGAAATATTTATGGCTCACTTTATGAATTCGAGGTCTCAATACCTCGTTTTTGGCCCAATTTTTCTCATTAATTCTTTCAGTTCACAAAATTCACTAATTTTAAAATATTTCTAAAATCACACTTAACTTATAAGTATCGATTAACAAAATTTTCTAACTTTTCGTCAGATTTAATGATCTCGAATCACTGTTCCGACACTATTTAAAATTGGGCTGTTACAGAAAATGTATGGAAAAGTATGGAAATGTAAGAAAATGTATGGAAATGTAAGGCAATGTAAGGAAATGCTTTGGAAACGTTAAGTTTGAAAGAGGAAAGTGAACATTTTGGAAGCTTGAACATTTTGGAAACTTGAACATTTTTGGAAACCTGGAAATGTATGGACATGAACATTTTTGGAAACCTGGAAATGTAAGGAAATGATTCAAAAATGGAAAGTGAACATTTAGGAAACTTGGATATGTAAGAGAAATAAAGGAGTTTTATTCACATAAATATGTGAATAATAAGAGATAAATAAAGGAGTTTTATTCACATAAATATGTGAATAATAAGAGATAAATAAAGGAGTTTTATTCACATAAATATGTGAATAATAAGAGATAATAAAGGAGTTTTATTCACATAAATATGTGAACAATAAGAGATAAATAAAGGAGTTTTATTCACATAAATATGTGAATAATAAGAGATAAATAAAGGAGTTTTATTTGCATAAATATGTGAATAATAAGATAAATAAAGGAGTTTTATTTGCATAAATATGTGAATAATAAGAGATAAATAAAGGAGTTTTATTCACATAAATATGTGAATAATAAGAGATAAATAAAGGATTATTTTCTAAGGAGATAATTGAGGAGATAATTGATGGATTAAAGGCTTTTATCTTTTAAATGGAAGAGATAATATTATCAAAAAGAGGAGTGGTGGCCAAGTAAGGGACTCCTAGGCTGATAACTTTGGCTATAAAAGGAGGTCAGGAGGGCTACTCATTCACTTTTGCTTCCTCTTTGCCGAAATTTTCCTAGCTCTCTCCCCCTCTCTGCCGAATTTTTCTTCAAGCAAAATCCATCTTTTCCTCTTCTATTTTCTTCTCTGTTTCTACTGTCAAAGCCGAATCTTTGTTGATTCTAAGTAAAGGAGCAATCAACTACAACATCAAAAAGGTTTCTTCAACTGTCGAATACAAGGATCAAGGATCTAAGGTAAGATAAATTTATTTGATTAAAGGTTATGATGTATATGTTAGATTAGATCTAACATGAAGATTTCGACAGACATATAGGGCAAGGAATCCTCTTCAGATTTGGAATTTGTATGGTAAGTGATATTCTGCAAAGGCTTAATTTTGGTATTTGGAATTATTTTTCATTATTTCAAAAGCCAAAAACTCACATGGTTACATGAATTAGTGTTAGCCGATTCCAAGGAAAAGGGATACTAGCAATTTTGGGATTTGATTTACAATCATCCAAATCGGCAAACAAGGTGAGTATTAGTAACACAAATCCTACTAGGATTTGGTTTTCTTTAAGCCAAATAGATTATTAATATGCTATGGCCGAATATAGGAGTTAAAGATCTAGATCGGAAGATCGCTCCTTGGGATTTCAAGGAATCCAATAAGCGAATCAGGTGTGTACCCTACCCTAAGTTTTGATAGGTTCATGGCTATGTTTAAATTAAATGTATTATTAAGAATGTGTTTACTCACACTAATTTTCAATATATTATGGCAATGGTTATTTTAATATATGAATATGCATAAGAATGAGAATGTGGCTAAGTGCCACAAATGTGGCAAAAAAAGTACCCAGGTACGTTTCCTACTTCTGTTAGGATTATGAATGTGATATACTTGAACATGTGAACAGTAACATGAATGAAATTTAAGTATGCTGAACATGTTATAAAAATAATTTGGGGCATTCGGGATATATGTGAAGGGAGAATTGAAGGTGATGACTACGGTCTCACCAACGAAATATGTTGACTACGGTCACATTGCGGAATTTTGGTAACTTCGGTTACAATATTTGACTATAGTGTCTAATGACACAACGTATAAATTTGACTATAGTGTCTAATGACACAACGTATATGGGCGATGAGCACGTCGACTGCAGCGACTGCCTTCGATGGTGTGTAGCGGATGGAGGGTTGACTTAGTAGTCCCCACGGTGTGACTGGCAGGTACGGGTGGTGTGTAGCGGATGGACCATTAGGCTTGGGTTGGGTTGCATCATTTATTTTGATATGAATATGAATTTGACATGAACATGTATGCCTGATTTGTTGGATGTTAGTATGATGTACACATTGAGTCTGTTGACTCACCCCGTTGTGGGAACTATTTTCAGGTGATGAACAGTGACGGACCGGGACGGTAGACCTTGAGGTGGCCATGCATCAATTTGAAGATTTTATTTATTTTGGACCTTATTTCGTTTTAGAACATTTAATTTTAATATTGGGTTTTATTTGATGTAATAAGGCCATAAGGCCCAAGTTGGATTTCTTTATTTCTGCTTTATTTTTTTTAATTATTTTGTTACAAATGATTGTTGGATTAAATTTTAAGTGAAAATATTTTATAAACCTAAAGAAAATTATTTTTGTCACCTTAATAAAATTGGGTTTTTTTTTTTAAATTAATTAAATGGGTTTCCCAACCTAAGCCCAATCCAAAACAATATCTTCTAAAATTTACAAATTTTCTCTAAGTAGCAAAGAATTTGAAAACCGGTTTACTTAAGGAACATACCAGATCCGGTCAGGCTCATGGGCCGGGTTTGGGGTGTTTCATGGCGTCCTCTGACATGGAAGTCCCAACTTTTACCTCCTGCCTCTTTTCTTTATTTCCCAAATTCACTGTCTCAATCGTTTCTTGATAGGGCAGAATCTGTTCATCCTCTTGTTCTACCATTCTTAGTAAGTCAGGGGATGATGCATAATCTTCAGCATCTTTTTCAGCCTCGAATTCTCCCACACAAATGGCTTTCTTGAAATCGATTTTAGGACTTGTAACAGGATTGTTCACGTCATTGATATCCGAGCACCTGAAAGGTGAATAAAAAGAAAACTATAGAGGGGTATCAAGGTATTGGAACTCACAAACATGATATGAGATATATGTAAGGATAGGCTATGAGAAGAGGGAATAAATCGTGACAAAATGCATATCCATTGATGTTTATTTAAAAGATAAATAGCAAACATGATTACTCATAACGGATTCCCCTTACAACTTAGGGGCATACAAAAAGTTAATACTGACCATTACTCCGGAGGGGATTTAGAAACTACAAGGAGATCTACGTCAGTCCAATTGTTCAAAGTGAATCCTGGAGGACAAGGGCGTATCATCGAAACATCTCCAATTGCATCATCCCCTTTATCCATAACATTTATACCGATGTTCTGGAAATCCCTTTCGATTGATAACATCATGCTTGGTACACTATCTCTCCCCGGGTACATCATTCCTGCCGATGTAAATGTCTTCAACAACGGAGGATACATTATGGGCTCCCAGCCCAATTCCCGACCTGAGGCTCTTGCAATCCTCCTTTCTTGATCTCTCTGCCATTGTCTTCTTCTTTGTTGGGCGTCTGGCTTGAACCCTAAACCGTATCTAGCCTTGTGATGTACTGGCTTTAGTGCTCTGGCCATTCCTTGCTGATATTTTCCCAACCCTCTCTCCGCTCGGGCTCCTTTCCCCACAGTCATCTTGATCCCCATCTTGGTATTCCTTGACAGCTTTGGCGTGGGGGCCTTGCTTCCTTCAGCGATAAAAGTAGCATTGATGAATTCGAAGGAACGGAAGGAACATTCTACTGTGTTTTTGTTCACCTCGATGTAGGGTGCATCAGTAGAGAGGGACGCAACGATGTCTTCCTCACCGGCGACTGTGATCAAGCGATTATCCATGACAAACTTTACTTTCTGGTGGAGAGATGAAGGGACTGCCCCAGCTGAATGGATCCAAGGTCTCCCTAGGAGGCAGTTATATAAAGGTGCAATGTCCATGACCTGGAACTCAATATTGTACGTGCATGGGCCCACTTCTAGAGGGATCTCGATCTTTCCCATGACCTCTCGTCGCGTCCTATCAAACGCTCTCACTGTGGAATGACAAGGCCTCAGATAAGACATATCTACTGGCATTCTGGATAATGTTGCCAAAGGCATGACATTAAGCGCAGACCCGTTATCAATGAGTACACTTGGTACTATGTAACCCTTACAATAGGCCGTGATATGTAATGCTTTGACAGAGCCCCTTCCATTTGGTGGTATTTCATCATCGCTGAAAGAGATGAAATTATCCGCATTTAAGTTGTTTTCCCATCTATCAAGCTTTTCAACGGGTACGTTGCTCGGCACATATGCTTGGTTTAATACTCTTAATAAAGCGTTTCAGTGTGGTTCTGAGTTTAGCAGTAGAGATAACACTGAGATCTTTGCCGGTTGCTTGTTCAATTGCTCCACGATGTTATACTCGCTGTGCTTGATAAACCTTAAAAATTCATGCGCTTCGTCCTCATTCACGGGTCTTTTAATCCCTTGTTCGGATGGGATTTCAGTCTCGACTACCGCCTCGGGCATTGGTGCTTTTCCTTTTTGACTCGAATCGATGCCTTTCTTTTTCGGTTCAACCACCTCGGGAGAATAGCACCTCCCGCTGCGGGTAAAATGTCCTACCTCGCTAACGCTTCCATTCGTAGCTTCGGGCAGGGTAATGTTGACATCGTATTTCCAGGGCACTGCTTTGTCCTCGTTGTAAGGGAACAGAGTTGGTACCTTGATTATCATCTTCGGTTTCACCTCTTCCTTCTTTGCCTCGTAGTAGATTATCAAGGGTCGGTCAGCACTATAAGGAGGACCTGATGATTGACCTTCGGAAGCACATACATCCTTTTCGTCGATTTCTTCTTTCTTGTTACAGATCTCAACCTCCTTATTGTTCATCATACCTTGAAGTAATTCTTTGAATTCCTCACAAGATTGGATGTGATGTCCTTCTATGCCGTGAAAAACGCAATAACTTTGACCTTCCATGCTTCCCTCCTTGAGACTTCTGCCTAGCAAACCCTTTTCAGTCATTATTTCCCACACTTTCCTCAAGGGTGTCTTTATCTCGGAGACACAACTTTTGGCTCGCTATCTATCTTCTTGTGTCACCACACTCACGTTCCCCACGGGATGGTTAGGGAGCGGATTTCCAGCCACATTACCGGTGCCGTCAAATCGTAAAATCCCCGCTTCGATAAGACCTTGAACCCTCCTTTTAAAAGCTATACAATTGTCCGTAGAATGCCCCTGGTTTCCCGCATGATACATGCAATTAGCATTAGGATCGTACCACTTTGGGTATGGAGGCTTCAACGGCGCCATGTAATGCGGGGATATTAATTATTTTTCCAATAATTTTGGGCACAGTTCTCCGTATGACATAGGAATAGGGGTGAATTGAGGTCTTTCAGGATTGGGTCTTGTTGGCCTCTGTTCATTTTTAGGCTGACTTGGAGCGGGTATGGTATTTGGCGGGGGTGTGGTGAACGGTCTTTGGTGATCAGTGGCATAGACGGGGTAAGGAGGGGGTGTTTGATAGTAGAGGTTCTGAGGAGGAAAATAGAAATTTGGAGGTGGGCGGAATTGAGGTCGGTGTTGGATTGGGTATGGGTTGGGAGCGTAGTGGTTTCCAGTCCCCACCATATGAGTTTCAGGCTCTTTCTTCTTTACAAGTGCTGATCTCTTCGAGCTCTCGGGCCCTTCCATCCTTCCGCTCTTGATGCCGTTTTCAATGAGTTCTCCGGATATCACGACATCTGCGAAGTCCTTTGTAGCATTTCCCACTAACTTGTCATAAAACGGTGCCTTCAAAGTGTTAATAAAAAGAACCGTTATCTCATTTTTGGTCAGTGGGAGTTCTACTTGAACCGAGACGTCCCTCCACCTTTGAGCATATTGTCTAAAAGTCTCTGATGGCTTCTTTTCCATCATCTGTAGCGTTAGGCGATCAGGTGCTATGTCGGAGACGTACTTGTATTGCTCGCAGAATGCTGTAGCTAAATCATCCCATGATGGGATCCTCTCTCTGCCAAGTTGATTATACCACCGGAGGGCTGATCTGACCAAACTCTCTTGAAAGCAGTGTATCAACAACTTGTCTTCATCTTCATAACCAGCCATTTTTCGAAAAACATGGTAAGATGCGCCTTTGGACACCTTGTCCCATCATATTTTTTGAAGTCTGGCGCTTTAAATTTTGGAGGTAAGACTAGACCGGGAACCAAACTAAGCTTTTTGGCGCTCATCGCGGAAGAGACTCTAGTTCCCTCTATCGCCCTGAGTCTTTCTTCCAGATCCTTATATTTATCCTGATCTTTCATTCTTAACTTAGCTAGTTCTATAGGATCATCTAAATCTGGGACAATAGGGTCAGCAGGGTTAGCTCCATGGTTTGATGCGAATACTCCTCGCCCTAGGCGGGCAGGTGGTGGTACAAGTGGTTGTTCTGGGCCTGTAAATTCCTTTTGAGGCCAACCTTCATGAGGTGGAGTGTATCCTGGGGGATGGTCTTCGCTTTCTTCCCCGGTACTAGTTGTAGGGTCTTTTCTTTTGTTTGTTATCCCATTCATCATCAGAGTCATTTGGGTCATCATATTCCGTTGAGCCTCTATCATCTGGTCTTTCATTTCTTGCTGAAACTTCGTCATCTGCTCTTGCATATCTTTTTGAAATTGTTCGTATCTTTGGTCAATCGCTTTTGCCTTACGACGAGTGTTGTAGTAATGTATGATAGGTTGATTTTCGTCGGTTTCCAGGATAACCTCTGTCACGATTTTAACCAATTAGGCTCCTTTTTGATGTGAATAATGTGATGTATGCGAATGGATGAAATGCAATGCAAATGCGTGGAATGAATACAAAAAGAAAGAAAAAAAGGTGTTGATTTTGATTCAGTTCCATTAGATTAACTTCACTGGAAAATAAATTTCTTTACATAGAGTGGATGATTATACATACGACTTTGCCTTAACTCCTAAATCTTTAACTTCCTTAAGAAACCGAGCTAAATTTTGGCCTCGATCTGATCGTGACTCATGCATTAGACTTAATACATCAGCCTGAACTACCAAGGTTTGCAAATGATCGGCCACTTCTCGGACTTGAGCCACAGCTTCGCCCATTACATAATCTCTATTTCTGACCCGTTCTTGAGAATGGTAGAGCTGCTCCTTCCAATGTTCATTAAGAAGTTCAACTTGAAGTTCACTATTTTGCAATGCAGTTTTGAGCTCTTCTGTCTTTCTTTCCAATTCTTCGATCTTGCTTTGGCTGGCTCTTAACTCACTTACCGAGTCGCGATTTCGATACAGGTGAAGTGATTTTTCCAATTCTATCGCTCGGGTCCGTAACTTTTCTTTCTCATTTTGACTTTCTAACAGACTCTTTTTCGCAATATCCTCACGTACTCGAGCCTCTTGGCACTTCTTTTCTTACTGGTTAGCTTTAGTCTTTTTTTTTAACTTCTCGCCGCCATTCTTCTGATGTCTTGCCCAAACCAGTGGTTCTGATTGACGTGCGCAGTTTCTTGTAATCCATCTTTAGGCTAGCCAGATCTTCTTCAGCCTTATTTTTCCCTTTCCTTACTTTCTCGACTTCTAACTTATAAATGTCAACGTCTAGTCCTAACTGCATCTTCTCCTCTTCTAGCTGCTCTATCTTCTTTCCTAATTCCCGACTTTTATTCTCGAAATCTTCTCTGATGATCTCTAATTCAGATGGGACAACTCGTAAATGCTCCTCTATGGGCAAAGCATCCCTCTGGCTTGGCATCGGGATATGGTCATTGATTCTTGTATTCTTCCATTCGTCATATTCGGGAGTGGTCATTGGTCCTGCGGTGAGCCCCTTCATTCGTCGGGTTTGGGTCCACGCACTCGTTATCTCACGAATCCTCTTCTTATAATTATCGCCTTTGTATGAAAACTCACTCTGAGCTAGCCCATGCGTTGCTGGTATGAATTGTCTTGATCGATACTGCCTCGCTACGGGTAGCGGAGCATACCCAACAGCCCCCCATATCCTGAGTAAAGGAACCCAATCAAACTCTCCACAGCGATACAAGATCTCATCAGGGACCATCTACGGGGCTCTCCATTCAACATCTTCTGCTTGTAAGTTTTGGAGAATTGTTATCCATTTTTCTTTAGAAAGGTCGTCCTGTCTTGGCATAGTTACTAATTCCTCCAAAGGAGAGTAGTTCTTGGAGAAGACTTTACATGAGACCTTTTCCATCTTCCAAAAGTGGCTATGAAACCATGATAGCAAAAGCTGCGCGCACCCTATGAATCTCCCTTCACCCACTCTTCGGCTAGCGCTCAATGATCGGAATGTTTCGGCTAAGATTACAGGGACAGGTGTGACCCCTTTATCCAGTGTATCAAACAGGTCTGAGACAGCTTCATCCACATACCCTAGCGCCTTGGGAAAGATAACCAAACCGTAGATGCTTAAGGCAAAAACGTCGACCTTCTTTTTTATATCGGATTGCTCTAAGATGAAATCTCTTAAATGTCTCCAAGGGATACATTTACAATCCCCCTTTTGCTTGATCCGAGCCGTAATCCACTGCTCACTCATCCCTGTAATGCTCATCAGCTTCCTTACAAATGTCGGTACATTTACAGCTCTCGAATAAACCTTACTTGTTTGAGTACTTTGGCACCGGAGTAAGGCCGTGTATTCTTCTATGGTAGGTACCATATCTACTTTCCCGAAAGTAAAGCAACTATAAGCGGGGTTCCAAAATTGAGTAATAGCCCGGAATAGGCGCTCATCCAACTTGATATCAAGCAAATAAGGCAGATCCCCATAACTACAGTAGCATAGTTGTTTCATATCATCGCTCCATGAGTCCCATATCCCCTTCAGTTCTTGCAGGCTATTCTGAGTCACGCTGACACGGGTGAAGCTCCATAACTCTGATTCGTATCCCATAGTCAGACTATCTCCTTTCTCTCGTTGCATCCTTTCCGACCATGTTCGAACGGCAGCATTATCTTCCACTCTATCAAGAAATTCCTTTTCCATGTTAAGCTAGTAACCGAATGTGAATCAACACCTTTTCATGATGAAATGCCATACAATTACAATAAAACACCACGAGTTAGTACTATGTACGAATAATCTCAAGATAAACAATCAGACACTTATTCGGGTAACCACTAAGGTCTGGCGTGGCTCTACCTAGGGTTGGTTCCTTAAGGTTCATTACATGCGGTTTGGTTCTAAAGAGAGGTACCCGAACCAGCAGATTCCTCGATCCTCACCCATTATAGGTTCATACAGAACGAGTTCGGTTCAGGGGAATACATTTCCCTATGGCTGCACGGAGATGAAAATCTCACAAAGACATAGGTACGGATGTATCTCGAAAGCGATCCACTATCTTGCACGGAGGTGAAAACCTCACGAAAGAGTAGCTTCTCACTCCCACTTAAGGGTGCGACCATAACGATCATGCAATGCAATGTGCGCAAGAAAATAGGAATCATATACGATGACACAAGCAAAGGTAACAAAAAGGGTAGTAATTTTCACATCGAATTTTCAAACTTTCGATAAAGGACATAAAATAATCAATTTACGACCTGACTCTCTTTATGGTCCCCAGTGGAGTCGCCAAGCTGTCGAAACCATTTTTTTTGGAAAACGAGAATCGAACTTGGGTTTTGAAAATGAAAACGGGAGTCGCCACCGACCTTTTATTAGGTGTGATCGGATCACCTTTTGATAAAAGATTTGGTTTACTAAAACAATATTTTTCGGTCCGCGAAGTTTTGAGAAATCGAGTTCGGGAGTCGGTTACGTGCGAGGAAGGGTTAGCACCCTCGTCACGCCCAAAATTGGTACCGATTTGATCAATTAATGTCCTTATGTCGAAAGTTGGAAATTTTAAAGGAATTTAAAGTTCTTGACCCTTTTTTAGAAATAATTGCCTTTTCTTGAATTAAACCGAGATTTTCTTGTTTCGAAGAAATAAAATGCCGCATCCAATACTTTAGGACACGATAGTTTAAATCCTCGATCCCGAGATTATCTCGTGGTTTTCCAAAGCGCAAATTGAGACTTTCTCGTTCCCAAGGGACTAAAATATCACATCCAATGCTTTAGGACGCAATAATTTAAATCCCCGGTTTGGAGATCATCCCATAATTTTCAAATTGAAAATGGGGATCTTCTTGTTTCAAAAGGATAAAGTACCACATCCAATACTTTAGGACACGATATTTTAAACCTTCAAATCCAAGATTATCCCGTAGTTTTCTCGAATTAATAATCAAGTCTTTCTCGTTCCAAAGGGACTAAAATATCACATCCAATACTTTAGGACACGATAATTTAAACCCTCGAATCCAAGATCATCCCATGGTTTCTTCAAGCCTAAAATCAAGATCTACTCGTTTCGAAAGAATAAAATATCACATCCAATACTTTAGGACACGATACCTTAAATCCTTGAACCCAAGACCATCTCAAAATTATCGATTTACATAAAATGACGCAAACGAAAATGATCATAAAAACGTCGAAACAAAAACAAAGAAATAAAATAAAAATATTAAAAATAAAACGAGACATTAAAAAAAACAAAACAATGTCAATAATGGTAGAATTAGTAAAGGGCAAGATAATAAACATTATAATATGAATACTATTAATAATAATGCTAATAATAATAATAATAATGATAATAATAATAGTAATATAGTGATAATAAAAATAAAAGTGATAAGAAATATATGCAACATAATAATATAGTAATAATAACGGTAATAGTAATAATAATGCCAAAATATGTACAATATAATAATAATAATAGTAGTAGTAAACATAATAATAATAATATAATAATTGTATAGTAATAATAATAAAATAATACGAGGTATATATAATATAATAATGTAAATGCGATAATAATAATAATAATAATATAATAATGATAATATAACAACAATAATAATAATAACAATAGTAAATATGTATAGCTAATAATATTAATAATAATAATAATAATAATAATATATTAATGATAATAAAATAATAAAGTAAATAATAATAATTAAAAAATACTAAAAAGGATCTAATTGGAGAAAAAAACGTGGTTTTGGGGTCGATTTGAAGTAAATTAAGAGAAAAAGGGCCCATTTGAAGTGTGCATGAAAGGCGGGGGACTAAAGAGGTAATAAAACCCCCTTTCGTCGACACACGCAACAACAGGAAGGACCATATTGTAAATACAAGTGAATTTTGGGCCAAATTAAAAGTACTAGAAAACTTAATTTAAAAAGATTTAAGAATGCGGAAGGACTAAAGTCCAATTAATCCAATCGTCGAAAACACGCGGATCCTCTAGATGGGTCGGGTCGCATGCGCGGGTCTTTGGCCAATACGACATCATTTTGGGCATTGATGGCTTGCCCCAAAACGACGTCGTTTTGTGAGGGCTATATAAGGCCAAAGTTGTCCAAAAAAAATCATTTCATACTCTGTTTCTTAAAAAAAAAATAACATTCCCTCTTTTCTTCTCTGCAAGGCAGGGACCTCCGACGGGGAAACCGCCATTGACGCCGCCGCCGACCACCGCACGCGGTGGCCGGAAAGGTAAAACTTCTCCTTTTTTTTTTATTATATATGTATGTATATGTATATGTATATATATCGTTTTTAGAAGAAAATAAATAAAAAAATAACTTATAAGTGTATTTTCGAAGGAAGATAATAGAGAGACAGAATAAAATATCAACCTTTAACTCTTGGCTCTTTCTTTTCTTCCGATTGTCTGTTGTATACCCGTATTAATCTTTGATTGCAAATGCTTAGGACTAATCATTTTCTTTTTGTATTCTCTCGATTGATCTCCAAAAAAAAAAGCCCTCGTTACAGAGGTATAATCAGCCTTATATAGCCGATTTAATAATAAGAATATAATATTTTTTTTTATTTTCTTCTGCTCCTGGTATTGCTTTGTCTTTGTCTTCTTTCGCAGGTGTGCTTGGTGGCTGAAAACAGGGAAAGGTGGTCGACAGTGGTGCGCTCGTGGGTGCTGCGAGTTGCGGCGCACCAGGGGACGAGTGGAGGGGCATGCGGCGCTGATTATTTTAGGGTTTCAAAACCCTAAATTATTCTGAATGGATCTTAATGTTTTGGGCCTTCAGATTTGGGTTAAAATTGGGTTAGGGGGTTGTTTTAGCTGGGTCATTTTATAATTGGGCTTTGGGCCCTGGGTTAAGGAACCCGGGCCAAAATTGGTGCTTACAGGCTATATCTAGCTCTTGCTGACATAAGACATCCAGGATCTCACATTGCCACATACCAAAATTATTGGTACCATCAAATTTCTCTACTTCAAATTTTGCATTAGTCACCGTAGTCTTTGCTGATGACGATGCCTGTGCCATTTTTCTCCTCAATCCCAACTACTGTATACATAAACAGTATCGTATATATGAATAGTGCCGCAAACGATCGTACTCCCCAAGTATGAACCTGGCTCTGATACCAATTGTTGTGCGGAAGCGTGTAAAAGAGTATAATTATTGTACTGAAAATCACACTGAGTTCAATTCCCAGGAAAGAGAGGTGGATCACGAGGATCAATTAAGTACCAGATCTTTCCTAGCCAAAATATCCCTCTATCGTAATTTAATAGCACAATAAATAACTACAATCACACTCACAAGATATGAAAAATAAATAATAAAGAACACCAAAATTTTAACGAGGTTCGGTAAATTTTGCCTACGTCCTCGGGCACTAACAAATATATTTCACTCCAAAAATACAAATGAAAATTTACAAATAGGGAGAGAGAACAATGCCTTAAGTAGAGAATGGCAAATTGTGGGATGAAGAAAATGAGAGATGGTTAGGCCTATTTATAGTTGAGGTTCAGGGATCAACTTGCAAGGTACCTATACAAATAGGGACCAAAATTGCAATTATCCTATGCCAATTGTCACCCATTAATTTTCGGTGCCTATTGCCAACTACAGCCACTATCTTTGATGCCAACTACAACCATTATCTTTGACTTGTCAAAGATAGTTGCTGCCAATAGCCGGGTAGACCCTGAGCTTTCTTGGTTTTAAAAGTGGTAGTTTTTGTTGGATAAAGATATAGGGATTTGCTTTCTTCCCACAAACAACATCAAATGTTAATATAAAATTTGTCTTCAAGAGAGAGGGTGATTCACATAATTATTGTACTGGGAACCAGTAGGAAATAAGCTAGAGTGAAAGATTAAGCAAAAGAATTTCTCGTAGGAGCCCCTACTTGCACTAAAAGGATGGCTTTCATAGAAAACATAGAGTTTGATGTGGGTCTCATGAACGAGTGTAGGAATAGTGTTGCGGTAAACTCGAATTAAACAATGAACATTTATGAAAAATGAAAAAAATTAGACATAAATATTTACGTGAAAAAATTCTTTCGAAGAGAATAAAAAATCATGGGTAAGGAAAATTTCACTAAAATAGAAAAAAATCGAAAGAGAAGTATAAGATGGAGAAATAAACAAACCCGAACCTAAAATATAAAATTCTCCCAAAATTCTCACAAACTCTCTCTTAATTTTGTTATTGAATTGAACTCTTTAAGATTACTAAAAATCCTATTTATAAGTTAAAATTCGTGAAATCTAATTAGAATATCCTAGTATTATTAGAGTTTAATTGAGAAAAGATAGCAGAGTTTAATTAGAAGAAAAAATTGATTTAATGGAAAACATGTCGCCATATCGTGATGTAGCTATCGGCTGGTTGAAATGTTATTTATTGTGTCGTTGGGACGAGGGATACTTCTTATCGAAACATTGTATATCGTTTCGTCGAAGCTTCCGACTTTTTCTCACCATGACGTTAGTTCTATTTCGGATGAAATTCGAGGCTGACTCCACATGATAAATTTTAAAATTGTTGTGCTATAATAGAGGGGAATGGAAAAGGTGAAGCATAGAAGCCGAAGACAGCGCAAGTGTTTGTGTGTTTGTTACACCTGGTTTTGGGCGGTGATGACTTATGACTCCCATCCATCCATCCACTGCTTAAAATATAATATTATTGGACCCTCCACCCTTTTTGTCAGCAACATGGGCCCTCCTCCAATGAAAATGCGTCACAGCCACCGCCAGGTCACGGTGAGCTTCGGAAATCCATTCTCCTTTCCCCCATACCCTCTATATTAATATTTCTGATCAAGCCGGCGTACATAATTGACACGTAAGGTTAAAAACATGTTCATTCACGCTCAATTTTAGTACACAAACAGGGATTAATGGGTCCCACTTGGAAAATCTCTTCAATTTCATGCTCAATATTACAACTTCTGCCATTTTTCTATGCTGTTCGATTTATAGAAGAGCATTGAACGACCAAATATAAAAAAAGTAGTGAATGGGTAGATACGGATAGATTCAAAAATTGTAATTTTACTTCACGTTTTCCTACTTATGCTCGAAATTCTTTCGGTACTACTTTAATATTTAGATACTACTTTGTATTAGATTACAAAATTAAACTAAAAAAATTATTAAATCTATCATACAAATTATAAATTCTATAAAAAACAACTTTGAAAAACTTAAAGGAGCTACAAAGAAATTTTATAATATATAGAGAGGTCAGAGTCCCTGCAACCCCTTAAATTTACTTCTGTCTGTAATTTTTTTAGGAAAGAAAAACAAGTATCGAGTATGCAATTCGCTTAATCTTGATAACCCTAATCTTTTGTAGTCTAAAAATTGTATTGCATGTTGAAAAAAAGAAGAAAGAAAAAATTAGGTATTGTATTTTTTATTTTAGTGAGATAGATTAAATCCTAAATTTAAGGTTTAGAAACATTTTAATTCTAGTTTTCCTCAATAAACAATTTTTATTATTTTATTATTTTCAAATAAAAAAACAAACTTTTGGATTAGTGTACCACAAAAGTTGGGTAAGAATCCAATATATATATTATTATTTAAGCTGTTGATTGAGTTAGTGTCACCCTCAACTGGGTCACTAACTTGGTTAGGAAGTTACGAGAATGCACTTTCGTAATTAAAATAAGTAATATTATTTAAGGACATTTTACTCTTTCCACGTAAAAAAAACCAATAAAAATATACATATAACAAAATTTAAACCCACACCAGTTTCATTAATAAAATCATTAATTTACCATTTAACTAAAGATTTTCTTTTTACTTTTTATACATTTTAATTTTAATTTTATTATGCACACTTTATTACTTCATCAATTGTATATATTAATAATGTATTTGATTGAATTGGTGTCACAAGTTAACTCGGCATCGACTCAAGATTGATGACAACACTATGAGAAACAATTTAATCTAGTTTTTCATTCTAACAACGTAGGTATTTCATGTGCTATTATTAATTAATTTCAAACCATATGCTTCATTATGTATTGTATGTGACTTTTAAGCAAACATTTGTGTTCTAAATTTGTAGTTTTCACACGTATAGGCATGTGATAGGATTTCTAATAGTATTTTAAGCTTTATAAATTTTAATTTATAAACGAAACAACAAATGTTTATACTTTTACATATTTACTCTATCATAACATACATTTTTATACAATTCTTATTACTACTCATAATCCATCTATAAAAAACCCATAAACCGGAAGAAAATAAACATTTAAATGCACTCAAATCCATATCCTCTTAATTATTGCATCAACGCTACCAACTAAGCTAAAACTCAATTGGCTCTTAACATAATATTTAGGATAAGGTATCTACACCGGCTCTACAACATAGTTGAAAATGTTAAATAATTTAATTTGTATATTTTTTGTATAGTGTCAAATTTAGCCTTCAATATTTATATTTTTTTGTCAATTTGATCCTTATTCTTTTTTGAGTTAAATTTGGCCCTCATTTTACAAAAGAGTCAAATCACTAGTTTTAATGGAAATGCCAACTAAAACATTAGTTTTTTTAAATGATGTTAGTGTGCCAACTTGCATGGTAATCCACGTGTACTTTCACTATTTTTCTTATATTTCATGTCAACACAAAAATTTTAAACATATAAAAATACAAATATTTAATATTCAAAAAGTTCATAAAAATTTTTTAAAAAAATTAGCATGAAGTATATGTGGATTGTTATTTGAGATGCCATGTTTAAAAAATTTAAGATTTAAGTCCATATTTCCGTTAAAAAAATAATTTAACTCTTTTTGAAAGGTTGATAGACAAATTCGATTTTTTTTAAAAAAGATTGAGGTTCAAAAAGTACAAAGATTAAGAACAACCAAATTAAAGTTTAAAAAAATTAAAGTTTTATTCAGTATTTCTGTTGAATTCAACTTAATGAATTTAACAATTACAGTTTGGTGAAGACTGAAATATTATAATTCAAAAAGTACAAGGATTAAAAATAATCAAATTAAAGTACATAGACTAAATCCATAATATTTGTAAAATATAAGGAGTAAGAGTAGAATTTAACCAATTCATAATATTGACTCTAAAAGATAACATAGCGGTGATACTATTATAAATATAATAGGACGTGAATTCGAATGTAAAAAAACAACGTATTATTTTCTTATTTATAAGTTGGGAGGAATTATTCGATAATCCAATAAAAAGGATTTGAAGAGAGATTGAAGTTTTTTAACTCCAAGACTCTGTTTTGATAATATAACTTATATTTTTATATTAAATTAATTTTCATTAATTGGATTATATTTATCTGAATTTTTTTTAAAAAAAAATTGAAGGATAAAACCATTGTAATGGCAGAATTGTTAATTCCATTGAAACTGATCCCTTTTGTTTGCCCTTTTAACCCTTATTTGTTTTTAATCTTTTTCTTTGTCTCACACTTTCACAGGGCTTCTATTTCTCACAAACAAGTCTTAGTGTCCTTACAGTACTCTCTCGACATTCACGACTTTCTCTTTATGTACAGTCACTTTCACTTTTAAACCTCACCCAGATTTTCTTTTCTCTCCCCCCAAACACCAATTTTCTCTTCAATTTGCAGTCCATTCCATGGCTGATATAGCCAAGTACGTGCCTGTCAATGGCGGAACAACCGTCGGTACAGACATTAAGAACTTGTTCTCAGTCATCAAAACTAGAAGAACTGTGGCTTTGTTCATGTTTGCCTTTGTCGGTTTCACTCTTCTTTTAGCATTTTGCCCTTCTTCAAACACTTCTTCTCCTTGGGTTACCAACATCTTTTCAGCATCCTCCACTAATTCTGCTACAAGATCTCAATTCTCTTCTCTTTTTGATTACTTCTTTTCCAACACCTCTTCTTCCCCTCAACAAAGCACTAACTTCACTTCCCCTTCTTCTTCTTCTTCTTCTGGTTCT
The DNA here is from genome assembly GCA_005393395.2 of Gossypium australe. Classification (NCBI taxonomy): domain Eukaryota; kingdom Viridiplantae; phylum Streptophyta; class Magnoliopsida; order Malvales; family Malvaceae; genus Gossypium; species Gossypium australe. Next base: position 129,994,038 of record CM016614.1, read on the forward strand.
AATAATCATACCAGATCTAACAATGGTTCTACTGAATTAGGCAACACAGGACAAGAGCAACTTTCTGACACAAACATCAACGAAAACACAACTTTTGCCCTTCCTAACACAAGTACAAACAACACCCAGAGTTCGGTTTTTCATGCAAATCAGACCAAAACTTCGTCTCCAAGTGTTAATGAAAACCCACCTAGCACAAGCAACCAAGTTGAGAAGAAAGGGAATTCTGATGTTTTGAAGGTTAATCAGACTACACCCGTCGTTGGAAATTCTCCGGCCAAATCTGATTCTTCCGACAAGGTAAGTTCACGGAAGGGAGGGAAAAGTATAGCTGAAAAAGGAGTGGTGTCTAACATCACTGCTTCACCGACAAAGAAAAAGAAAGACAATGGGAGTGGTTCAGAGCTGTCAACTAAACAGGGGATTGAGAGTTTAATGGAATCTTTAATGAACTGTGATTTGTTTGATGGAGGCTGGGTGAAGGATAATTCATATCCACTTTACAAACCAGGGTCTTGTTCCTTCATCGATGAACAATTTAGTTGTATCATCAACGGAAGGCCTGATAAAAGTTACCAGAAATTGAAGTGGAAGCCTAAAGGCTGCACTTTGCCAAGGTACATATTTTGGTCTTTGAATTAGTCCTAATAGGGAATTTATTTGCTATTGACTCTGCATTTTAGGAATTACATGCAAACGAAATTTGTTTACTTTCTCATTAAGCTAAGATTAATAATTGATCTCTTTCTTTTGGAAGATTGAATGGTGGTCACATGTTGGAGTTATTGAGGGGGAAGCGTCTTGTTTTTGTCGGTGACTCACTGAATAGGAATATGTGGGAATCACTAGTGTGCATATTGAAAAATGCTGCTAAAAAACCAAAAAGTGTTTATGAAGCTCATGGAAGAAGCTATTTTCGAGGGGAAGTTTCTTATTCATTCATATTCAAAGTAGGTTCTTGATATTTCCTATTGATGGTATTGATTGTTGAACATTATACTTGACATTCTATGAAACTTAATTTGTTTCCTATGGTGATGAAAATAGGATTATAACTTCACTTTAGAGTTCTTCGTATCCCCATTCTTGGTCCGAGAATGGGAAATGCCAGACAAAAATGGAGGGAAGAAGGAGACGTTGCGGCTTGACCTTGTCGGAAAATCGGCTGATCAATATAAATCAGCGGATATCCTTGTTTTCAATACAGGGCATTGGTGGACTCATGAGAAAACTTCCAAAGGGTTGGTTGATTATATTTCATTGCAACTTTTCGCAAATTGTAATCGATGATTTTAATGATGTTTCCTGTATTAAACACTGGAAAACTATAGGAAAGATTATTACCAAGAAGGTAGTCATGTTTACGAGGAATTGAATGTTCTTGAGGCTTTTCGGAAAGCATTGACAACATGGTCTAGATGGATTGATGCCAATGTAAATCCGATGAAGACTATGGTGTTCTTCCGGGGCTATTCCGCTTCTCATTTCAGGTATAAAAAGGAATGATTTTCGCCATTGTTTTCTATGTATGCAGTCTGGTTTTAAAGTCTTGGCACCTACATTGAGAAATATGCAGGCATTTTCTAAATGTTTTATGGTTGCTTAATCTTTTTCCAGTGGAGGGCAGTGGAATTCAGGAGGAGCATGTGATAATGAAACCAATCCGATCAAGAACGAGAAATATCTAACGCCATATCCGTCAAAGATGTTGGTGTTAGAATCGGTGCTAAAGGGGATGAAAACGCATGTCACCTACCTAAACGTTACTCGACTAACTGATTTCCGAAAGGATGGTCACCCATCAATCTACAGGAAACACCCGAAGCAAAAATTGTCGGAGGCCGAAAGGAAAGAACCTCTAAAATACCAGGACTGCAGCCATTGGTGCCTTCCGGGTGTACCGGATTCGTGGAACGAGCTTCTCTACGCGGAACTCCTTGTAAAAGAAAGCAAGATGAGGCAACATCAAAGGAGAGCTAGGTAAAATATATAGTTCATACAAACTTAGATTAAATTTTTTTTTTTTTTGGTTTGAAGTTTTGAAATTGTAGAAACAAAGAAAAGAGCAAGTAAAGATGGAAAGATTTTTCCAAGCTTCAAAGGATTGTAATTATTCCAATAAATGAAGCTCTATGATTCATGATAGTAAGTCTTCATTTTTTTAAAGTATAATAGAAATTAGAGAGAATGATTTTGAGATGGAAAGATTTTTCTAAGCCTCAGAATTTTTGAGGATTGTGGATTGAGTCTTAGCTCGATTACTATGTAATGCAAGAATATGTGAATTTGAGTGAGCTAAAACCCATAAGTTAACATGGGTTATTGGTGAATTTGAGTGAGCTAAAACCCATAAGTTAACATGGGTTATTGGGGGTTTATTATATCTTTAAATTGATATCAAATTATAAATATTATGTGATAATAACAGGCATAGTACCAATAAAGGCTCATTTTCGAAATTATTCACGAAAATGAGCTATTTTTAAAAATAATTACGGGTATGGACCGAAAATAAAAAACGCGTTGATATGGACGCGTGTTTTCAGGGGATAACTTAAAAAAATGCTTTCACGTCAGTGTTTTTTTTTCCTGTGTTCCGCACTTTTGCTCATGTTCGGACTAAATTTTCAAAAAAGTCATTCTTTTAAAAATATTACAAAAATAGACTAATTTTTTGAAAATTCACAAGAATAAGTTTTTATAAAGATCCAAAGTGGCAGCACTACTTATTTTTTTTAGTGCCACCAATTTATATGGAAAATGAACTTACAAAACAGATTTTTATATAGACCCAAAGTCTCATTTCCCTTAGTTTCCTAAGCAATGTGAGATTTGAGATATGTGTATATATAGTCTCATAAATAGATTTATAGCTTGTTCCTAGATAATGTGGATACACTATATTTTATAATTTTTTTACAAAACAATTTCTATTTTTTAATATTTTGTTAACATTTTCTCATATTATAAAATTATCTTTTGAGATATTTAATCTTATTATATTTTAAAATTGTTAGCATATACAAAAGGACCATTAGAAAAAGAATAAATTGCACCTATGAAACTTGTACATGCAGTAATTTTCTATTCAATTTTAAATGTTTGAAGCCAATATTCATGCAATTCTAATTTTTAAAATAATTTTCCATTATTTCAATTTAGAAGTTATACTTTTAATTTTTTATTATTTATTTTATTTTATGTTATGAATTTTGATTAATAAATAAAAGGTGAGTATTTGGTACTCAAATCGTATTTTTTTTATAATTTTAAAAAATTAATATTTTTTTAATTTTTATAAATATTTTACTATTCTCAATAATTTTTTTAATCCTAATTTTAATTTAATTTTCATCCACCTAATGAATGCTGATAAATTTATTTTAGATGTATTTTGACTAGATAGATAATATATTTAAACATAGTATATAATTATGTTAAATAAGTTTTTTATAGAAATATATAATATACATAAAATATAATAATTATTTTTAATATTTTTACATCTAGATTATGTAACAGTCCGACTTAGGGGCTAGTCGGAACAGTGGTTTCGAGGCCACTAAACCAATGATAGGAAAAATTATTTCGATGTTATTTTATGTGTTATGGTATTAATATATGGCTATGTGGAAATTTTGGTGCTTTAATTTTAGTAATAGCATGCTTAATTGTGAAAAAGGACTAAATCGCATAAAGTACGAAAGTTCTATTTTTAAAGGTAGATGTGTCTAATAGCCATAGAATGTTAAATTGGAGGCCCTTAAAGTGCAATTAGGCCATTAGGAGGGTATGACCGGCCATGTAGACAAGGGGGATAAGAGCATTAAATTTTAGCCAAATTTGGTGGAAATTAGGTGATAAAATGAATAAAATAAGATGAGTAAAAGATGCTATCATCTTTCACTATTCACCTATCTTCTCTCCACCGAAAATTTGAAGAAGAAATAGAGCTTTGGGGGTTTAAACTTTCAGCCAAGCTATCTCCCTTGCTAGTAAGTGATTTAGATGGTTTTTATTTGATAATTTTTGTACTTTTGAAGTCCCCAAAGCTTAAGCTAGCTAATGAGGGGACTAATTTGAGATATGGTTGAAAGTTTAGGGACTTGCCATGAGAGTAATTATGTTTTTAGCTGAATTTTTATGGAAGAAAATGAATGTTAGGGAGGTAAGAAATAACTTTTGTGAAAGCTGTTAGCATGAAAACACATAAATAGGATTTAAATGCAAAGAATGAATTTGTGTCATAAATGCATGAAATAGTTGGAATGGTGAGTAGTTGTAAGAGAAATAAATGTTCAGCTAGGCTTGTTATTGATAAAATGTGTTGAAAAATCATTTACGAGCCTAGGGGCAAAATTGTAATTTTGCCATAGTGCAAGGGCAAAATGATCATTTTTGCCTAAGTGTAGAAATTGATGCATTATGATCATAGAATGATCTAAATGAGTGAATCTTATTGTTATAGATTAAGAAGAGCGCGGAATTAATCTTGACCGGGAAAAAGGCAAGGTCATGGATTAAAACCGTTAGTTGATGTGTTTTGCACCGAGGTAAGTTTATGTGTAAACAATACATTATATATATATATATATATATATATATACATTGTTGTTGCTAACTAGTGTATAGCACAATTGAGAGCATGTATGATTCAAGTGGATTTAATGTGGTAGTTATGGAATAACTCTAGTATGAATGATGGAATGGATATGTAAGTGTGTTATATCAATACTTGATGGTGGGCTAAGTGTGATACCACCTTAATACTTAATTACGATGGGCTGTGTGTGATACCATTGTCTATTTATCGTTTGGTGGGCTATGTGCGATACCACCTTAACTAACCTCATCTCGGTATATTTAGACTTAGTGATTTTTTATATGGCATGTATAAGGGCTAGACTAGGTGTATTGTTTTGTTATTTTGGCCAATAGTGTATTGGCCCATTTTATGAGAAAACTCTTGTATATATATATAGCCATAGTTGTTGGCTCTTTGCTATATATACGAGAATATGAAGTTATTCATGGAAGTCCATATTACAATTATGAGTTGTTATTTGATATGCTGAATGGATTCATGTGGTGTGATCTAGAGGGATGCTAAGAGTTTGGCAAATAGCCTTGTTCTTGTTCACACGAGTCGGTACACAGGCGTGTGTCTAAGCCGTGTGTGATATACGGCCAGTCCATGGGCGTGTGCCCAGGCCGTGTGAAGTCTGCACCTTGAAATTGGAACTTGAATTGCCACACGGTTAAAGTACACGGGCGTGCCCAGGCCGTGTGGATTAATCAGAGGTGACCACGGGCCGACCATATGGGCGTGTGTCCAGGTCGTGTGATTCAAGTCAGTGTCGACCACGGGTGTCGAACATGGGCGTGTGAGATGATACACGGGTGTGTCATCTCCCCCACGGGCGTGTGGCCCCTGTTCAGGAAAAATTTTCTTAAGTGTGTAAGAGATTCCAAATTATCTCAGAAATCTTTTGAAAATGTGTTTAGGGCTTCGTAGGTCCATTGTAAGGTCGATAGGCATGCTAATAGAAAAGTTTAATCGGGAATAAGTTTGATAGTCCGAAGTTATATAATCGTGTAAGTTAAGTATGGTAAGGCCTCGTACCCGGTTTTGGCATAGAATACGGGTAAGGGGTGTTACATATTAAATTACATTAATAGTCACTTAACTATGATTTTTTGGCTATCGAATCATAAAAACTTACAAAATGATTACTCAACTATTAGTAATTTTTTTTGGTCACCCATTTATCTTTTATTTTGAGATATGTAATAAAAAAAGAAAAGAAAAAAAGTAGACAAATTTGAATAGTTGAATGACAATTTTGTAACTTTTCATAAACATATAATAAAAAAAAAATAATTAAATGACTATTTTATAACCTTTTATAATTAAGTGATAAAAAAATTACCTTAAATACATAAGAATAGACAACTTCATAATAAATTTTTATATTACATATGTATAAAATTCTTTATATGTAAATGATTTTTGCTTCGATATAACATTTATTCATTTGAAAAGAAAACAAATGTAGATGAATCGATTCATTAATAGTTTTATACCTACACATTATATTGATTGTTTGCATCAAATTTTAGTGTTAAATAAATGAATCTATATAATCTTTTTAGTGAATATCTAATAATATTGGTATTGAAGTATATAAAAAGAAATTGCTTTAAAAAAAAATAAATGCAACAAAACAAGATTGCATTAATGGCAAATACTATATAATCTTCCACACATTCTTCGAACACCTTTATTTCAAACCCATTTAGTCATCTTCAAACAAGAAGAAACCAAATCCCACATCATTTTATATTTTATAATTTTTTTTTACTTATAGAGTGTCAAAACCATTTTTTTAAGTGTTTGAAAAAACGGGGATCGACTTTAAAATGAAATATGGAGTCGCCACAAACTTTTTTTGTATAGGTGTGATTGGATCACCTTGTAAAAAATAATTTTGGTCTACGAAATAGAAAAATGGGTTCGGGAGTCGGTTACGTACGAGGAAGGATTAGCACCCTCGTACGCCCAAAACTGGTACCAAATTGATTAACTAATGTCCTAACGTTGAAAATTTGAAAAGTTTTGAAGATGCAATTTCTTTGAAAAAGGGTTGGAATATCCCAATTTTACATGTAAGATCCACTCATCTCAAAGGAACAAAATACTACACCCAGTACGTTAGGATGCAATATCTTAGGATGCAATATCTTGAACCCTCAAAGTCGAGATCATCTTATAATTTCCAAATCATGCAATTAAAAAGGGTATTAAGTTATTTGGTCAAATGAAAAACCATGACCCAATACGTTAGGGCACAATTTTCCGGATTTCCAAACACCAAATATCAACTTATTTTGAAAAACTTTCGAATAATCAAAATGTATTTTATTTGATTTATTTGGGATGAAAAACAACTAAAATTGGCCTATATAATCTAGAATTTGCATCATTATTTGAAAATAAGACATAGTATCAAGCATGGAATTACAATACATGGCAACAATAACATATAAAGGAACAAAATCATATGAAAATACCAAAAAAACCAAATTAATACACAGCAATACGACATATACTTTACAAATATCAACATTAACATTCAAAATCCATAAATTAATCTATATTAATATAAAAGAAGTTTAAAATAATATTATATGAAGAATATCAAAATAGGTAATACACAAAACAATCTATATTAATCTAAAATATAATATATAATATACATGAAAATAAAAAAATATAAAAAATAATTTATATAATATAAAATAGGGTCTTTATAGGAAATAAACTATATATAAATAGATTTAAAATAAAAAAATATATGTATTCATAAATAATTTGAAAGAAAATATATACATAAAATAATATGGAATCAATAATATATAAATAAAATAAAAATAATTTTAATAAAAATTATGTACGTACATGTAAAAATAATGTATAGGAATATTTAAATTAAATATCATACAAATTTGGAACAAAGAAGCATATAACAGAAAGATTTGAAATAAAAACGTTTGTACAATAAATTTTGAAGAATATATGCAAATGGAAGTATATGAAAACAAATTAAATCCTAGTAAAGTTAAGAAAATAATTCAAAATAAGTTATTAAAACAATAAAAAAATAGTAAATAATTTTAAAAACAATAAATGGATTATAAAGAAATAATAAAAAAACTCAATAGAAAAAAAATTAAAATTAAAAGGACAATTTATAAATAAATAAAATTATTCAAACGGAACCAAGGATCAAAATAAAATGCGCACGAACAAAGAAGGATTAAAAATGAAAATATCCCCAAATTCCCTCAAAACGCAGTGTTTAGATACAGTCCAAATTGAAATAGAGCTCAAATTTCAGGGAGAAATTAAAAAAAAAAAGAAACAACAAAACTATTCGATCGAATAACGATGAAACAAGGAGGGACCAATCGTATAAATAGCCCAATTTTTAGAAATGCGCGGACCCTAGGGCGGATTCGGGTTGACACGCGGGTTTCTCACCCCAAATGAAACAATGCCGTTTCTCTTATGCCTAAAACCATCCTTTTGCTGCCAACATTTAAACCGTTCCCTCATTTTTAAAATAAAACATAAAAATAAAACCCTAATCCCCTTTTCAAGCTCTTATTCGACCGACCAAGCACAATCTAACCACCAAAACACCATCAAAATTGGTGTTCGACAGTAAGTAGCCCCCTCTTCAACCTCATCTAAAGCCGTACTCAAAGGCTTAGCACTCAACCACTCAAAAATCGACAGAGATGTGCTTCCTTTGGGTTCGATTTTATCAAAGGAGGACACCACTCTTAAACAAATCAGGTGAACTCTCTCCTTTTATTTCTTGTTTTTCTTTTTGTAAATAAAAGCAAAATAACAGGTAAAGAAAAGAAAATAAACAATGATCTCTAAATTTGACTGAAACTCCAGAATAAGAAGAAGGATTACCTTTCAAAAAGTATTTTTTTTGAATTATTTTTGTATTCAACTGTGTGCGTATACAATATGTGTGTGTAATCAAAAGAATGGGAATCAAATCCCTTTACACAATGATAGTACATGGCTTTTATAGCCTGATGAAAAATAAAAAAAACAAGATACACCTTTTTCCCTCTTCCTTCTACTATATTCTATTGTATTCTGTTGTTTGTTTTGCAGGCGAGTATAGTGTGTGGCAGTGACGAGGTTGCATGGAGGAGCTGCGAGCAGAGGCACCAGGAGACTCTAGAAACTTCTAGGGTTTCCCAGATTGAAACCCACTGTTGGACCATTTGGGCCACTCGGTTCTGTTCTGTATCTGGGCCCTAAGAGTTGAATCCGTTTTTGGGTTTTGGGTTTAAAATGAGTATTGGGCCATTTAGGACTAGGATTGGGCCCATTCGGGGTTATTGTTTTGTGAATTGTAAAATTTGGACTTTAGGCTTTATTGTAATTGCTGGACTTTTATTGGTTTTTTTATGTTTATGTTTATTTTTATTTTTCTAATGGGCCGGGCAAAATGGGCCTATTACAGCTGCCCCTCTTTGCTCGTTGCCGTGTAACGAGAATGGAGCAAAGACTTTCAAAGGGCCAATTTTTCCCTGTCTTGCCGACTCTTGACTTCTTGGTGCCTCTTTTCTTTAAGTAGCTTTATTCCAGTCCACTGCATCTTTAAAGGCATAGGAATTGTTGCTTCACTCCAACAAAATTTCAAGGGAAAGAGAATTGTAACTTTAATCTACTCCACTGGAACTTTGTGGCTCCCATGTAATTTCAGGGAAAAGAGATTTGTGGCTTCAATCTTTTCCACTGGAACTTCAAGGAGATAAGAATTCAGAGAGAAGAGATTTGTAGCCTCAATCTTCTCTACTGAAACTTCAAAGAAATAAGGATTGATCCTCATTGTAAACTCAGGGAGAAGGGATTTATAGCCTCAACCTATTCCACTGGAACTTCGAGGAGATAAGAATTCAGGGAGAAGAGATTTGTAGCCTCAATCTTCTCTACTAAAATTTCAAAGAAATAAGGATTCGCCGTCTTTGATTTGCTCCACTACTGCTTAGGGAGACAAATCTAAATTTTTTAGTCTGCTTCCTTGCAATCTCAGGATGATAAGACTATAATTTCTGATCTGCCCCACTACTATCTCGAGGGGAAAAAATCTGAAATCTTCAGTCTGCTTCCTTGCTATCTCAGGAAAATAAGACTACAATCTTCAACCTGCTCCCTACTATCCCAAGGAGACAAAATCTGAACTTTTCAATCTATTTCCTTGCTATCTCAGGAAGACTACAATCTTCAGTCTGCTTCCTTACTATTTCAGGAAGACTAAAATCTTCAGTCTGCTTCCTTACTATTTCAGGAAGACTAAAATCTTCCGTCTGCTTCCTTACTATTTCAGGAAGACTACAATCTTCAGTCTGCGACTACAATATTCAGTCTGCGATTACAATCTCCAGTCTGCTTCCTTACTATTTCAGGAAGACTTCAATCTTCAGTCTGCTCCACTACCATCTCGAGGGAACAAAATCTGAATTTTTCAGTCTGCTTCCAACTATCTCAAGAAGACTTCAATCTTTAGTCTGCTCCACTACCATCTCGAGGGAACAAAATCTGAACTTTCCAATTTGCTTCCTTGCTATCTTAGGAAGACTTCAATCTTCAGTCTGCTCCACTATCATCTCGAGGGAACAAAATTTGAACTTTCCAATTTGCTTCCTTAGTATCTCAGGAAAACTTCAATCTTCAGTTTGCTCCACTACCATCTCGAGGGAACAAAATCTAAATTTTCCAATTTGCTTCCTTGCTATCTTAGGAAGACTACAATCTTCAGCCTGCTCCCTTGCTACATCAGGAAGATAAGGCTAGGTAACTTGAATCAGCTCCATTACCAATATATGGAGATAAGATTCACCAAATTTGATCTGCCCTACTGCTATCTCGAGGAGACAAGATCTACAATTTTATTTAGTCTGCTCCCTTGCTTCATCAGGAAGATAAGACCATAACCTTCAGCCTGCTCCCTTGCTACCTCAGGAAGATAAGGCTAGGTAACTTGAATCTGCTCCATTACCAATACATGGAGATAAGATTCGCCAAATTCGATCTGCCCCACTGCTATCTCGAGGAGACAAGATCTACATTTCAACGATGTTGCTACACCGTCCTCTGAGGGACACGACCTGTAGACTTGGTTCCACATGCATATGTTTATGCCAAGTGATCAGGATACTATGATCAGAATGAATCAAATGCTCCTAGCCACATGTATTATGAATGCCAGAAATGTTATGATTCCCTTTTTCTTTTCTTTTTTCTTTCTTTTTACCATGATTAGGATGCAATGATCAAAATGAATCAAATGCTCCTAACTAAATGATATGACATTTACTTGAATGCAGAATGTCATGAGAATGATTAGGATGCAATGATCGGAATGAATCAAATGCCCCTAACTAAATGTATTATGGACGACATTTGCATGACTACAGAATGTTATGAGAATGATTAGGATGCCATGATCAGAATGAATCAAATGCTCCTAGCCACATTATGAAGGATATGCAAAATGTCATGAAAATGATTCTTTTTTAAATGTGCAATGGTCAGAATGAATCAAATGCTCCTAACTAAATGATATTATGGGTGACATTTGCATGAATGCAGAATGTCATGAGAATGATCTTTTTTTTTAAATGTACAATGATTAGGATGCAATGATCGGAATGAATCAAATGCTCCCTACCAAATGTGTTTTGCATGAATGCAGAATTTCATGAGAATGATCCCTTTTTTAAAATGTTTAAGGTGTCATCACTTATTGTTTATTACTGACGTATTATGCTGCCATCTTGTTCGATTGGTATTCTGGACAGAAAACCCGAGAAAACCATTATATCTTGCTCAACAGATTTGCCCCACAGTAACTTCAGGGTTCATCTCATTGTGACTCTGGGGTATAGGATCTGAATCTTTTTCAATCTATCCCATTGCGAGTCCAAAATGTAGAATTTGTTTCTTCTTCAATCCATCCCATGGTTACTCAAAGGTACATGACCTGTATCATTTTCCATCCATACCATCACAACTCAGAGGTAGAGGATTGTAACTTGTTCAATCAACTAATCACTCCCCAGGTGACCTAACCAAATGTGTGTGCATTATATTTGCATATGTGCGAAATATCATTTTTTCGAGAATGATTCCCCTTTTACTCTTGGATTAACATTGCCCATTTTTCGTCAAGATTGCATCGCTGACGCAATATCCTATCATTTTGTTGAATCTCCATTTTTGACAAAAATCCGAAAAGATAGTCTCAATTTAGACTCTTTCTCCACCAATATTTCCATCCCTTAAACTTGGTGGGTTTTAAACAATAGTCCTATTTCAAGTTCTTTTATTATTCAGAAGCTTCCAGAGTAATATGCGAAACTCCTTTTATGAAAGTATTATTAGTCCACTAATCATTATTTCAATGCAAAATGCTTGAAAAATATCATAACAATGGGCAAGAAGGAAACTAATTAGGAGCATAGCTCGAAACAAATAAGTTAAGCAAAGATAGCAAATGCAATCAAGAAAGAAATTTATTGGTAGTATATTTTAAAACGAATAAAACAATTAAAGATAGTAAATTCAGAATGGGTAAGATGAAAACTAGGTGCCCCAGATATCGTAGCATGAGCTTCTTTGTTCAAACTTCTTGAGGACCATTTTGAGCCCAGGATGTGTTTAGGAGATCTCGAGTACTTTGTCAATGCTCTAAGATGTAGCATTTCCTTTCTTCGTTAATTCAAGTATAGCAAGATCACCGCATGCCTCTCATTTGATCAAAATTTGAGCCGCCCTTTTTGGGTTTTCAACTCAAATCCCCTTTGGTCTCAAGGCACCTTTTGCGGGTTTTCACCTTGGACTCTCATTTATTTCTCTTTATTCATTTTTTTATGGTTTGAAAATTTTTTATTTTTTTTATTTTTTGATTTTTTTTGGTTTTTTTTTAAAAAAAGGTCTCAAAGCGCCCTTTGCGGGTTTTCACCTTGGTCTTTCCTTTTAGATGAAATCTGAATTCGCCAGCCTGAGCATGTCCTTGCCATCCATTTTGGTCTAGGTTAATGATCTTCTAAAACAAGCTTTTTTCACCACATAAGGTTTTTCCAAATTTTGGCATTTATTTTCCTCTGAAGACCTTTTGTATGAGAAGAATCCTTCTTAATGCCAAGTCCCCGTCATGAAATTCTCTTGGGCAAACCTTTTGTCATAAATCCGTATTGATAGCGGTCCATCCCGGGTTAGGAGGCGAATTATAAATGTTGCCCGATCGTAAATTAGGTAGTTTCTCGTTTAACTAACAAAGGGATAATTTTATTGGAAATAAAATCTTTGAAAGGTAAAGATAGGTGATTGGTTGAAATGGATACGTATTTGAAACAAGAAAGAACCTTTAATAAAAATTAAAGACCCGAATCTTATAAGTTTCAAATTGATGGAATGAGTTTTGAAACAAAACCGAGACCCACTATCTAGCGAGATAGGAACCAACGGTATAGGTAGTTGAACGCCACACCCGAGAGGATGATAAGTTCAAAACAAGGAAAGAACGACGCCACTAGAAAACTAGATAAGTCAATTCAACCTTGAGAATCAGGAGAGTGAATACTCACCAAAAGAAAATTTTCTTTCATTCATAAAAATCAAACGTGACTACAATGACAAAGGTTCAACCTATTTATAGGACGAGTGGTTACGGCTTACAATTGTTTCTCAACTCTTATGCTCCTTAAAAATTAAATTCATAATCTAGCAATAAATTATTTATCCCAAATGCTCCTCCTTGCCGTCCCATTTTCTTCCAACAACAAATGGGTTGTATTATTTTATTCATGTCAACAACCCCATTTAGCCATGCTTCCCCAAATTGCCGTCCATATAGGCTTAATTCACACATGTTTTATTTCATTGTTTATTCCATCTTCCCACTATTGTTTACTTTGCCATCCATTATCTCAAAATAAATAATTTTTAAAATCCAATTCATGGTGATTTATGGCATGTTTGTCATCATTCCAAAAGGCCTTGCCGTCCATTGTATGTGTAATGCTTAAAAAAATTCTTCAATTGTTTAATGCATTCCACAAGCTAGTGCCGCATGCTCAATTCATGCATTCCATTTGCTATTATTTTATGTTCCATGTGCTTAATAACTTGCTCCACCTTGTTTGTCTTTAGCTACAATACAAAAAGCATAAATCATATTAATTAAATTTGTACCATCTAAAATATGAAATACGAAAATGAAGTTGCTACTGAAAATTAAAAATTAAAACATGCGTAAATTAAAGTGTTAAATAAACTAGCAGTCAGACTGGCTAATATATTCAACTTCAAATAAGTTGTACGAGTTCAGCATGTTTTTGGGCTCTCTTTTATGATCATCCCAAATTTGTGCCACCAACACCGTTGCGGCATCTTTGAATTGTTTGGTTCGGGAACGTGTAATTGGCCCATTAGGTAGCCTCATCGGGTCATGGTTGACGTCCGTCATAGGTTTCATAGGTGAGCTCGTATCATCCCCTCCCTCTTTAAGTTGATTCGTCCTCGAATCATCACCTACATCGAAAGGAGAAAGATCAGAAACATTAAAACTCGCGCTCACATTATAGTCACCTGGCAAGTCGAATTTGTACGAGTTGTCATTTATGCGTTCAATGACTTGAAATGGACCGTCTCCCCTTGGGAGAAGTTTAGATCGCCTTCGCATATGAACCCAAACCCAGTCCCCTGGTTCAAAGAGAATGCGTCTACGACCTTTGTTAGCTCGTTAGACGTATTGCTTGGTTCTTGCTTCAATATTCTCGCGTACCTTTCGATGCAGCTCCTTTATGTATTCCGCCTTTTTCCTAGCATCGGGATGGATAAATTTATCTGAAGGTAATGGCAATAAATCAAGAGGGGTGAGAGGGTTAAACCCGTAAACAATCTCGAAAGGCAAAAATTTAGTTGCAGAATGAACAGTTCGGTTGTAAGCAAATTCGATGTGGGGCAGACAGTCTTCCCATGTTTTGAGATTTTTTTGCACCAATGCTCGCAACAAAGTTGATAGGACTCGGTTCACTACTTCGGTTTGTCCATCCGTTTGAGGATGACACGTGGTCGAGAATAGTAGTTTTGTCCCTAACTTTCCCCACAGAGTTCGCCAAAAGTGACTTAAAAATTTTACGTCCCGATCAGATACGATCGTCTTCAGAACTCCATGCAATCGTGTGATCAACTACGACAAAAATTGCGTCCTTCCCGGTTTTTGATCTTGGTAATCCAAGGATGAAATCCATGGAAATGTCGACCCACGGAGTGTCTGGAATAGGAAGGGGCGTATATAAACCGTGAGGCTGGACCCGTGATTTGGCTTGTTTGCAAGCAATGCAACGTTCACAAATTCGTTCAACATCTTTGCTCATTCCTGGCCAAAAAAAATGTTCTTGAAGAGTGGACAATGTTTTGTCTCTTCCAAAGTGACCTATAAGGCCACCACTATGTGCCTCTATCACAAGCATGTCTCGCATAGAACCTTGCGGTATACATATCTTGTTTTCCTTGAAAAGGAATCCTTCATGCCTGTAAAACTTATCAAAAGCACCACTCTCACAAGCATTATAGACATTGCCAAAATCAGCATCATTAGCATACAATTCCTTAACGTGATGGAAACCAAGTACTTTAGAATCAAAAAAGGTTAATAAAGAGTACCTCCGTGATAATGCATCCGCAACCACATTTTCCTTACCTTTCTTATACTTAATTACGTACGGAAACGATTCTAAATACTCGATCCATTTTGCATGTCGTTTGTTGAGCTTGTGCTGACTTTAATATACTTGAGTGCTTCATGATCTGAATGAATAACAAACTCTTTCGGTCTCAAGTAATGTTGCCATGTTTCAAGCGATCTTATTAGAGCGTACATCTCTTTGTCATACACGGGGTAATTGAGTGCAGCTCCGTTCAATTTCTTGCTGAAGTACGCCACTGGTCTTCCATTCTGAGTTAGAACGGCTTCGATCCCTACTCCTGATGCATCACATTCAATTTCAAAAGTTTTAGTAAAGTCAGGAAGGGATAACAATGGAGCTTTAACAAGACATTCTTTAAGGGCCTTCAAAGACCGTTCTTGCTCATCGGACCAATGGAAAGCTGAATTCTTCTTGATTACGCTCGTTAGAGGAGCGACTATTGTGCTGAAGTTGGGCACGAATCGGCGATAAAAACTAGCCAACCCATGGAAACTTCGTACTTGGCTAATCGTTGTAGGACGTGGCCACTCTTGGATTGCTCTAATCTTCTCTTGGTCCACCTCTAATCCATTTGCACTTACGATGTATCCTAAGAAAATAACCTTGTTAGTACAAAAAGAACATTTTTCGAGATTGGCGTACAATACCTCTTTTCGCAGTGTTTCTAAGATTGCACGTAAATGTTGGAGGTGATCCTCCAAAGATTTGCTGTACACTAATATGTCATCAAAATAAACAACACATGATTTGCCAATGAAAGCTCGTAAAACATGATTCATAAGTCTCATAAAAGTACTAGGAGCGTTTGTAAGTCCGAATGGCATTACCAACCATTCATACAAACCTAACTTTGTTTTGAAAGCCGTTTTCCACTCATCGCCTTCCCGCATCCTAATTTGGTGATAGCCACTTTTGAGATCAATCTTTGTGAAGATTCGAGCTCCACTTAACTCGTCGAGCATGTCATCGAGTCGGGGTATAGGGTGTCGGTATTTGATGGTAATCTTGTTGATTGCGCGACAGTCTACACACATCCACCACGAACCATCTTTCTTTGGCACTAGTAACACCGGTACCGCGCATGGACTAAGGCTTTCTCGGATATATCCCTTTTCTAGCAATTCAGTGATTTGGTTTTGGAGCTCTTTTGTTTCTTCGGGATTGCTCTGGTACGCAGGTCGATTGGGCAGAGAAGCTCCCGGCACCAAGTCAATTTGGTGTTCTATGCCTCGAATGGGCGGTAAACCACTTGGTAACTCCTCTGGAAATATGTCCTTGAATTCCTGAATCAGAGACAACACAGAAGAAGGAAGATTCTCGGGTAAGTTGTTAGTGTTCAAAAACGATTCCTTGTATAGTAAGACATACATCTGCTGTCTCACACACAAAGCTTTTCGAATATATCTTGCTTTTGCAAAAACACTCATTTTTCCATTTCTTTTTCTTCCTTCGTTTCCTCTTCTTTTTGTTCACACTCTCTTGTTTTATCACTTATTTTCTTGTCCCTCTTTTTTTCAAAATTCTTCTCTTTTTCTTTCTCATTTTTCCGCTCGCTTCCTTTTGATTTTTCTATTGATGCCTTCATTTTCAACTGATCTTCATAAACTTGCTTGGGTGTTAGCGGAGCTAATGTCACGTTCCGGCCCAAGTATTTAAAAGTGTACCGATTAGTGTAGCCGTCATGGATTGCTCGCTTGTCAAATTGCCAAGGTCGTCCAAGCAGGAGATGTCCCGCTAGCATCGGAACCACATCGCACAAGACCTCATCTTGATACTTCCCTATTGTAAAGGGAACCAGAACTTGTTTTGTGACCTTAAGTTCACCCGCGTCATTAAGCCATTGTAGCTTATACGGATGGGGATGTTTTGTGGTAGTCAATCCAAGTTTCTCCACCAATATGGTGCTAGCCACATTAGTACAGCTTCTTCCGTCAATAATGAGGCAACAAATCTTCCCCTTTACTTGACAACGCGTATGGAAGATGTTTTCGCGTTGTTGTTCATTTTCGACACCTTGTAAGCTGAGGCTCCTTTTTACCACCAAGATTTCTCCACTTTCGGCTTGTTCTACTTCTTCCTCATCTTGGGATGTCTCACTGGCATCATCTTCTTCTTCACTTCTGAATTCAATCTCACCATTATCTCGGACAAACATAGTGTTTCGGTTTGGACATTGACTTGCAATATGTCCTCGTCCCAAACATTTGAAACACTTAATGTCTCGGGATCGATTCGGAAGAGCTTCCATTTTGCCTTTACTTGTTTCACCGATCGGCTTGTTAGACTTGGGTGTGCCACTGGTTTCTTTGGCTCGATTCGGCATGTCCCTTTTGTTGGTCACTTGCCCCCACTTAGTTGTTGAAGCATGATTGGGGGTTGCTCTAGGCGTAGCTTTTCGTTTCAGCTGTTTTTCGACCTTTATTGCCATGTGGACCATTTCGATGATATCGATGTAATGGTGTAATTCTACAATATTTGTGATATCTCGATTAAGGCCAGCGCTAAAACGTGCCATGGTGGCTTCTCATTCTTCTTCTACATTAGCTCGGATCATAGCCACTTCCATCTCCTTGTAGTAATCTTCCACGCTTCGGTGACCCTGAGTTAGGCTTTGCAACTTTTGATGCAACTCGCGGTGATAGTAGGTTGGGATGAACCTTTTCCGCATTAGTGCCTTCATTTCTGCCCATGTGGATATTGGTCGTTCACCATCCCGTCTTCGACTCGTCGTTAGTTGATCCCACCAGATAAGGGCGTAATCAGAAAATTCGATGGCAGCAAGTTTCACCTTCTTATTTTCTGAATAATTATGACAGTCAAAAATTAACTCCACCTTCTTTTCCCACTCAAGGTAGGCTTCCGGATCGGATCACCCTTGGAAAGTAGGAATCGTCATTTTAATGTTCTTTAAGTCGTCATCGGCCCATTCTCGATCTCTTCACTCACGGGCTCGTGGATCTCTTCTCCGTTCATCGTGTTCAAAAGCCGGGTTGTTGTCGGCTTCACTTGGTTCGTAGATGTCGTTGTTACGTAACCAAGGTTGTTCTTGTCCCCTTCTCGGAATTGGAGGGATGTTTACTCGAGGTCTTCGTTCATCTCTTTGATCTAATCGTTCACTGATTGTTCTGAACATACGTGTGATTTCTTGCATTACTATTTGCAATTCTGGATCTATCCCTTCAGGATCAGTCCTTCGGGGTTGCAATCTTCTTCCACCTCCGGCGGCGTCGGATGCTTCGTCACTTATTATTCGATGTTCGGGGCTCCTAGACATGTTTTTAAACAAAATTAATGAATCCTCACTACAATCCTCACTTGTTCACTCACAAAGAAAATTATCAACACTCACACTCGTGTTTTTACTCAATTCTGGCTTTTTCCTTAATGTATTCACTCTTTCCTTTTACCGCTCGAATTCACTCTTCTAGATTCTAGAAGGTTGTCTTTGACTTACTAGCAACTCGTAGGTCGTTTCGAGAGTTAAAAAGGTAAGTTTGGTTGATAGCTGGGAAGCAGTTTAAAGTAGAAAAGCCAAGAGATGACCAAGATATGTTGAAGAAGGTAACAATTGTGGGGAAGTCAACTATAGTTGATTCCCAACATCTTATAGAGCTAACTAATTATACAGACAAGGGCTTGTCTCAGTTAGTATACTTTGTAAAACACTGGGAATATAAGCAAGCAAATGTCGTTCGTCTTCTTAGAGAAGAACTTGACAATCTAAACAGGCCAAGGTAGGAAGAGGGTTCTTTTTTTTTTAACTCGAATTTTTTTTTGAAACTTACTCAGAAATACTTAAGACGATCAAAACGTGCCTAATTTGATTAGCTCTGATACCAGATGATAACGGTCCATCTCGGGTTAGGAGGCGAATCATAAATGTTGCCCGATCGTAAATTAGGTAGTTTCTCGTTTAATTAACAAAGGGATAATTTTATTGGAAATAAAATCTTTGAAAGGTAAAGATAGGTGATTGGTTGAAATGGATACGTATTTGAAACAAGAAAGAACCTTTAATAAAAATTAAAGACCCGAATCTTATAAGTTTCAAATTGATGGAATGAGTTTTGAAACAAAACCGAGACCCACTATCTAGCGAGATAGGAACCAACGGTATAGGTAGTTGAACGCCACACCCGAGAGGATGATAAGTTCAAAACAAGGAAAGAACGACGCCACTAGAAAACTAGATAAGTCAATTCAACCTTGAGAATCAGGAGAGTGAATACTCACCAAAAGAAAATTTTCTTTCATTCATAAAAATCAAACGTGACTACAATGACAAAGGTTCAACCTATTTATAGGACGAGTGGTTACGGCTTACAATTGTTTCTCAACTCTTATGCTCCTTAAAAATTAAATTCATAATCTAGCAATAAATTATTTATCCCAAATGCTCCTCCTTGCCGTCCCATTTTCTTCCAACAACAAATGGGTTGTATTATTTTATTCATGTCAACAACCCCATTTAGCCATGCTTCCCTTAATTGCCGTCCATATAGGCTTAATTCACACATGTTTTATTTCATTGTTTATTCCATCTTTCCACTATTGTTTACTTTGCCATCCATTATCTCAAAATAAATAATTTTTAAAATCCAATTCATGGTGATTTATGGCATGTTTGTCATCATTCCAAAAGGCCTTGCCGTCCATTGTATGTGTAATGCTTAAAAAAAATTCTTCAATTGTTTAATGCATTCCACAAGCTAGTGCCGCATGCTCAATTCATGCATTCCATTTGCTATTATTTTATGTTCCATGTGCTTAATAACTTGCTCCACCTTGTTTGTCTTTAGCTACAATACAAAAAGCATAAATCATATTAATTAAAATTTGTACCATCTAAAATATGAAATACGAAAATGAAGTTACTACTGAAAATTAAAAATTAAAACATGCGTAAATTAAAGTGTTAAATAAACTAGCAGTCAGACTGGCTAATATATTCAACTTCAAATAAGTTGTACGAGTTCAGCATGTTTTTGGGCTCTCTTTTATGATCATCCCAAATTTGTGCCACCAACACCGTTGCGGCATCTTTGAATTGTTTGGTTCGGGAACATGTAATTGGCCCATTAGGTAGCCTCATCGGGTCATGGTTGACGTCCGTCATAGGTTTCATAGGTGAGCTCGTATCACGTATCATCTGTTTTAGTACATTCGAGCATAATGAATACTTTCAATCAAGTTTACTGGAGACATTCTGCTTCATCCAATTCTTAATTCAATCAAAACTTGGAGAAAAGGAATCCTAACTTCCAACAATTGCTTCCCTTTCATAAACCAATGAGAAGGATGTTGACCCGATGAAAGTCCTGGCCAATGTTCAAGAAACATAGAGGGTAAATGGTAACTTCTCTATGCCAACTTTTACAAGTCTCAGTCATTTTTCAAAAAATTTTGAATGGTTTTTTGGCTGCCTTTGTTGCACTGATATGGTGTCTGATCTTTGAACAGGCTGTAAATCTTTGACATTGTGTAATTATGTTAAACATGTTCCTTTCTGGTATTCTTTATTGCCACTTTTTTTTTGTTTTCTTGTTTTCTTGTTTTTTTAATTTGAATTTGCATTTGGACTTAAATTTGAATTTAAATCTGAACTTGAGTTTGACTTTGGATTTGGATTTGAATTTGGATTAATATTTGAATTTGGTTTTGAATTTGGATTTGAATTTGATGACTACTGAGTTTGCAACTTTGGCATATGAAGCGACCTTCACCCTTTTAGTGAAGTAATTGATAACCACGAAGATGAATTGGTATCGGCTAGATGCTTTTAACGAAATCTGCCCCATAACATCTATGCCCCACCTATAGAAAGGATGGAAGAGGCAGATAAGTCTTATCTTCCCCAATTTGGCATTTACGGCGTAACTGATGCAATTTCCTTTTCTTGGTAAACCAGTAGCTCGATCCTCTTAATTAGCCTGACCATCGTAGAACTATTACCATGGGTTCTTTAAACATCATACCCACATTTCAAGCCTGGCGTTCTTCGATATGATTGTGCGAAAACATCTTGGAATCCTTGTAAATAGCTCAAAGATGTCTCGCCTTATTTCTGTGGTGAGTTAGGCTTCGATCTTTACCCCTTTCTTAAGCTCGCAACGTCCACTGACCCTTTGCAAAGTAGAGTCTATTTTCACTTGTTCTACCATCCTTAACAAATCAAAAGATAGGCTACAATCTCTGTCATCTTCAAAGTCCTTAGATCCCCTAGACCCATATCTCATTCAAAAAGGGAGTCAGTAACAATGTCGCTCATGTTTATTGATATCTGGGTACCTAGGTATGAAGACGATCCAAAGAATGAATGATTCTAAGGATGATTATTTGTATGGTATAGTCATGAATAAAGAATGAAAGAATATTCTAAAACACAAAAGAATGTACAGTATGAAATGTAAAGAATGAAAAAAAATGCATTTTATTGAAGTAAAAATTCTGGACACAAGCCTATTTCACAAAAGGATTCTTATTGTCCCTGGGCTTAAAACAACAAGCTGTTTTGAATATTACTCTAGATTAGCTCTAAAAATACAGGGATCCCTTCCACAGTTCCATTGTTTAAAATCTTCCCAAGCATGTAAGGACTTGGAAACTTTTATTCACCGGTTCTGTCTTCTAATATGTCGTTAATGTTTAAATTCCCCAACATTCCCACCGGGTCTTTGATCTCCTCAATTTATTATCCATTAGGCCTTGCACTAGGGTCCTAAGTTTGATGTATTCTTAGATCCCATGCCCCTATCTATCGTGAAACTCACAATGTTTACCCCTTTAATAGAAAGGTTGGGTAACGAATTTTCTGCACCAGAGGGATCATCAAATTTTACGACACCCAATTTGATGAGTCTTTCGATTATCTTTTTAGAAGCAACGCAGTTCTCGATTGAATGCCCTGTGATTCCTCCATGGTATTCTGATGCGTCGTTGAATGCACCAAAAATATATCCTATTCCCTGCAAAATAATGAAAATAACAGTAAAGGGGAAGTAGGGTCGAATCCACAGGGATCGGATTATACAAAAGCCTGTTTATCGAAATCCTGGGCAGAATCGTGCCCAAGAAATCTTGCGTTCCTGGGAAAATAAAAAAACAGAATTAAAAATTTCGTTCGGGAATAATAAAAACAGAATTTAAAGTGAATTGAAATTGTGAAAGTAAATAAATTATGAAAAAGGAAAATAAAAGAGTTTAGAAAAGAATGAGTTTCTTATTTGGCGAGATTCTAGCCTCCGGTTGTCTCGTTCCACCTTGGGTTCAATCTTCGGCTTTAGATGACCTTCCTCTATCCAAGTAAGCCAGTTATAGTAGAAGAGGACGCCTACGACCACCAGCTCCAAGAATTTAGACTTACAGATTTAGGGAACCTGACTCTAGCTTGCAACGGCTTTCGTGGAGTCATCTATGCTAGATCAACGCTTCTCAATGGCGAATCACACGTCATTTTGTCTCTTGGGCTCGCCAACCTCTGACGCAGTAAGCTAACGAACTGACGGTGCAATCCTTCCAAATCATACAAAGCAGCCGCCTTTGCATACGTTGAAAAGTTTACTTTTAAAGGGACATGGACGGAAGCGTCAGCCCCGTAATGCGGAGAAACGATGAATACTTGGGTGAGAAAGTTAAGCGCAGATTCTAAGCCTCAAGAACCTTTTTTGGGGAATTCGACAACCTTCAGCTAGATGGATTTTAGTGGCTCATGATTGTGGTGGAAAAGCAAATAAATATATAAGTATGGAAAAGGGAATTTTTATTGAAAGAAAGATAAAGGAAGCACAAAAGACTTATGGGAGAAGAGTGTACAGAAAAAGATGAACAACCGAAATGAGTCACTTCGTCCCCTATTTATAGTGCTAAGGTAGATGGACTAGTTCTACTCAAACTCCCAAAGATAATTACAATTTAATTAAAGATAAATAGAGATAAATAAAGAAATTAAATAATCCTCAATAATTATCCTAATATTAATTATCCTAATATAATTAAAATAGAGTTTGATAAAGCAAAATCTCTTCTTTTTGCATTTCAATCCCTCTGCCCTCCATGTTTGCACTTTTGGCACCATCTGTTCCCTTTGTTGCACATTGGTCCATTTTTATCTCTAATTTCACAATTTTGGCCCTCAATTTTGCTTTGGTCTCCAATTTAGTCCCTACGAGATAAAAGTCCATAAATAGCCCAAATTAGTAGAATCACACTCAAAATTAATATGCAATTAGTACATAAAAACATGACATTCTAGAGTGTTATCAAATCCCCTCTACTTAGCCCATGCTTGCCTTCAAGTTTGGTTCCTATCCACTGTGAAAATTAGATCCTGAAAGAAAATTTACTCCAAAGTTTTATAAAGATTAGTCAAAAATGCATATGAAACATAAAGAGAACTCTAAGCTTGCTTTAAGTAAAATAGAAAAGGTTTTCTAATTAACACACACAAAAATTAAAATCGTCTTGAATTATTTCATGCTATTTAGGTAAATTACCAAACCTACCAAGACACTCTATTTATTTTCTCCTTTAGTCCCCGACTGAAATTTTATTAGTATTTCTTTTCTTCTTTTTTTATATTATTTATTTACTTAGGAATATATTGAACCTTTTGACGTGAAGAGAGATGACAACCCAAGCACCCCACCCCAGTTACTCAGCCCAACATACTCCTAAAAATTATTTATTTCCGGTTAGCAGAGTTTTACTCGTCACGTCACACAACCTTTTGACGCGAAGTAGAATGACAACCCAAGCACCCTACCCCGTTTACTCAGTCAGTCATGTTCTAAGCTGCACTCATAACCTTGGAAATATTTATTAATCACATTTTCGCGAAATATTAACTTCAAGAGGACCTAAGAGAAATACTCAAGCGTCAAAAATAAGTTTTAGTAACCACCTAATAGTCATGAACATAATTTAGGCATGCAAACGTATTAAGTGTCCACTTGTTATTAAACTTGATCAATTTTACAAAAAGCAAGATAGAGTTAATTTATTAATCATAAATATTATTGGCCTAATAAGAATAAAACAGTGGATATAAAATCAAACAGACAGAATCAGAATTAACTCAGTGGCCAAGAATCATGCATGTGGGTCAAGCAATGGTAAGTCATGGGCAAATTCTTGGGCATGAAAAGCGACAGAATATTCTAAAAAAAATTATGGACAATAAAAGAGCCTCAAGCAGAAAACACAAATCACAACAAAAGACAACAGTAATACGAAGAGTTCCTCCCCCCTACTTAAAACACATTGCCCTCAATGTGGATGCAAAAGAAATAAATAGGAAGAAAAGTTTAGAAAAACTCCCCGTTAGGCTAATGAGCTTCTGTCGATTGCGGAGGAGAGTGAGGAGTTCGGTGAGCTGCTCGCTAACAGTGTCAAGTCAAGCCTCAATGCGCTCTAAACGTTGTTCAACCGTCGATGTGGGTTGGGCTGGAGCGGGTGCTGGTGCGTCTGGTTGATGTCGTTGTCGAAAGATGCGTTCAGATGGTGTAGAACGAACACCAGGGGGGACAAAGTGGAAGGAGGACGGAGTGCCAAGTAGGAGCCCCATTGAGTCGAGGCATCGGGCATCTAAAGGATCGGCCTGACAAGCAACATGTAAATCTAAAATAGGAGCGTTAGAACCATGCAAAGAAAACAACAATTGTGTAATAAGAGAACCTAAAATGAGAGGGCGCTTAGCTTTGATAACATGCTCGAATTGAAGTGCAAACCAATAACCCAAATTAACCGGATGACCGATATACATACACCATAAAAATAATAGTTCCGTCTTCGAGACGTTTGCGAAAGCATCTCGACGGCCTAAAAAATTGTAAGTTAAATAACGGTGTATGTAACATAAGGCAGGGTCGCGAAACCATAAATCTTTTGACGTTTTTGGGCTATATATAGTCTCGACATTATTAGTTAACAAAGAAAAAGCCTCAACAGCCTTGAAAGCAGTAGGAAATGTACACAAACTGTTCTGAAAATCCTGAGACATGGCATACTCTTCAGTTACAAAAGATAAAGCAATATTAAAGTCAATAAGAGATAAACTATGCATTGTACCTAATAGCCAGAATTTGACAACACCAGGTGTGTCAATCGAAACAGGATTGTGCCGATTAAATTGAAAGGTAGAATAGAATTCAAAAACAAGTTCATAATAGGCAGAATAAGTACATCAAAATTTCCAACCCAGCCAATATTCTAGAAATAATCGGTAACAGCAGTTTCAATGTGCAAGCAGCTAAAACAGGTATCGACAGACACTTACAAGGCACTATCGCCTTATGACGGAGGAAATCATACCTGTTCCGAGCAGTAGAGGATGTGAAAGTAATGTTACCGTGCAAATGGCCCTCCGGGGGTAAGATGTTGACGCGAGAACGATAGGTTCGGCCCCAAGAAGGTATCGGGCGGTGCTCGTCAGTCGGCATCGAGGAGTCGGCAGTGTTGTGAGAGGAAGAACTCGGTGGTGTCACTGGTGCGGGTTCGGGTCGACGCCGTGGCCGTTGAGGAAGTTGGGAGGACTCGGTGTTAGTGGAGGGAGCTGTGGTTGTGTGGCCCATTCGGGCCGCGCGTCATGGTGGCCGACGGCGAGGCTTATGCACCGGTTCGGCTGGCGGTGGTGGTGCCGGAAGGGCACGCATGTGGACGTCGGTGCGGTGGTCGGCGAGTTTGCATGTGAAGGAGGCGTCTTGGAGGATGAGGAGTTGAGGGAGGCCGACGAAGGTCTGGTTGGTACTGGGGAAGGGTCAGGCAAGGGTGCGACCGATTCAGTCGGTGGCGCGGTAGTCGGGTTGTTTGCGTGTGAGGGTGATGATGGGGAGGGTACGGTGGCTTGGGCGGCGGCTATGGAAGACGAGGAAGAGGGAGAGGAAAAGGGAGAGGTAGCCGCGGCTGGGGAGTCGATCGGCGGTGAGGGGGATGAGGATGAAGAAGGAGCGTCGGTGAGATCGACGGCTTGAGGCGCGGATAGGCGACGGCGGCGTGAGTTGACTGTGAATGTGGGTTCAGCGGCGGCGTGGCTCCGATTGCGGACCATTGGGGTCGGTCGGCGGCGAGTTTTGGAGGGCAAACGGCTGTTGGAAGGGAGGGAGAGGTGCTTGCGGCGGCTAAGGAAATGGGGGGAAAGAAAATGGGAAAAGGGTTTAGTTTTGGGGGGTTTTAATTGGCTGATAGGGGGTGTTTGGTTGTAGGGTTATGGGGTTCTGAGCTGGAATAAGCCTGTTTGGCTGTAGGGATATAGAATTCTGGACTGGAATATAACCTGGAATAGAGGCTGTTTGGTACCTTAGATAGGGCTGTTTGGCTTTGTTTTGTCTCCCCCTTTTGCTGAATCTTTGCTCCGTTCGACCTAATAAAAAAGAGAATTTTATTAATATTTAAATAATAAT
This sequence comes from Gossypium australe, assembly GCA_005393395.2. Lineage (NCBI taxonomy): Eukaryota > Viridiplantae > Streptophyta > Magnoliopsida > Malvales > Malvaceae > Gossypium > Gossypium australe. The sequence continues at coordinate 130,020,740 of CM016614.1, forward strand.
AATAAAAAAATAAAAATAAAATAAAAATAAAATAAATGAAAGCAAGAAATAGGAAATAGAAACAAAAACGAAAATAAATAAAAGAAAAATAAGTATTGGGTTGCCTCCCAACAAGAGCTTGTTTTACGTCATTAGCTTGACGACTCAAACGGTTCTACTGAGGTTCCAAATAAATTTTTTCAATCGAGTGAGCTTGAAAATTCTCGTAAAATGGGTTCAACCGTTGGCCATTGACTATGAACCGCTTTCCTGATTCTTCACTTTCTACTTCAATGGCACCATGAGAGAATATTCTAGTAACAACGAAAGGTCCTTGCCATCGTGATCGAAGCTTACCTGGAAATAATTTCAACACAGAGTTATAAAGTAAAACCCGTTGTCCTACTGAGAAATGCTTTTGAGCTATTTTCTTATCATGAAACAACTTGGTCTTGTCTTTAAAAATACAAGCGTTCTCATAAGCATCGTTACGGATTTCTTCCAACTCTTAGATATCTAACTTCCTCGCCTCTCCTGCAGGGTCTAGCTCCATATTACATTGTCGAACCGCCCAATAGGCTTTATGCTCTAACTCCACTGGAAGATGGCAAGCTTTGCCAAAAACGAGCCTGTATGGGGTCATTCCAATTGGTCCTTTATATGCCGTTCGATAAGCCCACAGTGCGTCATTAAGCCGAAGACTCCAATCTTTTCGGTTGGGCCGAACTGTCTTCTCCAAAATAGTTTTTATCTCCCTATTTGAGACTTCAGCTTGTCCATTTGTTTAGGGATGGTATGCCGTAGCTATACGGTGATGGACTCCATATTTCGACAATAGTGCCTCCATGATTTTATTGCAAAAGTGGGTGCCACGATCACTGATTAGGGCTCGAGGTGTGCCAAACGTGGAAAAAATAGTTCGTTTTAGAAATTCCACAACGGTCTTGGCATTATCATTACGATTAGGCTTTGCTTCTATCCATTTAGAAACATAGTCTACCGTGAGAATTATATATACATTGCTAAATGAAGAAATAAATGGGCCCATGAAATCAATACCCCAAACATCAAAGATTTTGCATACATGAATCAACGATAAGGGCATCTCATTTCGTTTAGTGATGTTACCTGTACGTTGGCATCTATCGCAAGACTTACAGAAGTTATACGCATCTCGAAAAATTATGGGCCAATATAACCCACATTCTAACACCTTATGAGAAGTTCTCTTAGGGCCAAACTGTCCTCCGCAAGCTTCAGCATGACAAAAATTAAGGATAGAAGTTACCTCAGTTTCTGGGACACATCGTCGGTTCATCTGGTCCGAACAGTGTTTCCACAAGTATGGGTCGTCCCATATGTAGTATCGAGCTTCTCGTCTAAGTTTATCCTTCATGGAACGTGTTAACTCAGTGGGTAACGAGCCTGTGGCTAGAAAATTTACCATATTAGCGTACCATGAGAGACATGCTTCGGTCGAGAATAGGCTTTCATCAGGGAATTCTTCCTTAATAGGGACGTCATCAAAAGGCACTTTTATTCTGCTTAAGTGGTCAGCCACTAAATTTTCGCATCCCCTTTTGTCTCGAATTTCGACGTCAAACTCTTGGAGCAACAAAATCCACCTAATGAGCCTTGGTTTTGCATCCTTCTTTGCAATCAAGTACCTGAGTGCTGCATGATCAGAAAAAATAATTACTTTAGATCCCAATAAATAAGGTCGAAATTTATCTAAAGCAAATACTACGGCTAAAAGTTCTTTTTTGGTAGTGGTGTAGTTGCTCTGTGTCGCATCCAGGGTTTTCGAAGCATAGCAAATGACATGGGGTTCCTTATCTATCCTTTGCCCTAACACAGCTCCTACACTGCGTTCGCTTGCATCGCACATAATTTCAAATGGGTACTTCCAGTTCGGCGGCTGCATTATAGGAGCGGAGACCAACTTCTGCTTGAGTGTATCAAAAGCTCCTTACACTTTTGGCCAAACTCGAACTGCTTATCTTTCTGTAACAACTCACAAAGTGGTTCTGCTATTTTCGAAAAATTTTTTATAAAGCGCCTGTAGAACCCTGCATGGCCAAGAAAAGAACGAATTTCTCTTACAGTAGAGGGATAAGGTAAAGAATTTATAATGTCAATTTTGGCCTTATCGACCTCAATTCCCCTAGAAGAAACTATGTTCCCTAGAATTAAACCCTTGTCTACCATAAAATGACACTTTTCATAATTTAAGACAAGATTAAATTCTATACACCTGCCCAAAATTATCGTTAAGTTTTTAAGGCATTCATCAAAACAATTCCCATAAACAGTAAAATCATCCATAAAAACTTCGATAATTTTTTCCACATATTCAGAAAATATACTCATCATGCATCTTTGGAAAGTAGCCGGTGCATTGCAAAGACCAAACGGCATCCTTCTATACGCAAATGTACCAAATGGGCAAGTAAAAGTGGTCTTTTCTTGGTCCTCTAGCGCGACCGGTATTTGAAAAAAACCTGAATAACCATCAAGACAACAAAAGTGAGTTTTTCCAGCTAACCTTTAAAGCATTTGATCAATAAAGGGAAGGGGAAAGTGATCTTTTCTAGTGTAGGAGTTCAACTTCCTGTAATCTATGCAGACACGACACCCATTTTGCACTCGGGTTGGCACGAAGTCACCTTCGGCATTTTTCTTTACTGTGACGCCCGTTTCCTTGGGCACGACTTGCACCGGACTTACCCATCTGCTATCCAAAATGGGGTAGATCACGTCAGCATCTAAAAGCTTGATTATTTCCTTTTTTACTACCTCCATCATATTCGGATTTAGCCGTCTTTACGCCTCTCGTCTCGATTTCTTGTCCTCCTCTACGTAGATCCTGTGTGTGCACGTCAAAGGGCTTATTCCTTTTAAATCTGCAATATTCCAGCCAATCGTCTCCTTATGACTTTTCAGTATATGAACTAAACTTTCTTCTTCATGGGGGGAAAGTCGATTGGAGACTATGACTGGTAGGGTATCATCATTACCTAAAAACGCATACTTCAGATGTTCAGGTAACGGTTTCAATTCCAATTCTGGTGCCTGCATAACAGAAGGTAAAAGCTTAGTACCCGCAACTCATTAACGGATTCAAATTTATCAAGGTCAAATTTAAAATCATAAATGGACTCAAAATTTTCTTCCACTAATGAGTCAATTATGTCGACACAATTCACGCTCAAAATTTCACTAGGATGGCTAATGGCATCGTAGACGTTAAATTTCACGATCTCCCCATCAAACTCCATCGTGAGAGTTTCACTTCGAACGCCAATTTTAGTACTAGCTGCACTAAGGAATGGTCGTCCCAACAAGAGATCTGAAGATCCCGGAGCACTGTCCTCCTCCATTTTTATCACGTAGAAATCTGCAGGAAAAATAAGTTTGTTAACTTTTACCAACACGTCCTCGAGGACTCCTTCAGGATGCACAACGGACCTATCTGCCAACTGAATAATAACACCTGTTTTTGTTAAAAAACATGCGTTAAGTGATTCATAAATAGAATATGGCATTACATTTACGGAGGCTCCTGGATCACACATAGCCTTCTTAATTCCCAAATGACCTATTTTGCATGGTATTGCAAACATGCCCCTATCTTTACATTTTGCCGGCATTTTCCGCTGTAACACTGCGGACACATTTTCACCAACGTTTACCCTTTCATTACCTGTTAATCTTCGCTTGTTGGTGCAAAGCTCTTTAAGAAATTTAGCGTACCTCGGTATTTGCTTGATGGCATCCAACAGCGGTATGTTGATTTCGACATTCCTAAATGTTTCGAGGATTTCCTTGTCCTCCTTACCTTTTCGACACTGGTTGAATCGTTCTGGAAATGGGGTTGAATTTTGGGCAATGGGGGCTTCGATCGGACCTGTTCGTCTTTTCAGGTTTTTCTTGGGCGATTTCTTGGGCATGATTTCTGTCGGAAAACGACTCCAGTACCTTTCCACTTCGTAGCGTCACTGCATTCACGTTTTGTCTTGGGTTTGGCTCTGTTTGTGACGGCGGCTTCCCTTGAGAACTTATTCTCTCAATCGATGTGGTCAACTCCCTTATAGATGCCTCGGTTTTCTGTTGAAACTCAAGAACATTAGTTGCTAGTTTATTGACAAGAGCTTCTAGAGAGTTACCTGGATTTCGTGGCTGCTGTAGAGGTCAGTTTTGGTATGGCTGATTATACCGTAGATTAGCTCCATAACTTAGGTTAGGATGATCCCTCCACCCTGGGTTGTAAGTGTTAGCATAAGGATCATAACGCCTTTATGGTGGGCCATGGAAGTTTCCCACGGCATCCAAATGAGCCATAGTGTCATCAATCAAACTGGGACATGCATCAGTTGTGTGCTCCGGTGTAGCACATATTCCACACAATCGAGCTGGTTTAGCTTTTTCTGCAACAGGAGAGCTCACAATATTAGTAAGTTTATCAAGTCTATCTTCTATGGAAGAATTACTTAGCTGGTGAACCCTTCTAGGGGGTTCAAGATTGGCTCGGAACTGCTGAGAATTTGCAGCCATTCTGGAGATTAAGTCCCTTGCTTGTTGGGGAGTCATGTTAACCAACGCTCCTCCACTAGCGGCGTCTACCATATTCATCTCCATCGGTTTCAAACCTTCAAAAAAGTACTGGAGGAGAGATTGCTCTGTTATACAGTGTTGAGGGCAGCTCGCACACAACTTCTTAAATCGCTCCCAATAATCGTAAAGAGTCTCTGCTTCTTTTTGCCTTATCCCCACGATCTCCCTTCTTAGCTCAGCTGCTCTAGATGCTAGGAAAAACCTGTTGAGAAATAAGAGAGATAGATCAGCCCAAGTAGTTATAGATCCAGGAGGTAAATAAAATAACCATTCCCTAGCTGAATCTGCTAGGGAAAAAGGGAAAGCGCGCAATTTAATTTGATCCTCAGTTACGCATTGAGGTTTTATACTCAGACAAACCATATGAAACTCCTTCAAATGTTGATGAGGTTTTCATTTTGTAACCCCCGGAATGTTGGCAGCAACTGAATTAACCCTGATTTCAGTTCAAAATCGGTATCCATAGTAGGATATGCGATGCACAGTGGCGGTTGTTCCGTCGGAGCTTCGGCTAGTTGCCGAATCGTTTGAGCCATTGGTTTTTTGTACCAAATTAGGGTTTCCGTCAAGCCTAGCATTGAGCATCTCTTCAAATAGATCGACTCCTTCTACTTTACTTTCAAGTGTGTTTTCGTTAACCCTAGACTCTACTTCGTCGTCGATTCTGATTTCTGGCGGTGGATTGCTTTGAGTCCCTACCACCACTGACTGCTTTTTCCTTAACTTTGTTTCTTTTCGATTAGCTTTCGCAGTCTTTTCGATCTTTGAGTCAAACGCAAGAGTGCCTGGAGCAGATCTGGTCATAGAAAACAAAAAACAAGATTAGTACGTTACTGGTCCCCGGCAACGGCACCAAAATTTGATGCGTCGTTGAATGTACCAAAAATATATCCTATTCCCTGCAAAATAATGAAAGTAATAGTAAAGGGGAAGTAGGGTCGTATCCACAGGGATCGGATTATACAAATGCCCGTTTATCGAAATCCTGGACAGAATCGTGCCCAAGAAATCTTGCGTTCCTGGAAAAATAAAAAAAACAGAATTAAAAATTTTGTTCGGGAATAATAAAAACAGAATTTAAAGTGAATTGAAATTGTGAAAAGTAAATAAATTACGAAAAAGGAAAATAAAAGAGTTTAGAAAAGAATGAGTTTCTTATTTGGCGAGATTCTAGCCTCCGGTTGTCTCGTTCCACCTTGGGTTCAATCTTCGGCTTTAGATGACCTTCCTCTATCCAAGTAAGCCAGTTATAGTAGAAGAGGACGCCTACGACCACCAGCTCCAAGAATTTAGACTTACAGATTTAGGGAACCTGACTCTAGCTTGCAACGGCTTTCGTGGAGTCATCTATGCTGGATCAACGCTTCTCAATGGCGAATCCCACGCCATTTTGTCTCTTGGGCTCGCCAACCTCTAACGCAATAAGCTGACGAACCGACGGTGCAATCCTTCCAAATCATGCAAAGCGGCCGCCTTTGCATACGTTGAAAAGTTTACTTTTAAAGGGACATGGACGAAAGCGTCAGCCCCGTAATGCGGAGAAACGATGAATACTTGGGTGAGAAAGTTAAGCGCGGATTCTAAGCCTCAAGAACCTTTTTTGGGGAATTCGACAACCTTCAGCTAGATGGATTTTAGTGGCTCATGATTGTGGTGGAAAAGCAAATAAATATATAAGTATGGAAAAGGGAATTTTTATTGAAAGAAAGATAAAGGAAGCACAAAAGACTTATGGGAGAAGAGTGTACAGAAAAAGATGAACAACCGAAATGAGTCACTTCGTCCCCTATTTATAGTGCTAAGGTAGATGGACTAGTTCTACTCAAACTCCCAAAGATAATTACAATTTAATTAAAGATAAATAGAGATAAATAAAGAAATTAAATAATCCTCAATAATTATCCTAATATTAATTATCCTAATATAATTAAAATAGAGTTTGATAAAGCAAAATCTCTTCTTTTTGCATTTCAATCCCTCTGCCCTCCATGTTTGCACTTTTGGCACCATCTATTCCCTTTGTTGCACATTGGTCCATTTTTATCTCTAATTTCACAATTTTGGCCCTCAATTTTGCTTTGGTCTCCAATTTAGTCCCTACGAGATAAAAGTCCATAAATAGCCCAAATTAGTAGAATCACACTCAAAATTAATATGCAATTAGTACATAAAACATGACATTCTAGAGTGTTTCTACACCAGAGGGATCATTGAATTTTACGATACCCAATTTGATGAGTTTTTCGATTATCTTTTTAAAAGCGACGCAGTTCTCGATTGAATGCCCTGTGATTCCTCCATGGTATTCGCATTGGGTATTTATGTCGTACCATTTGGGGTATGGGGCCCTATTGGTTCTATATAAAAAGGGGATACAACATGCACGTTAAACAAAATTTAGTACAACTCCCTATACGTGACTGGGATGAGTGCAAATTGGGGTTTCTTTAAGTTCGGTCTTGGATTGGGTTCTTGCCTTGGGGAAACCTGATGGCTGGTAGTTACCCTCCTTGGCTGGCTTACTGTAATCGGCACTGGATTGCCCTTGTTATACCTATTCGTACTATTCGTTTTCTTTTCTTTTTTCTTCGGGGCTTTTAAAGTCCACTCTCCTCTTTCTTTTGTTTCTGCTAGTACAATCGGTTTGGCTCGATCATCCTTCGGGTTAAAACCTGAACCCATCGGGAAGTTCAATAGGGCCGAAGTATCAGTCTGACATTGGGGTCCAATAATGACGGGTACTCCATGCAAATGCATGTCTGGTTTAGTCGGGACACTTATTGGGGAATAAACGATGTCTTCATCATCATCTATACTGTTGACCACTGGGCCACTCCTTTTTTCAAGTCCTCCGGCTAGTAACTGGGTTAACTGGCCCATCATATTTCTTTGGAGTTCTAGCATTTGTTCCCGCATCTCTTGTTGAATTTTGGTCAATTGCTCCTGCATCTGTATTTGCATTTTCTCTATTCTTTCCAACCTTTGGTCCATGGCTTTTGTTCTTGCGCAAGTACAGTAACGATGCTGGTTTTCAGATTACTGAAATAATTTTTAATTAATTAGAGTCTTTTTACAAATTTTAATGCATATGATGTAATGTAAATGCATGAAATGCAATGCAAATGCGTGGAATGAATGCAAAAAGAAAGAGAGGCGTTGATTCTGAATTCAATTCCATTAGAAGAACTTTTCTAGAAAATAAATTTCTTTATATAAAACGGATTACATATGCGGCTTTGTGCTCATAGTCCAAGTGAAGACACTAATCCTTTTCTTCGTATTCGAACGTTATGGTCGTGTTCTGTGAACTTTCTCAATAGATGCCTCTTCTAGCTCTTTGTTACTTGATCCAGGCCGTGACTCTTCACTCACTTATCTCCACAATGCTCATAAGCTTCTTTAAAAAAATTGAGACGTGATGACTCTTGAATAATCCTTGTTGGCTTGACTCCCCGGGCAACGAGGCAAAATCATATACTATAAATCTTTTCTTGTTGTGTTTACTTGGACTATATTGGGACGAACGTATTATAACCCACTTTATTAAGGAATCCATTTTCTTATGACAAACTCTTCTATTTAGCAATCGAATATGAATCAACACCTCCTTTCTATAATGATGAAATGCAATGTAGTCATAAACAAAAAAAAAACACGTTAGTATCATATACATATGGTAAAAATCAAATCAAACAGAAAATAGTCAAACGCCTATCCAAGTGACTGCTAGGGTTCAACATAGTTCTACCTAAAGTGGGCTCCTAGGGTTCACTATATGTGGTTTGGTTCTAAAGAGAGGGTACCTAAACCAACAGATTCCCCAATCCTCACCCATTATAGGCTCATATGGATCGAGTTTGGTTCAGGGGAATACATTTCCCTATGGCCACGCGGAGATGAAAATCTCACGAAGCACATAGGTACAGATGTATCCCGGAAGCAGTCCACTAGCCCATTCGGAGGTGAAAACCTCACGAAGACATAGTTTCTCACTCCCACTTAAAAGGTGTAACCACAACGGTCATGCAATGCAATGCCAAAGTATTTTATGAGACTCAACATTATTGCAATCATAGCACCAACAAATGCATCAAAAGAAACATGATTTTTCAAAACAATTTTCCAAATTTTCAATCAAAAGGACAAAAATTAATCAATCTATGGCCTGACTCTCAACTAGTCCCCAGTGGAGTCGCCAGACTATCGAAACCACTTTTTTAAGTGTTTGAAAAAACGGGGATTGACTTTAAAATGAAATATGGAGTCGCCACAAACCTTTTTTGTTTAGGCGTGATTGGATCACCTTGTAAAAAATAATTTTGGTCTACGAAATAGAAAAACGGGTTCGGGAGTCGGTTACGTACGAGGAAGGATTAGCACCCACGTACGCCCAAAACTGGTACCAAATTGATTAACTAATGTCCTAACGTTGAAAATTTGAAAAGTTTTGAAAATGCAATTTCTTTGAAAAAGGGTTGGAATATCCCAATTTTACATGTAAGATTCACTCATCTCAAAGGAACAAAATACTACCCCAATACGTTAGGATGAAATATCTTGAACCCTCAAAGTCGAGATCATCTTATAATTTCCAAATCATGCAATTAAAAAGGGTATTAAGTTATTTGGTCAAACGAAACACCACGACCCAATACGTTAAGGCACAATTTTCCGGATTTCCAAACACCAAATATCACCTTATTTTGAAAAACTTTCGAGTAATCAAAATGTATTTTATTTGATTTATTTGGGATGAAAAACAACTAAAATTAATGGCCTATATAATCTAGAATTTGCATCATTATTTGATAATAAGACATAGTATCAAGCATGGAATTACAATACATGGCAACAATAACATATAAAGGAACAAAATCATATGAAAATACCAAAAAAACCAAATTAATACACAACAATACGACATATACTTTACAAATATCAACATTAACATTCAAAATCAATAAATTAATCTATATTAATATAAAAGAAGTTTAAAATAATATTATATGAAGAATATCAAAATAAGTAATACACAAAACAATCTATATTAATCTAGAATATAATATATAATACATGAAAATAAAAAAAAAACAAAAAGATAATTTATATATGAAAATATATGAAAGTGTTTGAAATAAGCAAAATATAAAATAGGGTCTTTATAGGAAATAAACTATATATAAATATATGTAAAATAAAAAAATATATGTATTCATAAATAAATTTGAAAGAAAATATATATACATAAAATAATATGGAATCAATAATATATATAGAATAAAAATAATGTATAGGAATATTTAAATTAAAATATCATACAAATTTGGAAACAAAGAAGTATATAACAGAAAGATTTGAAATAAAAACGTTTGTACAATAAATTCTGAAGAATATATACAAATGGAAGTATGTGAAAACAAATTAAATCATAGTAAAGTCAAGAAAATAATTCAAAATAAGTTATTAAAATAATAAAAAATAGTAAACAATTTTAAAAAATAAATGGATTATAAAGAAATAATAAAAAACTCAATCGAAATAAAAATAAAATTAAAAGGACAATTTATAAATAAATAAAATTATTCAAATGGAACCAAGGATCAAAATAAAATGCGCACGAACAAAGAAGGATTAAAAATGAAAATATCCTCAAATTCCCTCAAAACGTAGTGTTTAGATACAGTCCAAATTGAAATAGCGCTCAAATTTCAGGGAGAAATTAAAAAAACAAAAGAAACAGCAAAATGATTCGATCGAATAACGATGAAACAAGGAGGGACCAATCATAGAAATAGCCCAATTTTCAGAAATGCGCGGACCCTAGGGCGGATTCGGGTTGACACGCAGGTTTCTCACCCCAAATGAAACGGTGCCGTTTCTCTTATGCCTAAAACCATCCTTTTGCTGCCAACATTTAAACCGTTCCCTCATTTTTAAAATAAAACATAAAAATAAAACCCTAATCCCCTTTTCAAGCTCTTATTCGGCCGACCAAGCACAATCTAACCACTAAAACACCATCAAAATTGGTGTTCGGCAGTAAGTAGCCCCCTCTTCAACCTCATCTAAAGCCGTACTCAAAGGCTTAGCACTCAACCACTCAAAAATCGACAGAGACGTGCTTCCTTTGGGCTCGATTTTATCAAAGGAGGACACCACTCTTAAACAAATCAGGCGAACTCTCTCCTTTTATTTCTTGTTTTTCTTTTTGTAAATAAAAGCAAAATAATAGGTAAAGAAAAGAAAATAAACAATGATATCTAAATTTGACTGAAACTCCAGAATAAGAAGAAGGATTACCTTCCAAAAATTATTTTTTTGAATTATTTTTGTATTCAATTGTGTGCGTATACAGAATGTATGTGTAATCAAAAGAATGGGAATCGGATCCCTTTACACAATGATAGTACATGGCTTTTATAGCCTGATGAAAAATAAAAAAACGAGATACACCTTTTTCCTTCTTCCTTCTACTGTATTCTATTGTATTTTGTTGTTTGTTTTGCAGGCGAGTATAGTGTGTGGCAGTGACGAGGTTGCACGGAGGAGCCACTCGTGCGAGCAGAGGCACCAGGAGACTCTAGAAATTTCTAGGGTTTCCCAGATTGAAACCCACTGTTGGACCATTTGGGCCATTCGGTTCTGTTCTGTATCTGGGCCCTGAGAGCTGAATCCGTTTTTGGGTTTTGGGTTTAAAATGAGGATTGGGCCTATTCGGGGTTATTGTTTTTGTGAATTGTAAAATTTGGACTTTAGGCTTTATTGTAATTGCTGGACTTTTATTGGTTTTTTTTATGTATTTTGTTTTTATTTTTCTAATGGGCCGGGCAAAATGGGCCTATTACATAGAGTTTAAAAACTTTATTTATAATGTAACAAATGTTAACTTTTCAAAAAAAAACTCTATAAGTAAAATTTTTATAAAATATAGCGTAACCTTTAATCATATGTTGTTAGTTAAAAGAAGAAGGAATCTCATATTGTTTAGGAACAAGCTACAAACCTATTTATGAGTCTATATATACACATATCTTACATCCCACATTATTTAAGAAAACAAGGGAAATGAGACTTTGGGTCTATATAAAGATTTGTTTTGTAAGTTTTATTTCCACATTAATTGGTGGCACAAAAAAAAAATGATGCTGCCACTTTGGGTCTTTATAAAGGTTTATTCTGGTAAATTTTCAAAAAAGTGGTCTATTTTTATAATATATAAAAAAAGACCTTTTGTGACAATGTAATATGAGCACGGGCAAAAGCGCGTCCACATCAGCGCACTTTTGCCTGACACAAGGCAAAAAGCGTTGATGTGGAAGCGTTTTTCTAGGTTATTCCTTGAAAATATGTCAACGTTAGCGCGTTTTTGGATTTTCAGTCTATATTTGTAATTATTTTTAGAAGCAGCCCATTTCTGTAAATAATTTTGGAAATGGTCCTTTATTGGTACATTGGCCGATAATAACAATAATAGTATTGATTAAATATTAATTAATGTAATTAATTAATTTGATAATACTTTTTAAAAGTTATAAGATAAACAATATCATGTATAATATTAAGTAATAAAATTATTTAAATTTATAAAATTATTAAATATAATTAGATAAATAATAAAAATCTAGACTCTTTTTTAATAATTAAATATTTTAATTTAATAAATATATTTTTATCTATAAATTTTATTTTATTATAAATATGATAGTATTTGAATCTATGTTACAATAAAAAAAAGTTTATAAAAATTCTTTAAATATGAATTCATTTACAATAACTCTTTTAGGCGTCAAAATACATACACAAATTTTTTGAGTACCAAAATATATAATTGGGTGAATAGAATCTTAAAATAATATATTACAACTTTTGATATACATTGAAAGTTATATTATCATGTTTGGTTTACCAAATACTTTTCTAGAAATGTAATGATAAGTTACGAATTTATCCTTATAAAATAAAATATTCATGTATTTAATTTTTATAATAAATTTTATTTTAATAAATATTTAGATTAAACATGTAATATTAAAGTTTAATTGATAATTTTTACATTTTTTTCAAATCTCAATGTAACATAATTTACTTTGGATATTAAAAAAAACATAATTTACTTTTGCTCAAATTATTGTTAGAGTTAAATCTAAACTTTTTTTTTTCCTTTTTCTCATAAAGATTCATAAAGATTATAATATCATAAAAATAAATTTTTTAATTAATATATTGGAAAGAAAAGAGAAAATATGCATATAAAAAAATAAAATCAAGAGAAAAAAATTTTCTTTCGAAAGAATCTGTTGAAGTTTTAAAAAAAAATCAAGTGGTAAAAAAGAGGAAGGAGGCAATAACTTCTTCTTTTTCTTTTGTTTACTAACAATAATAATTAAATTAATATAAAATAAGGTTAATTTTGTTTTAATATTTTTTTTAACCTTCCAATCTACATGGGAAAGTAGTTTTCCTACATTTTATCATGAGAATAGCATTGTAATAACTCCCAAAACAAGTAAATAAAATTTGACATATCTAAGAGTAATTAAGAATAATTATTTTATAAACACATCATGATTCGAATGGGTTTTGCTTTTAGCTGGGTCGAAATTATCATGAAGTGTTTAAACTTTGTTATGTATTCGGTGATTGTAAATGGCTGCAAAGGAGAGACTTTTCAACCGACAAGGGGCTTACGTCAAGGAGATCCGCTTAGTCCATTCATATTTCTTCTGTGCGGGGAAGGACTATCTAGCCTAATGCGTCTTGCAATACACGAAGGTTTGTTAAGAGGGGTCAAAGCCAGCAGGAGTGGGCCGCAAGTATCGCACTTACTATTTGCTGATGATTGTATTTTGTTCAGTGAAGCATCTGATAGGGGAGCTAATGTTTTAAAGGAGATACTAAGAAAATATAGAAGGTGTTCAGGGCAATGCGTCAATTTTGATAAATCAACTGTGTTTTTCAGCAAGAACACCTCTGAAATTGAACGAAATTTGGTGGTCAGAATTTTGGGCATCAGATGTTCGAATGACCCAGAGCGGTATTTGAGATTGCCTAATATGGTGGGAAGAAAGAAAAAAGAGTCGTTCCAGGTACTGAAAGATCGAATCAAGCAGCGAATAGACCATTGGAGTATGAGGCATTTATCGCAAGGAGGAAAAGAAGTCTTTATTAAGTCCATTTTGCAAGCCATTCCAACCTACTCAATGGCATGCTTTCTTTTACCTAAAACACTATGTGACGAATTCGAAAATATCATGGCTAAATTCTGGTGGCAAAAAAGACAGGGGAAAAAGGGCATCCAGTAGAGTGCGTGGAAAAAAGCTATGCATATTGAAAGATTGTGGTGGTCTTGGTTTTCGAAATATGAGCCAATTTAATATTGCTATGCTAGCTAAGCAGGGTTGGCGTTTTATTAATCATCGAAGTTCTTTATTGGCGAGAGTTCTTAAAGCTAAATACTTTCCACGTTCAGATTTTTTTAGTGCTCAATTAGGAAACTCACCATCACTTACCTGGAGGAGTATCTGGGCTGCTAAAGGTCAACTTCATAGTGGAATGGGCTGGAGAGTAGGACGGGGGGACTAAAATTCGAGTCTGGGAAGATCACTAGGTACCAGGACAGGTGGTGGAAGGAAGCAGACACAGAAACTAAGATCGAATTGAGTTAGTCTCTGACTTAATTGATGCTACTAATCATGTGTGGAAAACAGATTTAGTAAACTATACCTTCTCAGCCGACACTGCACAAAAGATTTTGCAAATTCCGCTAGGGGAAAATCCAGGAGAGGACTTTCAGGTATGGAAGGAAGAGCTGTAACATCCTAAATTTATGGGCCTATGCATTTAGTGTAGGGATAGGTTCAATAGGTTAATTTAAGTGATAGGGGTCCAAATTGGGCTCAGGATTAGGCTAAGGCCTTGATTAAATTATTAGATTGGACATTAAAGAATTAAAAAGGTGGTAATTATGCCAAACCTGGGCTTGTGGCCCAACAATAAGTGGCATTATAAGCGAATTAAAAGTGACGCCACACACAAGGGAATTAGGGGCCCAAAATTTAAGTTTAATGAGGCCCAGATCTTTTAATTTAAGTGAGTTAAATTTGGCATTAGGGTTAATAAGAGGTGGACGGCTACAAGGCTATAAAATAGGAAAAATTATGTGGATTTTTAAGTGATAATATCATAGATAAAAAGGAGAAAAGTTAGGAGCTTATCTTTAAAGGAAGTGTTGGCCGAAAATCCACCACCTAGAGGAGTGTAAAATTCAGCTACTGCATGGCATAGAGGGTGCCGAAATTCTCCTCTCTTCTAGCTTAAATTTTAAGGGCGTTTTCGGTATTTAGCAGTAGGTGTAAAAAATCTATAAATAGGGGGGCTAGCTCCTTGTTTCTGACATTAAAAACCCTAAAATTCTCTCCCTAAGTGCCGAAATTCCCTAGCCTCTCCCTCTCCAAATTTCTTTCTTCAATTACTTCAAAAGCCGAAACTTTTCCCCACTTTCTTTTCCCTTGTGCCAATTTCTCTAAAAAGCCGAAGCATCCATCGCTTTTTCTTTTATTCATCCTATTTGAGAAATTGTTCTATACTTTTGGCATTTAAATCTTCCATTGGCATTGCCGGATCCTCTCTCTAGTGCTAGCCGAATTCCTAAGCTAAGGTGAGAGTCGATTTTTGTTTAGTTCTCATAATCTATTCTCGGTTTTTGAAAAGCAAAAGCCGAAAGCTAATAGTTTAATGGTTTTCGGGATTTGAAGGAAGCTTGGTCGACTAGATCTAAAAGCCGAAAATCATTAGTCTTCAATTTCGGGATTTTAAGGTAAGAAGAGTTGTTTATTCAAATACATAAAATTGGGTAGAACACTAGCCATGACCGAATATAGGAGAGGCCCTAGTTTCACATCCTTCCGGATTTTTGAGCAAAGTTGTAGATCGGTTTAGCAAGGGTATCAACATTAATCAGGTGTGTAGATCTCTAACACACTACTGATAAACCTGTATGTATGTCTTTTTATGTATGATATGGGCTAAAAAGCCGGAATAAGGCTGTATAGACAGTCGAATGGAACCCTAAAAAGGGTTAAGCAAGGATGCCAGGTATGTAAACATAGAACTCCCTATGTGTATCGAAGAATATATAAGTCTGCTTGATGTTTCTTTATGTATGTATACATGGGGTGGGAATGATGATAATTGAAGGGGAAGTGCATGATAGGTCACTTGGTGATCGGTGGTAGAAATCCCACATAATCTAAATGTAAGGTCACATAGTGATCGGTGGTTATGCCACATTTAATGATTCCTACTTAATAGGAATAGGCAATACGGCTGTCGTTTTGGTGTGTAGCGGATGGAGGGTTGATTGTAGAAATCCCCACGGTGTGATGGTTGGTACGGGATGGTGTGTAGAGGATGGAAACCTAGGATGGGTTGGGTTATTCATTCTTTATTGTTATTATGTGATTATGATTGATGCTTTCCTGTATGGGCCAGGGCCCATAATGTGTTTGTGGGCTCAGGTCGATGTGTGTTTTGAGATTTATACACTGAGTCTTTGTGACTCACGCTTTCCTTTTCTCTACTCTTCCAGATGAACAGTAGATCGTGGACATGGGAGCCGAGACAGTCTCGAGGGGCCATCAAGTTTTTTCTGACAAGTTAATTTGGAGTTTCTTTAAGTTTATTTTTATTTCATTATGGAAATATTTTTGTAATAAAGCCCCTAGTTTTTATTCAACTTAGGAGTTTTCAATGATTAAGCAACTTATGAATTTTATGCTAAGGTTTATTTATACTTAATAATATTTAATACAAGGTTTTATTTTTAAAATGCCGCTTATTTACTTAAATATTGTCTAATTAACTCGTAAATTTCAAAAACCAACAAAGCAAAGGTTTACAAAGTACAAGCCATGACATGCCAGATCCGGTCGAAACGCATGGGCCGGGTTTGGGGTGTTACAATTTGGTATCAGAGCCCAGTTCAAAATTCGGGCTGTGAAATGGGTCTAGAAGTGTTTTAGAGAAAAATTGAATTTAAGAAAAATTTTTGGTTTAAAGACATGGCCTTCGAGTCTACCGGCATCCAATCCACCCAGGTAAGTATTCTGAACTCCTGATTGTGATATAAATGTGGGCTTAGTAGGCTTTATGGGATGTAGACTATCTAGATTAGAACTTGATGGACTCTAGGCTTAGACAAACAACTCTTCAATTCCATAAGACTTAATTTCACTAAACAAAACCTGTAAACGAGTCGCAAGACTAAGGTGTGGCAACAGGCATATGCATGTCTAGGAGTAGATTCGGAAGAGCTTGGTATTTAAGCAGTCCAAGTGACTCACCTCCTCTTCGCTGGAATCTTACCTGGTGTATAGTGACTATTCACTTTAGCCATAACGGGGTGTGGCAATAGGCATACGCATGCCTAGGAGTGGATTCAGGGAGAGCTTGGTATTTAAGCAGTCCTAGTGACTCACCTCCTCTTCGCTGGAATCTTACCTGGTGCGTAGTGACTATTCACTCTAGCTATAAGGACTTGTTCATGGGCTGAACCCATAATTAAAACCCGAAAGGGACCAACCACCCTATTTTGCAAAAAAAACCCCTAAGTTTTGTACACTTCAAAAAAAAAATACTTGATTTGGAAATGTTCACAGCTATGAAGAAAATTACCAAATTGTCCTTGTTTTGCAAAATGACCAAAATAACCCTGGTTTGAAGAATTACCAAATTACCCTTATTTGGTAAAATTACTGAAATGCCCTCGAATTTTAAAATTACCGAAATGCCCCCGAATTTCAAAATTACCGAAATACCCTTAGATTTCAAAATTACCGAAATACCCCCAGATTTCAAAATTACCGAAATACCCCCGGATTTCAAAATTACCGAAATACCCCCAGATTTTAAAATTACCGAAATGCCCCAAATTTCAAAATTACCGAAATACCCCCGGATTTCAAAATTACCAAAATACCCTCGGATTTCAAAATTACCGAAATGCCCCGAATTCCAAAATTACCAAAATACCCTCAGTTTCAAAATTACCAAAATACCCCCGGGAATGCAAAATTACCAAAATACCCTTATTTGACAAAATCACCAAGGAACCTTATTTTGAAAAATTACAAAAATACCCCTATAGGATAAAATTACGAAAATACCCCTGGGTAGTGAAAAAACAACAACAATAACAACAGCAACGACACTTTTCTGTAATGAACGTGAGTTCATGATTGAATGTATGTGTTTCCTAGAGGATATGAACTTGAGACTGTATGGTGAATGCGAATTCGAAAGAATTACTCTTGAAGCTATTATTCATAAGACTGTTCGTGGTTAAAACAGTGGAAGAAAACTAATAGTTCATAAAATTTTTAATCAGATAAACGCGAATCGATAGAATGAGTACAAGGGGTCGAGGACGTCCGCCACGTGGTCGTGGTAGGGGTAGGATGACGGTGTGGGAACCAGTAGGATCTGGTCATGGTTCTGGAAATGAGATGCCAGCCACGGAGGAGGAATTTCAGGATCAGACTGCCGGAGATGACGCGGTATCTCAGGCAATGCTAAGGGTTTTAGAAAGGGTTACTGGGGCTGGTATGGGCACAGGAGCCCGGAAATCTGTGCCAGAACGGCTTAGAGCCAATGGGGCAGAAGTGTTTAGGGGAATTTCTAATGTAGCCCCAAGTTCAGCTGAGTATTGGCTGGAGGCGGTGGAACGCATAATGGATGATTTGGATTTCACGGAGGAGGAAAAGTTGAAGGGAGTTGTATCCTTCTTGAGGGATGAAGCCTATCAATGGTGGCTTACGGTAAAGGATGGTGCTGTGGCTGACCGTATTACCTGGGATTTCTTTAAAACTGCGTTTCAGAATAAGTACATTGGATCAAGTTATGTGGATGCGCAGCGCAGAGCCTTTCTAAATCTGGTGCAAGGAAGTAGGTCAGTGGCTGCGTATGAAGCTGAGTTCTTACGTCTTAGCCGATATGCTCGTGGGATGGTAGCCACGGAGCATGAACGTTGTGTTAGGTTTGAGGATGGCCTGAGGGATGATTTGCGTGTTTTGATAGCCCCACAGCGAGAAAGGGAATTTGCTGTTCTAGTGGAAAAGGCTAAGATAGCCGAGGAGGTAAAGCGGACTGAGAAATTAAATCGAGATAGAGATAGAGGTGGAAATAAGAGGAATCCTAGATCGTCAAGCGGGCGTACACAGAAAAGGTCTAGGCCTGATAGACCAAAACGAGAAGAGAAACTTGCTGTTACTAACCAGACACCCAAGTGTGCTCGATGTGGCAAATTTCATGCCGGTGAGTGTTGGGCAGGCAGTGGAAAGTGTTTTAGGTGTGGATCTACGGACCACCAAGTTAGGAACTATCCGCAGCAAAAAGACAGTGAAGGGACTATGGGTCGAGGAAATGTTCAGCCTGGCAGAGGAGGTCAGCAACCACAAAGAGGTCGTGGTACAGGTCGAGGTGGTAATGGTGTTGGTCGGGGTCGTGGAGCACCAGGCCAAGGGGCAGGAAATACTGAGGCGAGACAGCCGGGGTTGGTCTATGCTGTCAGACATCGAGAGGAGGCAGATGCACCGAATGTCATAACCGGTACGTTCTTAATTTTTGGTTTGCCTTACACTGCATTGATTGACATTGGGTCGACGCATTCGTACGCAGCTAGTGGTGTATCGGGAACTTTAAGGCTAGAATCTGAAATTACCCCTAAGGCAATAACTGTAGTTAGCCCGTTAGGACAATCGGTAGTAGTGGATAAACTTTATCGGGAAGTACCTCTAGAAGTTCAGGGGACAGTTTTTCGAACGAATTTGATGGAATTACCGTTTGGCGAGTTTGATTTAATTTTAGGCATGGATTGGCTTGTGAAGTATCAAGCTAATCTAGATTGTGCAGCCAAGCGTATGGTATTAAAAGCCCTAGAGGGTGAGGAAGTGTTGGTAATAGGAGAAAGGGGGAACTGCTTGTCGAATGTGGTGACTGCCCTAAGAGCCGAAAGGACGGTGAGGAAAGGGTGCGAGGCAGTTTTATTGTTTGTTCGGGCTCTAGAAGCCAAGGATATGACTGTTAGGGACGTCAGGACGGTAAAGGAATTTCCTGATGTTTTCCCTGAAGAACTTCCGGGATTACCCCCAGATCGTGAAGTGGAGTTTGGTATCGATCTTCTTCCAGGAACAGCACCGGTATCTATCGCTCCATATAGGATGGCGCCAAAGGAGTTGGTAGAGCTGAAAGCGCAGATACAGAAATTGTTGGACAGAGGATTTATTCGACCAAGTGTGTCGCCGTGGGGAGCGCCGGTGTTATTTGTTAAGAAGAAGGATGGATCAATGCGTATGTGCATCAATTATCGCCAGTTGAATAAGCTAACAATCAAGAACAAGTACCCGTTGCCAAGGATCGATGACTTGTTCGATCAGTTGAAGGGAGCCTCAATCTTTTCTAATATAGATCTGAGGTCAGGGTACCATCAGCTTAGGGTCAAGGAGGCGGATATACATAAGACAGCTTTTAGGACTCGCTACGGTCACTATGAGTTTATGGTGATGCCGTTTGGATTAACCAACGCGCCAGCAGCGTTCATGGACATGAAGAACCGAGTATTCCAACCTTACTTAGATCGGTGTGTCGTGGTTTTTATCGATGATATCTTAGTTTATTCGAAGTCAGAGGAGGAGCATGATGCTCATCTGCGAATAGTTTTGCAGATCCTAAGGGAGAAGTAGTTGTATGCCAAATTCAGTAAGTGTGAATTTTGGCTGAGGAAAGTAACGTTTCTAGGGCACGTTGTGTCGGCAGAAGGGATTAGGGTTGACCCTTGAAAGATTGAAGCAGTGTTGGATTGGAAGCCACCCAAGTCTGTGGCTGAGATTAGGAGTTTTCTTGGTTTAGCTGGGTACTACCGAAGGTTTGTTGAAGGATTTTCTTCGGTCGCGGCACAGTTGACCAAGTTACTACGGAAAGGAGTTCCGTTTGTTTGGTCTGATAAGCAGCAAGAGAGTTTTGAAAAGTTGAAAAGGTTTCTGACGGAGGCTACGGTATTGATTCAGCCGGAGGCGGGAAAGGAGTTCGTAATTTACTGTGACGCGTCACACGCGGGATTAGGGTGTGTGTTGATGCAAGATGGAAAGGTAGTTGCATATGCATCTCGGCAGTTAAGACCGCACGAATTGAATTACCCCACCCATGATTTGGAATTGGCGGCAGTGGTGTTTGCCTTAAAAATTTGGAGGCATTATCTATACGGGGAGAAATCTGTCATTTACACAGATCATAAGAGCTTGAAGTATCTTTTGACTCAGAAGGAGTTGAACCTAAGGCAGAGAAGGTGGATCGAGTTATTAAAGGATTACGATTGCTCGATCGAATATCATCCCGGTAAGGCTAATGTAGTAGCGGATGCTCTAAGTCGTAAAGTAGTCTCTGACCTAAGGGCAATGTTTGCTCACCTTAGTTTGTATGAGGATGGAAGCTTATTAGCTGAACTCCAAGTGAAACCTATTTGGATTAGTCAAGTGAAGGAGAGGCAACAGACCGATGAGTTGCTAAAAGGGAAATTGCAGCAAATCTCAAAGGATGGGCCAGCAGAATTCAGTGTGAATGAGGAAGGATTGTTATGCTTTCGAGGGAAGGTCTGCATGCCGAAAGATCCAGAGTTAAGGCGGAAAATTTTGAATGAGGCGCATGGTAGTGCATACGCTATGCACCCTGGAGGAAGTAAGATGTTCCGGGATTTGAGAGATCAATTCTGGTGGCCGGGTTTGAAGCAAGAGGTAACTGAATTGGTGGGTAAGTGTTTGACCTGTTAGCAGGTCAAGGCGGAATATCAGTTACCATTAGGATTATTACAGCCAGTGAAGATTCCACAATGGAAGTGGGAAAGAATCACTATGGATTTTGTTAGTAGGCTTCCCCTCACACCCACTAAGAAAGATGCGATTTGGGTAGTTGTTGATCGCTTGACGAAGTCTGCACACTTCATCCCAGTACGTGTTGACTACTCATTGCAGAAGTTAGCTAAGTTATACATAGCAGAGGTGGTAAGGTTGCATGGATTACCGGCTTCAATCATATCGGATAGGGACCCTAGGTTTACCTCACGATTTTGGAAGGTGTTGCATCAAGCGTTGGGTACGAAGTTGGATTTTAGTACAGCGTTTCATCCTCAGACCGATGGACAGTCTGAACGGGTGATTCAGATCCTGGAGGACATGTTGAGAGGATGTGTCATTGATTTTAGAGGTAGTTGGGAAGAGTTCTTACCGTTAGCAGAATTTACTTACAACAATAGCTACCAGTCAAGTATTCAGATGGCAGCCTATGAAGCTTTGTACGGGCGGAAATGTCGTACACCTACATGCTGGACAGAACTAGGAGAACGTCGAATTTTGGGTCCGGAGTTGGTGACCGAGACCGAAAAGAAGGTTGAATTGATTCGGGTTCGACTGAAGGAAGCATCGGACAGACAGAAGTCTTATGCTGATTTAAAGCGTAAGGACATAGAGTTCGCAGTGGGTGATAAAGTATTTTTAAAGGTGTCACCGTGGAAGAAGGTACTAAGGTTTGGTCGAAAGAGTAAATTAAGTCCTAGATTTATCGGACCATATCGGATGTTGAAGCGAGTAGGACCAGTAGCCTATCAACTAGAGTTACCTCCGGAACTAAGTCAAATTAACGATGTATTTCACGTCTCTATGTTAAGACGATACCGTTCGGATCCGTCCCATGTTGTGCCTATAGAGGAAATCGAGGTAAGACCTGATCTATCCTTCAAAGAGGAACCAGTAGAAATTTTGGATCATGATGTCAAGGTATTGAGAAGGAAAACGGTTCCATTGGTTAAGGTGCTGTGGCAGAATCATGGTTCCGAGGAGGCTACATGGGAACCCGAGGAAGCAATGAGGCAACAATATCCTCATCTTTTCTGACCAGGTAATTTCGAGGACGAAATTTCTTTAAGGGGGTAGAACTGTAACATCCTAAATTTATGGGCCTATGCATTTAGTGTAGGGATAGGTTCAATAGGTTAATTTAAGTGATAGGGGTCCAAATTGGGCTCAGGATTAGGCTAAGGCCTTGATTAAATTATTAGATTGGACATTAAAGAATTAAAAAGGTGGTAATTATGCCAAACCTGGGCTTGTGGCCCAACAATAAGTGGCATTATAAGGGAATTAAAAGTGACGCCACACACAAGGGAATTAGGGCCCAAAATTTAAGTTTAATGAGGCCCAGATCTTTTAATTTAAGTGAGTTAAATTTGGCATTAGGGTTAATGAGAGGTGGACGGCTACAAGGCTATAAAATAGGAAAAATTATGTGGATTTTTAAGTGATAATATCATAGATAAAAAGGAGAAAAGTTAGGAGCTTATCTTCAAAGGAAGTGTTGGCCGAAAATCCACCACCTAGAGGAGTGTAAAATTCGGCAACTGCATGGCATAGAGGGTGCCGAAATTCTCCTCTCTTCTAGCTTAAATTTTAAGGGCGTTTTCAGTATTTAGCAGTAGGTGTCAAAAATCTATAAATAGGGGGGCTAGCTCCTTGTTTCTAACATTGAAAACCCTAAAATTCTCTCCCTAATTGCCGAAATTCCCTAGCCTCTCCCTCTCCAAATTTCTTTCTTCAATTACTTCAAAAGCCGAAACTTTTCCCCACTTTCTTTTCCCTTGTGCCGATTTCTCTAAAAAGCCGAAGCATCCATCGCTTTTTCTTTTATTCATCCTATTTGAGAAATTATTCTATACTTTCGGCATTTAAATCTTCCATTGGCATTGCCGGATCCTCTCTCTAGTGCTAGCTGAATCTCCTAAGCTAAGGTAAGAGTCGATTTTTGTTTAGTTCTCATAATCTATTCTCGGTTTTTGAAAAGCAAAAGTCGAAAGCTAATAGTTTAATGGTTTTCGGGATTTGAAGGAAGCTTGGTCGACTAGATCTAAAAGCCGAAAATCATTAGTCTTCAATTTCGGGATTTTAAGGTAAGAAGAGTTGTTTATTCAAATACATAAAATTGGGTAGAACACTAACCATGGCCGAATATAGGAGAGGCCCTAGTTTCACATCCTTCCAGATTTTTGAGCAAAGTTGTAGATCAGTTTAGCAAGGGTATCAACATTAATCAGGTGTGTAGATCTCTAACACACTACTGATAAACCTGTATGTATGTCTTTTTATGTATGATATGGGCTAAAAAGCAGGAATAAGGCTGTATAGACAGTCGAATGGAACCCTAAAAAGGGTTAAGCAAGGATGCCAGGTACGTAAACATAGAACTCCCTATGTGTATCGAAGAATATATAAGTCTGCTTGATGTTTCTTTATGTATGTATGCATGGGGTGGGAATGATGATAATTGAAGGGGAAGTGCATGATAGGTCACTTGGTGATCGGTGGTAGAAATCCCACATAATCTAAATGTAAGGTCACATAGTGATCGGTGGTTATGCCACGTTTAATGATTCCTACTTAATAGGAATAGGCAATACGGCTGTCGTTTTGGTGTGTAGCGGATGGAGGGTTGACTGTAGAAATCCCCACGGTGTGATGGTTGGTACGGGATGGTGTGTAGAGGATGGAAACCTAGGATGGGTTGGGTTATTCATTCTTTATTGTTATTATGTGATTATGATTGATGCTTTCCTGTATGGGCCAGGGCCCATAATGTGTTTGTGGGCTCAGGTCGATGTGTGTTTTGAGATTTATACACTGAGTCTTTGTGACTCACGCTTTCCTTTTCTCTACTCTTTCAGATGAACAGTAGATCGTGGACATGGGAGCCAAGACAGACTCGAGGGGCCATCAAGTTTTTTTTGACAAGTTAATTTGGAGTTTCTTTAAGTTTATTTTTATTTCATTATGGAAATATTTTTGTAATAAGGCCCCTAGTTTTTATTCAACTTAGGAGTTTTCAATGATTAAGCAACTTATGAATTTTATGCTAAGGTTTATTTATACTTAATAATACTTAATACAAGGTTTTATTTTTAAAATGCCGCTTATTTACTTAAATATTGTCTAATTAACTCGCAAATTTCAAAAACCAACAAAGCAAAGGTTTACAAAGTACAAGCCGTGACATGTCAGATCCGGTCGAAACGCATGGGCCGGGTTTGGGGTGTTACAAGAGCTTTCAAGCGAATTCTCGGTCAGAAGTGCTTACAAATTATTACAGAAAGCTAGTCTGGACCCTAGTAATCTATTAATATAGGCTAATCTAAAAATTTTTTACAAAAAATTATGGAATCTACAGCTCCCATCAAAGTTCCTGATTACAATTTGGAAAGCTTCGTGGAATTATTTTCCTACCCTAGTTAATTTAAGATAAAAAAGAATACCAGATAATAGTGTTTGCCCTCGATGCAGAACTGGAGAAGAGGATATTGGCCATGTGTTTCGACTCTGTCTTGCAACAAGTGAGATATGGCAGCTGTTAGAAATCCCATGGGTTAATGATTCGATGAATCATAATTTTAGGGATTGGATTACCTGGGTTTTCAAGAATAGCAACTATAAACAAAGTCGGGTGTTTTGCAGTACAGTTTGGCTCACGTCGGGGTCGAGAAACAGATTCATACATGAAGGAAAATCAGATTCGGCAAGGGAATTAGCATCAAAAGTAAGAAGGTACTTGGTTGAGATTAATGGTTTAGAAGAAAAGAAGAGTACCTTAAACGCATGCAGAAGCACAAATCCGCGAGATCCAACTTCAGGGGTGACAATCTACTTCGATGCAGCTTTTAGAAGTAGAGAATCCAAATCGATGGCTGGTCTAGTGGTTATTGACAGAATGGGAGAAATAATAAACACAAAGTCGGCTTTGAACTCAAACGTTCCTTCTGCCTTTGCAGCAGAAGCTTATGCTGGGCTCCATGCGGTCAGATTAGGCACCTCAATGGGGTTACGCTCAGTCACGATAAAAGGGGATTCACGCGCAGTAATACAGAACTGTAAAACAAAAGAGAAGGACAAGTCCGTTATCAGCGCAATAATCAGAGACATCCCAGAAGAATCGAAGCAGTTCCAAGAAGTCAGATTTCAATTTATTAACAGAAATGAAAACGTGCTGGCCCATAAAATAGCAGATGAAGCGTTTAAAAGGGAAGCAGTACCGTACCTGGGAGGAGACGAGCAGCATATTCCTCAAGTGAACCCGGAAGGAAGATGGAGCCAGAGGCCAGATTGAATCGACATAGAGGAGGAGAAGACGAATGGATAGCAGAATCAGAAAGATGGAGAAGGATAATCAGAAAGATGGAGAAGCTATCGCCTGAAACATATGGGAAAGGCTGAAATGAAAAGACAAAGTGAAATGGTGCCCAGCTGTAATTGAATCAGCAGCAATCAATAACCTAGATTTCCTTTTTTCATAGCATTAATTTGTTTCAGTTTCCTAGAAGATTTATTTGTCGGTTTTTTAATTTTGATTTTCCTAATGGCCTGATGGAACACAATACCAGAAGGCCCAATGACTCTTGTTATAGTTCTTTTAACCCAATAAAATGTTGCCGGTTATTATTTCAAAAAAAAAAGAATAATTATTTTATACTCGATTGAAGGAATAAAAAAGTTTCACAAATAAATTTAGGACGATGACATATATCCATTACTATTATTTAGTTTTTAAAAATACATGATAACATCTTAAGCCTGCAAACATACGGTGTGAGTTCAACCGTTAAGTCTATCTAAAACTTAACTTATAAATTGGTATTTAAATTATATATATTTTTTATTTTGGTACCTAAATCTTTTTTGTTGTCACAAGTGGTACCGAAACTATTTTTTTCCAAGTTGGTACGTCATACAAAGTGTTAGTTAAATCGTTAAGTCTATCTAAAAAAGAAACTCAACCCATAACTTGATATCTAAACTATGCATTTTTCCCATTTTGGTATTTAAGCATTTTTTTTTTTTTGGTTACAAGAGATACCTAAACTTTTTTTCCCAACTTGGTGCTTTTGTAGTTCAACTCATTAATTAAATTGTAAGTCTATTTTTTAAAAATAATCAATTAAAAATTAACATGTGACAAAAAAGACAAAAAGTAGTATTTTCTCTTTTAAATATATTGTTTTTATTTTTTCCCTTTCTTTAGAATAAGGCCGATGGTTGAACCGGTCAAGTCACCAGTTCTTTTGGTTTGAAATTACTAAAATTTCATAAAAATAAAAAATATGTTAAAAATAGAGAAAACCAATTAATTATTTTTTTTAGCTTGGTTCAACCAATTGTATCAATTTTCAGATCAACCAGTTCAACCCCTATCTCCAAAAAAATACACCAATTGATCCAACCGAGCATTCCGATCAGGTTTTGAAAACACTGGTTCTAATTGATGAAATAACTTTTTTTATTTCATTAGGTCAAACAAGCAAGCGATGAAGTTCAAAAATAGAATTAATGGCTAGCATATTAACCTCAGGAGGGAAAATGAAATAAAGAGAGAAATAATGTAAAAAAAAAGAAGAAAGAAAATGAAGGATATATATATATATATATATATATATATATATATATATATAAAACTTTATATTATGTGACATATTAATATTGGTTGGAATTTTAGAATTGAAGATAAACAATGATTGGTTGATGATAGGGAAGAATTTAAGGTGGTGCTGTCTCACAAGTTGGTGGCAACCAATGCTATCATAGAAAATATCCTATTTTCGTAAATAATCTAGATTCAATATAATTTTTGTAAATAATTTTTTTATATTATTTTTAGAAGAAACAGTTTATATACTCCTCTTTTAATACATACGGTCTTCCTCCCATTTTATTAAATTTTCATTTAGAAAAATTAATGTTATCTTTATTAAATTTAATATTTCTAAAAAATACAAAATATTGTTTTTCAAGAAACTGGGACAGTCATATCCCATATCCATTATTGATGACTCCTTTTCTTTAGGCGTAATCTAACCCATCTTCTAAGCTAGTTTAATAATGGCAATGAGATAATTATACTACTAGATCTTGATTATAATAACAATATTATTTTTTTCTTAAAATAAATGGTAATTTTCAATAAATGTAGAAATCTTATATAAAAAAATTAAGTAAAAAAAATACTCTTATATTTATAAAATAAACTTAAAAATTAATCTATAAAAAAAATTAACATCTTTCGATCATTTCTCGACTGAGTTAATTTGACTTTTTGTGATACCAAACTCGATTAAAGATTTAATAATAATATCTATCTATACTATTATGAAAGTTTTGATTGAGTTTAGTGTCGCTCAACTCGCAATATCAATCCAATTAGACAGCGTTTGGGAACCAATATTTTAGAATTTGGATTTGAATACTAAAAATAGTGTAAACTATTTATAAATATAACCTTCATTATAATTTTTCAAATCCATGGATTTATTAGAAGCCTATTTAGTAATGAATTTGAAATCCTTAATATATTTTTGGATTTGATAAATACGTTCCTTTTTTTTCTTATATATATTATATAAAGTCTCAACTAATTTGTTGATAATATATGCATTTCATTCTTATCATCTGTATAGGAAATCCATCTTCCTCTTATGATGTTAAGGACGCTAAGGAGCTTTGGTACCTCAAAAATTTTAAAATATTTTATTACTCTTTGGATTTTTTAAATTTTTATTAAAACTTTTGTTAGAATTAAGTGACCCGAATTCTTATTTAAATAAAATACAGTGATAAAATAAAATAAAAGAAAAATTCATATAGAACTACGCTTCTTTTATTTTATTTTAGAATAAGGTTTTTTAAACCTTATTAAACTCCATCTATTTGATATTGATTAGAATAAGGTGTTTCAATCTTACTACACTCCTATTAGAATATGGTTTTATAAGCCTATAAATAGTCATAGTCTATTACTCTTGTAATTATTCGAATTCGACATAGTGAATTTTCTTCTCCTCTGCTTGTAGTTTTTTTCACGAAAGGGTTTCCACGTAAAATCTGTGTGTTTTTTAATTTTTATTTCTCTTTTTTTTTGCGATATATTGTCATTACCGACGTTATATTTTTCACAAATTGATATCAGAGCTTTCGGGTTTTTCATCTCAATCACGGTAATGGCGTCTTTGAAGTATGAAATTCCGCTATTGGATCGCAACACCAGATTTGCGTTGTGGCAAATAAAGATGCAGGCAGTTCTTGCACAGATAGACTTAGAGGAAGCCCTGCTATGGATAGATAAGATACCTTCGACATTAACGGAGGAAGAGAGGAAGCGCAAGGATCAAAAAGCGTTAACATAGTTACATCTGCATTTGTCTAACGAAATTTTACAGGATGTGATGAAGGAGAAGCCCGCCGCTGCATTATGGAAGATGTTGGAACAAATATGTATGTCAAAAACTCTAACCAGCAAGTTCCATATGAAGCAACACCTTTATGCTCATCGTTTGGAGGAAGGTGCGTTTGTGCACGAACACTTAACAGTGTTTAAAGAAATTCTCTCAAACTTGGAGGCCATGGAGGTTCAGTATAATCAGGAAGATCTAGGGTTGATTCTAATTTGTTCGTTGCCCCTATCTTCTTCAACCTTTAGATACACGATTTTATATAGCCGCAAGTCTCTCACAGTTGATGAGGTTTATGATTCTTTGACCTAGTATGATAAGATGAAGCATCTTGTGGTTAAAATCGACTCTCAGGGAGAGGGTCTTATTGTTCGTGGGAGACAAGATTGGAATGTTGATGGTGATCGTGGAAGGACATAGGAACGGAATCCTCGCGGTAAAATTAAGGGTAGATCGAAGTCTTCAAACAGAGGTAAAACTTGTAAGTTCTGCAAGAAGAAAGGGCACATTAAATCTGAGTGCTATAAACTACAAAATAAGATTAAAAGGGAGGCTGCGAATCAAAAGGGAAAGCAACCAGAAAATTTCGGTGAAGCTGATGTTGTAGAAGACTACAGCGATGACGAACTTCTAGCCGCTTCTGTCAATAATTCTAAAGTGAGCAATGAGTGGATCTTTGATTCGGGCTGCACCTTCCACATGAGTCCCAATCAGGATTGGTTTACAACTTATGAAACAGTGTCTAAAGGTGTTGTTTTGATGGGGAATAATGCTTCGTGTAAAATCGCAGGTGTTGTAACAATTAAAGTTAAGATATTTGATGGAGTTGTCAGAATACTTAGTGACGTACGATATGTTCTAGAATTGAAGACAAATTTAATTTCGTTAAGTACTCTTGATTTAAAATGATACAAATACACAGCTGAAAGTTTGTGATGAAAGGGTAGAGAAAGACTGCCAAGTTATATGTTTTGTAGGGTTCTACTGTTATTGATGATGTAGCTGTCGCTTCCTTTTCCTTGTCAGATGATGATATTACTAAACTTTGGCATATGCGCCTAGGGCATATGAGTGAGAATGGCATGACAGGATTGAGCAAAAGAGGACTTCTTGGTGGACAAGGAATTTGCAAATTGAAGTTCTGTGAGCACTACGTTTTTGGGAAGCAAAAGAGAGTTCGATTCACCAGATGAATCCATAACACGAAGGGAACGTTGGAGTATATTCATTCTGATCTGTAAGGGCCATCAAGAGTGCCTTCAAGAGGTGGAGCTAATTATATGCTAACTTTTATTGATAATTTTTCTAGAAAAGTTTGGGTGTTCTTCCTGAAGCAGAAAAACGATGTGTTTTTCGCATTTAAGTCTTGGAAAACTATGATTGAAAAACAGACGGGAAAACAAATAAAATACCTCTGCACAGACAATGGCTTAGAGTTTTATTCTAATGAGTTTAATAAACTATACAAGTCAGAAGGGATCGTGAAACGCTTGACAGTTCGTCATACTCTACAGCAAAAAGACGTTGCAGAACGAATGAACAGAACGATCATGGAAAAGGTTCGATGTATGTTGTCAAATGCCAATTTACCAAAGTCGTTTTGGGCCGAAGCAGCCTCTACTACATGTTTTTTGATCAACCGATCTTCATCCGTTGCCATTGAGAAAAAGACTCCACAAGAGGTATGGTCTGGTAATCCTGCTAATTATTCTGATTTAAAGATCTTTGGGTGTCCTGCGTATGCTCATGTTGATAATGGAAAATTGGAACCGAGATCCACTAAATGTGTTTTTCTTGGTTATAAAGCTGATATTTTTGATGAAATTGCTATGCTACCTAACTTATCTCTTAAAGACTCTTTCAATAAAGAAAATCAAAAGCAAGTAGAGCATCAGATTAATACAGAGTCGAATCCTCAAGCCAGTACAGAAATTGAGAATAGAGTTGCTTATTCACCCCAATACTCTATCGCCAAAAACAGAACTAGAAGAGAAATTAAACCTCCAAATAAGTATGCCAAGGTTGATCTAGTTGCTTATGCTTTAAATATGGTCAAAGATATAGATGCAAACCAAGAGTCATCTAATTATCTAAGGTGGTTAGCTGTGAAGACTCAGAAAAGTGGATGTTTGCTATGCAAGAGGAGATGTAATCACTCTACAAAATTAGAACATGGGATATTGTGAAACTTCCTAAAGGTAAAAAGATTGTTTACTATAAATGAGTGTTTAAAAAGAAAGAAAGGACTCTAGGAGTTGAAGAACCCAGATATAAAGCAAGGCTTGTTGCAAAGGATTACAGTCAAATTCCAGGAGTGGACTTCATAGATGTGTTCTCCCCAGTTGTGAAGCATAGTTCGATTTGAGCTTTGCTTGGTATTGTGGCCATGCATGATTTGGAGCTTGAGCAGATAGATGTAAAAACTGCATTTTTGCATAGAGAACTTGAGGAAGATATTTACATGCAACAACCAGAGGGTTTTACAGTCTCAGAAAAAGAGGACTATGTTTGCTTGCTGAAAAAGTCCCTTTACGGTTTGAAACAGTCACCAAGACAGTGGACAAGAGGTTTGATTCCTTTATGACTTCTCATGATTTTAAAAGAAGTAGTTTTGATAGTTGTGTTTACTTTAAGAAAAACAGTGATGGTTTTTTTATGTATTTACTTCTTTATGTTGATGACATGTTGATAGCATCAAAAGATAAAGGAGAGATAAGAAAGGTCAAAGCCCAACTAAGTGAAGAATTTGAGATGAAAGATTTGAGACCAGCAAAGAAGATACTTGGTATGGAGATTCTCAGAGATAGAAAAGAAAGTAAATTGTACCTAAGTCAGAAGGGGTACATTGAGAAAGTGTTTTGCAAGTTCAATATGCAGAGTGTTAAGCCTGTTAGTACTCCTTTAGCAGCCCATTTCAGGCTTTCATCGGCTTTGTCTCCACAATCAGATGATGAGATTGAGTACATGTCACTTGTTCCATACTCTAGTGTAGTGGGATCTCTCATGTATGCTATAGTTTGTTCACGTCCAGATTTATATATGTATTCAGTGCAGTTAGCAGATACATGACAAATCCCGGTAAAGAACATTGGAAAGCAGTTCAGTGGATTTTAAGACACTTACGAGGTATTACTGATGTTTGCTTACAGTTTGGAAGAACCAGAGATGGAGTCATTGGGTATGTTGATGCTGATTTTGCTGGAGACCTTGATAGAAGAAGATCTCTCACTGGTTATGTCTTTACAATCAGAGGTTGTGCAATCAGTTGGAAAGCTACTTTGCAAACTATAGTCGCTTTGTCTACCACTGAAGTTGAGTACATGGCGATTATTGAGGCTTGTAAAGAAGCTATTTGGTTGAAGGGACTCTTTAGTAAGCTCAATGAAGACTTTCAAATCAACACAGTATTTTGTGACATTCAGAGTGCCATCTCCCTTACAATAGATCAAATGTTTCATGAGAGAACAAAACACATTGATATTCGGTATCATTTTGTTCGTGATATTATTGCTCGTGGTGATATTGTTGTGAGCAAAATTAGTACTCATGAAAATCCTGCAGATATGATGACTAAGTCACTTCCTATAACCAAGTTTGAGCATTGCTTAGACTTGGTTGGTGTTCATTGTTAAAGTTAAACCCTTAAGGCATTTTATGGAATAGGTGGAGAACTTGTTCGTTGAGAGTTCGCGATGAAGAAATTGTTCATTGAGAAATTCGTGTCAAGGTGGAGGTTGTTAGAATTAAGTGACCCGAATCCTTATTTAAATAAAATACAGTGGTAAAATAAAATAAAAGAAACATTCCCATAGAACTACACTTCTTTTATTTTATTTTAGAATAATGTTTTTTTTAATCTTATTAAACTCCATCTATTTGATATTGATTAGAATAAGGTGTTTCAATCTTACTACACTCCTATTAGAATATGGTTTTACAAGCCTATAAATGGACATAGTCTATTCCTTTTGTAATTATTCGAATTTGACATAGTGAATTTTCTTCTCCTCTGCCCGTGGTTTTTTCCCCGAAAGGGTTTCCACGTAAAATTTGTATGTTCTTTAATTTTTATTTCTCTTTTCTTTACGATATATTGCCATTACCGACGTTATATATTTCACAACTTTTTAAAATTTTTAAAATTTTCATTTATCTTATAAAACCTTTAAAAGTTCTAATTCGAACCTCAATTTTTTTAAAAGAATTTTTCATTTTCTTTTTATAAATTTAATTAGATCTCTTAAAATTTCATGTGAAGACCTACCACTTCACATATCATGGAAACTAGTTCAGAAGCTGCCTATTCAGAAGAAAATAAAGAATTTCTTATGGAAGGCTTTCAAGAATGCTTTGGCAACTAACTTGAATTTAGTTCAAAAGAAAGTCAAAATTGATACAAGTTGCTCAATTTGTGATAG
The DNA here is from genome assembly GCA_005393395.2 of Gossypium australe. Lineage (NCBI taxonomy): Eukaryota > Viridiplantae > Streptophyta > Magnoliopsida > Malvales > Malvaceae > Gossypium > Gossypium australe. Next base: position 130,054,055 of record CM016614.1, read on the forward strand.
CCCAAAAGCACATATACTTTTACTATGTGATTAGGCTGTTAGTGTCTGGTTTGGGTTGGATGTGATTGTAATATCCCAAAATTTTAGTCTTTGAAAAATGATAAGTATTTTAAATGTCAATTAATTATTTAGAGAGAATAAAATTTAGTAGGACTAATTTCAAATTTTTTAAAGTCAAAGGACAAAGTGTAAATTGACCATTTGGGGAGGAGGTGAAATTGAATAAATTTTTTTATGAATGTGATATGGATATTTATTGATATGAGGAGTTGAAAAATTGAGATATAAATTAAATTGAATAAGTAGAAAAGTACAAGGACTAAAGTGCAATTTTCTTATTTATAGAGGAGGGACCTAAATCTATTTTTTCTATTTTTAATTGATATTTGGAGACATAATCATGAGATTAGAATATCTAAGCGTTGAGGTGTAAAGGGCAAAGGGAATTTGTGGAAATTAAGGTTGAAATGTGGAAAAATTTGATTGGTTGGTGAAATATGGACTAAATTGAAATAAAAAGAAAAGTGTGGCATTTTCTACACATGTGGAAGGTTGAAAGGCAGCAGCTTGGGACATTAAAAATAGAAGGGAAAGAAAGGAAAGAAGAGAAGGAGGGAGAAAGAAAGAAAGAAAAGAAAAGAAAATTTTTCATAGCAGTTTTCTAGAGTTTTTTCTTAAAATCTTAGCCAAATTCATATCCTAGAGTGCTATGGATATATTTTCTACCATGAAAATTACTTAGTTAAAGAAGGAAGTGAAAAAAAACTTGTGAAAAAGAAGAGAAAGTAAAGGATAAAGGTAAGGTTTGATGATATTTCTTAAGGTTTTCATGTTATTTTGATATGAAATCATGAAAAGATTATGTTGGTTACAAGATAATGGTTATGTTTTGTATATGCATGCATGGAGAGAGAGAGGAAAAGATGAAGGAAAGATGATCGAAGTAAAGGAAAGCTTTGAATTGAAAAGAAAAAAAGGTTAAGTTCAAGTGAAGAGAGCAAGGTAAGTACTTAATTAAAATCAAGCTTGTTTATTTTATTTTGAATGTTTTAGTATTTAAAATTTTAATGCGAAAATATATATATATATGGTTATGAATGTCGAGCTTAGTAGTGAATATGTAAATAAAGGTATGTTAGTAATTTAAGAAATAATAAAGTGATAATTTAGTGATTAGTGAATTTCATGAAACTAAGGATTAAATTATAAAGAGTGAAAATTATTTATTTGTCATAAATTGATAAGTGAATAGATGTAGTATGGTGAATTTACTATAAAGTGGACTAAATTGTAAAGTGTATAAAAAGTGTTATGTGAAACCAATATTGTGATTAAAGACTTAAATGAAGTGTCATGTGATAGTAATGAAGTGTAAAGTGATATAATAATCATTATTATTGAATTTTCATCAATTTAATAACTAAATTGCTCAAAAGTTAATATGTGTGCTAAAATAGTGAAATAAAATATTTAAGTGAAGTGTTATAAGAAAGCAAAGTGCTTAATGACAGTGAATTGAAATCTAAAGTGCTAAGTGTTGTGAATATATGTTATGTTTTTATTTTTATGATTTGTGAAATGTAGTAAATGTGTTTATGTTTATGTGATTCAAAGTGAATAAGTAATATGTTACAAAGTAATATATGTAACAACCCGTTTTTAGTCAAATCGAAACAATGGTTTCAGGACCACAAATCCGAAGTCAAAATATTTATTTTATTATTATTTTAATATTTACAGCATGATAGCATGTATGTGTGAAATTTTCGTGAATTAATTTTATCATTTGGTTGGTTAATTCGATAAAAATGACTAAATTGCTAAATTGCAAAAGTGCTGTTCTATTAGCTAATGATGTCTAATAGCTATAGAACCTTAAAGTTTAGGTCCTTAAGTGGTAAATATACCATTAGTTGGTTAGTGGATGTTAATGGTTTGGCATAAATGAAATTTTGCATTAATTTTAAGGGCAAATAGGTAAAATAGCTAATAAATGATAATAATTAAAACAAAAACATAAAGTTTCCATCCATTCATCTTCCTTAGCCGAAATTGTGAAGGATGAATAGCCATGGTTAGGTTTTCATTCGGCCAAGCTCTATTAGCTCATCAAGGTATGATTTTTGTCTCGTTTTTAATGATTTCTATGTTTTTGAGATCGTTACAGCTAGTACTAGCTAGCCTAGGGACTAATTTGTAAAACTGTTAAAGATTTTGAATGTTTCCATTGATGAATATGTATGAGTTTTGATGTTTAATGTTGAAATATGAAAGCTTGATGATGGTTTTACATGTTTTATTAAGTGATTTTTGATGAAAATGCATAATAGGGATTAAATTGTGAAATGTACAAATTGTGTGGTTGAAATATGAAAAAATGAAAATTTTGGACTGCTAGGGACCTATATATAATTCGGCCAAGCATAGGTTTTGTTGAATTGTTTGAATTTTGTGTATTTGTGAAATAGGGACTAAATTGATTAAATGCAAAAGTTTAAAGGCTAATGTGTAAAAATGCCCAAATATGTATTTTTGGATTAATTGAATGAGTAAATGAATAAATAAGTTAATTTTAAATTCATATAGATCAAGAAAAAAAGAATTCGGATTTAGATCGGGGGAAAAGCAAGGTTATCGAGTAGTCGACCCGATCCGTTAATTCCGAATACGAGGTAAGTTCATATCTGATGATTACATTATAAATGTATGTTAAAATGCTTTGATATTGCATAAATTGTTAAAACGGGATTATGAATAATGTATGAATTGTGAAAACACTTTACAGATACATTCGATGATAGAAACGAAAAGTGTGAAAGCCCGGTTGAACCTTAAGAATAATTTTGGATACTATTGACATGTTAGTAAGTGATACGTTGAGTTGGCTTCGGGCCATGATATTAGCACTTCGGGTGCGTATTTTACAGATTTGGCTTCAGGCCATGCATATTGGATGATTTGGCTTCGGGCCATGGTATAGATACTTATCGTACGAGACTCCTGAGTATTCGATTTCTATTCCGAATGGTTCAACGGGTAAACGAATGATGTGGTTGAGAAAGAGGTTAGTACGAGGCGATACAGGTATGTACAAAACCTATTCGAGTATTAAATAGTGAAAGTTTGATGAGTTTGTATTTGAACATGTTTTGAGACATGAGAAAGGTTTGTAGTTAATGTGTATATGGTTTTGTCATGTGTAATTGGTTCATTTGCATTTATTTGATGAAATAAGTTATTCATATATGAGCTTACTAAGCTATAAAGCTTACTTCGTGTTATTTTTCTATGTTTTATAGTGAATCAAGGCTAGCTCGGATCTAGGAGTCGTCGGGAACATCATCACACTATCAAACATCTAAGTTGGTACTTTTGAATCATACATTTGTGGTATATGGCATGTATAGGTTAGATGTGGTATTTTGGTTGTGATTATAGCCATGAGATATGGCTTGTAAATGTATATGTTTTGGTTTGTATATATAGCCATGAGTGATGGCTTATTTTGGTATGTTTGGTCTGAATGTGGTTATGGTTTTATAGTTGCTCAAATGGTTAATTGATTTGTGGAGTATAAATGCTTGAGAAATGCCTTGATGAGGTATGATTTTAGATGTTGTGTTGGTTATTTATAGGGTAAGTTATGTATGTGTGAATTATGGTAAATGAACCATATTGTTTGATATTGTTTTGGCATGTATTTGGCTAAGTAAATGGTAGTGATTTGAGAATTGGAATAGATGAAATTATAATGGTATGCATTGTGCATTTGATTGATGATTTTGGTTGCCTAATTGTATGATGAAATGATACCATTTTGCCTTGTGTAGGTACATTGAAGTTGGGGTGACAAATTGGCCTTGCAAATGGCCTATTTTTGTCCACACGGGCAGAGGCACGGGCGTGTGTCTCAGCCGTGTGTGACACACGGTCCCCTGGTGTTGAAATTGAATTAAAGTCAGTATGCTCCACACGGTCTCACACATGGGCATGTGACTGACCGTATGGTACAAGTCAGTATACCCCCTAATTGGCACACGGCCTAGCACACAAGCGTGTGACTTGGCCGTGTTGTATAAGTCAGTATACCCTACAGGTTTGGCACGGCGTAGCACACGGCTTGGCACACGGGTGTGTGTGGCCACTTCGAAAGGCACATGGGCTAGACGCACGGGCGTATGGTTGGTTGTGTGACCCAAGTCAGAATGTATGCCCTGTTTCCACACGGCCTGAGACATAGGCGTGTCTGGAGCCGTGTGAGGCACACGGTCTGTTCACACGGGCGTGTGACCCCTGTATGATTGAAATTTTTCTAAGTTTTCAAAAATTTTCATATGTTATCGATTTAGTTTCGAACCACTTCTAAAGTATGTTTAAGGCCTCGTAGGCCCTTATAAGGGACAATGTAATTGTGTTGAATGATTTATGAGAATGAATGCTTTATGTCTATATGTTGTGAATTGATCAGTAATACCTCGTAACCCTACTCTGGCGATGGATACGGGTTAGGGGTGTTACATATATGTGTGATATATCAAGTATGTTATATGAAAATGATATGTGAATAAATGCCTTAGTGAACGTAGAGGAAATATGATATATGATAATGAAATGATTTTGGAGTTGAGAGGGGTTGGGGGTTTAGATGGGAACCGGGTTGGTAATACGGGGGTTCGGAGGGGATTAGGAGAGGAGTATTAGGTTATGTGATGTGTTGATTGGAGTTCCTATATATTTTTCTAGAGTTTCGTTATAGGCGAGAGCTTGTGTTTGGCATGGATCTTTGCAAAGTATTAAAATTATTGAACTCCTCTAAAATTCACTAAGGACAACAAAAGTGAAATGTGAAAGTAAAAGTGTATGTGTAATAATATGTGAAAATAAAGTTAAAAGTGAACGTGTGAATTAAGTTTTTAATGATATATGTAAATTAAGTGTTTGCGTTATGTTTGTGAAATGGGAGAAAGATTTTGATATGTGAATGTAATAGTTAATTAGTGATAATATATGTTGAAGTGAAAATTATAAGTTATAAAGTTAGTTTAAATGATTTTATATTTTGGAAAATGAATTAAAAGTTTAAGTATATTAGTGAAAGAATTTGTGTGAATAAATATTATTAAAATTAATTAAATTGTATATATATAAAAATGGTAAGATTGAATTCAATTGAGTACTTACTAAGCTATTCACATAGTTTAACACATTTGTTTAAACGCATAGGTGAAAGAAAGTAGAATGAAAGTACATAGACTACTTCTTTATGGGGATTGTTACTTCAACTTGGATCACATCACTAATCCAAGCTACAAGAGCGAGTTCTTTTTAGCGTATATATATAAAAATAAATTTAGGACATTAGAGATGACATGTACTTAGGTTTGGCAGTGTAAATATGAACTATAAATGTTTAATAGCAATGTTATAAAGTAAGTGTATCAATGTGATTTCAAAGGATGATTAGGTGCTTAAATGTAACATTTCTTGTTCGGATCTATTATCAGATTGGGTGAGGGGTATTACAATGTCTTACAAAATAAGCAGAGATATGGTTACTACTATTGATGAAAAGAAGATGAAGATGAAGGGCATGCTTGTTGGATATGCTTGTTGGATATGCAGGATAATAGTTTACATGAGGAAAATAAGATGAAGGGCATGCTTGTTGGATATGCTTGACATATTGGATGAATCAAAACTCATCCTTTTTGGTGAATATACTTGACAAGGATGGTTTACCTCTTAGTTAGATGTTGTTTTCGACTCTAAATGTTCATTAGTTTAATGGTTATGTAATCTTAATAATAACCCTTATCAAATATTTATTTATTTTTGTTGAGTTTTGTTAGCCCCTACTAATTAAAGACATGTGGCAAGTTAGAAGGCTGCTTGAGTAGCAAACTCGACAATGACCAATCGAAAGGTCACCCCATTCTAGCACCCAAACAACCAGGAACCACCTACTGACCCAGATCCCCAACCTTCTGTTAAGAACATGATATCATTGGTCACCAAACCCCACGTGGGTTCAACTGCTCTGTACCGCCAAGTCAGAATGAATGACAAGATCTATCCTATCGTAAACATCCTTGCCCCATCGAAGACATTCACCCCACGTGTTCTGCAATGATGGTTAGATGACAAGTTCAACGCATTAACACCATCCTACATGAGATCCTCGCCTATAAATACCTCCAAGAATGATGAAAAAAAAAAATCAACTCTCCAAACATACAAGCCTGTACTTTGTCAACTTACCTTTTACACTTAACTTTCATATTCTCTTCATTCTTACTCACTACAACCTCTGACTCTCCAGCTCGACTGGGTGAACCGACTTCCATAACCCCCACCACACTCTCCTCCATATCTCCTCCTTATTGTATTACAGTATCAAAAAGTTTCAATAAAATTTAAAAAAATTAAGGATAAATCTCAAAACTAAACATAAACATTGGTCTTATGTGCAATTTTATACATGAAGTTTAGATTTGATCCAATTCTTATAAATTATTAATACAATTATTGATATAGCATCACTTTATGTTTATATAATATATACACAAATAATTATATTTATCCCATTTAAAAATAAATTGATGTATTTGTTTATTTAAATGTATATGATTGAATCAAAATTAAAGCTTCGTGTGTACATTTACAATTAAACTTTTATATATATAATCGCACCAAATCAAAGTTGATATCCAAAAATTTATATATTAATTGAATATACGAATAGGTGTAGTAGATAAAAGTTTTTTAAACAAAATAAATCTATTATTATAGAATAAATAAGCATCTAGGATTATATGAATTTATTTATTTTTTTTTAAAAATAAACATCTAGTTTACATAGGCAGTAACTATATATTATCTTCGTCAGGCATATCTTACGAAAGTTCGATATCTTTACCCTAAAGTCCCACTCTAAACATAACCTATCCAAAAACTTAAATCTCGTTTTTCTTTAACCCTTCTTATCGCCAAGAAAACTGCAAGAGGGTAGTCACAAAGTAAAAAAAAAAAAAAAAAACCGACCAAAAAACCAAAAGGTGATAGCATCTTTTGACTGGTCACGTCCAATGATTTCATGGAGTAGACTGGTGGGCACATGTGTTTACAGTGGCGAAAACCGATACCCTCCGGTTTTGTTCAGCGGTTAAATTCCGATTTTGGCATCGGTGGCGGAGGTGGTGGTGACACGCTCACATGAGGGACACATAGTAAGAGTAGTGGCAGGTAACTGCATGTAAAATGGTTGACAGGTTTTTAAAGCTCTTAACTCTTGCACTTCTTTGTGTAATCTTCTATTTTCTTCTGTCAGTGTCTTGCAGCATCTCTTTAAATACTCACAATCTACCTCCGTTTGCTTTAATTTTGTCCTGTTTTCATACCATTTTTGTTCGAAATCAGTATTTTTAAATAAACCCTATTAGTTGGCAATTATTAAACCCAACCACCATGAAAATGAAGACATACCTTGCTCTTCTATTTTGAAACCAAACTTCCACTTGTCGAGGACGAAGATTTAATTGCTTGGCCAATGCAAGTTTTTGTTTCTGATCAGAAGATTCAATCAAAAATATTTAAAACATGAACCCTACAAAAAGGAAAATAAATGACAGAAATGTTTTGGTTTTGTCTAACGGGATTTAGGTTGTTGTGTTCTTTGAAACGTTCTTCAAGGAAAGCCGATTGTTCTTTAGAAAGCCGGAGTTTCTTCCGGCTTGAACCGTTCTCGTCTTCATCATCATCACTGGCTCTTGAGCTACCCCTTTCGGTTTCAGCGTCCATGTCTCTCTTGCCTCTGCTGTTTCCGTTTCTAAACCAAAAATCCATCTGAAAAGACGACACCGCTCTGTTCGGAGACGAATGCGCCGCCGTCGCTTCACCCGCCAACGCCACCATGGGTAGCCGGTTCACGTCTAACCCTCTTCCCCGTCCTTTTGATAAACCCGTTTCGTGCACTAATGTTACAGTACGAAAGTTAATATCATTTTTAATTTGGTTTAAGAAGCAACTAACAAGGAAGAAAACATGAAGGTTGTAATAAAATGGTGGGATGAATAAAATACTAACGATTATCAGAAAGCCATGGAAGGCGAAGCTGAAGCTGAAGATGAGGATCTGAAGAAACCCTTTTGAGGTCTCCACCATTCCCTCTTCTTTCAGCTTCCAAAGAATCCCTTTTTTCTTGTGATCTGCCGAGCCCCATGCAAAACCCTAGATGATCATTGCTTGACAACTTTGGGGTTTTTTCTAGAAACGAAAATGGCTTGGAGGAACCACCCAAGCTCAAACCCAACTCCATTTAACTTTTTTCTTCCTTGCAAAGAGAAAACCCTATTCGATCTTGTTTAATGTAAACTCACTCACACGACACGACCACTTGCTCTATGACACTACTTTTTATTTGCTTTTTATGCCTTCGTGGAAGTAAAGATTTGAGATTGACCGACAAATCCTGGTTGACAAACGCACGTGAATCTATATAAATATACGCGAGAAAGAGACATAGAGAGCCGAGAAAATAGAACATTAAGGAAAGTGGGATTTCTTGTTTCTCTAAACCATGAAAGCAAAATCTTTGTTTATTGTAATTAAAACCAAAGAAATTTGATTTTTGTTTGACTTTTTAGAGAAACGAAAACGAAAGAGGAGGAAGGAGATGACTTATGACTGAATTAATCGCATCATCCCACTACAAGAAAATGGTTTTTCATCCAACGGCAGGGAATAGGATCATCAATTCTCCATCATCTTCCATCTTCATGTTTTTTTCTCCTTTCTTTCTTCTGTTTATGTATTTATTTTATGAGTATTTTTATTATTTTTTAAATTATAATAAATAAAAAAAGAATTATATGAAATTGTGATTTGACATTATTTCTATCTCTTTCAATAAGAGAGTCCCAAAATATGAAATTGTGTTTCTCATTATGTTAAGTATTTGCCATCTCAAAATATGGCAGTGTCTGTTATATTTTTTATTTTCCAAATTCTTGGATTCCATATAAGAAGGAAATAATTTCCTTCAAAAAAGAAAAAATAAAAGATTTTTATAATATATAATATTAATTATAAAATATGCATTAATTACGTTTTTATTTTTATAAGCTGAATTTATGGCATCTAATCTCATTAAATTTTTTTAGAAATAAATATTAAAAAAATCTATTTTTAGTAAATTGACATAATATTTTTATATAGTCACTAAAAATATGTAAAATTATATGCATGGACCATATATTATATTAATTTATTTTACTAATAATTTTTATTTTCAATAACATATTTATTAAAAAAAAGGGCATTTTGACACAATTTTTGTGACTATAAGGTATAATGAAATGCTAGTAATACATGTTATTATTATAGTCGTGATGATTAGGAGAGAAATATAATGATTAAAATGTGCTGTTTACCAAACACAATTATATGGCAATGGCACTGTTTGTTGGTTTTCAAATGATGGCTTTCTTTTATTTTGGATTATTTTAAAATTAATTTAATCGAAGATTTGCACTTTCGACTAGTGAAATAACCTTTCTTCCAATGAGAAAGGATTGTATGAAATAAAAATATTATTATTTTTTAATAGTTGAATATTACATCAATAATTTTATCTTGAATTTTAAGAATTTCATTTGAATTTAATTTTTTTTCAGGATGAAATTATTGATGTGACATTAAACTATTAAAAAATAAAATAGATGGCGTGTCGTCACTGTTTCATATAATCTTTTCCCTTCTTCCAATTATGTAATTGAAATATAAAGTGGAATGGTCCTGTTGGACTGGATGCCTTGAACTGATGATTCACGTACTTACCAATTGTTTCTTTTATTACAAAAATGCATTTAATTTATTTATAAATTTTAGTTTATTACATATCTTAATTTATATATACATGAGGATGGATCTATTTACACAGTATAAAAATTATAATTTTACACACTTTCGTAATTATTTATATTATTGATATTTTAACGATTCAACCATTATATTTTATGGTCTATTTATTTAGATTATACATGTCAAATTTGATGTAAATTTAAAACTATAAACTACTTGTTTTATGTAAAAAAAATTCAACCGTTGAATATATATTAATGTATAAAGTATTTTAGATCAATATGATAGAGATATTAAATTGGTTCGAAAATTTACATACATGACAAGTATAATTATATTGATAAATTCAACAATTGAATAGCTAAAATATTAATAATATGAATAATTATAAAAATTTGTAAAATTACTTTAATTTTTACATTGCGTAAATGATTTCCTCCCATTTACAAATAAGTAAATGATTTCCTCCCATTTACAAATAATTGATTTACTACAAATAATGTTATGTAAAGGGAAAACATTGATTAATTTGTTAGTGAGATTTTGACCCCAAAAAGCAAATACTATTTATTATTTGCTCAATCCAAGCAGACAAGGAGACCATCTTTCACTATTCCAAAGAAAGTAGTAAACATAATATATGTATAACAATAAGAACAATAATGAAAACCAAGGGCCAATGTTGTTTCTTTTGTGTAAAAACACACAGATTCGGTATCCAATGAGTGGGAATTTTTTTTTTCTAAATCTAAATCTTATATTTTTTTTCTAAATCTAAATCTTATCTTAAACTAGACTTTTACATGACCAGGTTGAGATTCGACTTGAAAACCTGCTTGAAAAGTGAGAGGTCCATTTGATACGGGTTCAAACTGTGTTACATCTATCCCCTATCTTTAATACTATATCTGTAATAAGCCCATTTTGTCCGGGCCCATGTAAATAAAGCAAACCAAAAAACTATAATAAAAACAAAAAAAAATAAAATAAACCAAAAAGTCCAGTTTTTGCTTTCCATTTACAGCCCAAATAGACTACTGCCCAATAAACCATAAACCCATTACAGTAGCCCAATTAACATTACAAGCCACATTACCCAAAACTAAACCCCTAACCCAACAAACCCAAAACCTCTGGGGCCCAAAAGGGCCCAAATACCAAACAAAATCAGAAGCCTAGGGTTTCTGAAACCCTAGGCGCCGCAAGCGCCCAGCACAGGCCCCAGTTGCGCCGCAATCAGCGCACGTATAGCGCTCCACCACCGTGGTTCTCGCCATTCACCTGCAAAACAAGGAAAGAAAATAGACAGTAGCAGCAGATTGTGATTTTGTATTTATTTTCTGATTTTATTTTTGGGTTATAAAAAACCCTAAGGCAATCTGTAAGAACACCACGCAGACACAAAAAAAAAATATACGGAAATAAAATATAGTATTTTCGAAAGCAAAAGGTGATTCTCGATAGTTATTTTGTTTTTTATTATTATTTTTTTTTTATTTTCGATATGTAAGAATCATACAAAATTTTTTTAAAAAAACTACTAAAAAAAAATAAAGAGCATGAGTTTACCTTCCGATTCGCTTTTTTTTTAAAAAAAATAAGTTTCTGGCCTCCGGCCGCCGTCTACAGTGGCGTGTGCGGTGGTCTGTCACCGGAGCCAAGGCCGGAGACTGAGAGAGAGAGAGAGCTTTTTGAAGCTCTGTTTTTTTTTTTAGATGGCTTTAAAATGTTTTTTAACAGATTTTAGTTAATAAAGGCTAACAGAACGACGCCGTATTGGTGTGGCTAATTAATGACCAAACAGGCGTCGTTTAGGGCCAGGATCCGCGGTTTGACCTGATACCCGGGGAGGATCCGCGTGTTTTTATAAAATGGGCAATTTGTCTCTTTGGTCCTTCCTCAATTTTATTATTTTTAATTTCGTTCAATTTAAATTCTCTTTTATTTTTAATTCAGCCTTGAAAACTTTCCTCTGCTTCAATTTGGTCCTTAAGGTCATTTTAAAGGCGGATGATGGAACGACGCCGTTTAGGAGATAGGATATAATTGCCCAATAAGTCCTTGTAGTTTCGCGCGCGTTCTAACATCATCCTTTTTACAATTTTACTTTAGTTTTTTATTATTATTTTAATTTGATCCTTGTTTCTTTGATTTTTAATTTTTTTATTTTTATTTTCATTCTTATTTTTAATTATTTTAGTATTATATATGTATTAAATTATTACTATTTATTATTTATACTAGGTTATTTTATTAAGTTTAATATCATTTATATATAATACATATCATTTTAGAATTTGTATATTAGTTATATTATACAGTTTTAAAATTTTGTATATTATATGTTATTATATTATATTATATATATATTTAAATTATTTTATCCTTAATATTGTATAAAATTTTGTATATTGTATAACACATATTGTTTATATTGTTTATTCTTAAATATGTAGTTTTTTATGCATATATGTATTAGATTATTGTATTATAAATATATTTTTATTTAATGTTATATATCATTTATTTATTTAAAAATGTATTTTACTTATTTTCTCATGAATATATATATATATATAGATTTTTCCATATCATTTATATATATATATGTTTTTTAATTTGTAATATCTATTTATTATTTGGTATATGTCACTCATTCTATGTTGTTATTTTATTTTACATTTAATCTTGCATGTAAAGTTTCATATTTATTTAGTAGTTTTTTTTATCTTTCGTTATTTACTGCTTTATATCTTATATTTGTTTATCCATGCTATTTTTTTCGTTTATGATTTTTATGTTTGCTTTAGTATAGTTATTCTATCATTTGTATCATTCGTTATTTCATATTACTATTTTTAATTGTCTATATTAGTATTAATTGTTAGTATGACTTGTAATTATGGTGAATTGCTATTTGGTATGTATGTTGTAATGTATTAATGCAATATTTTACTCAAATCATTTTTAATAAAAAAATGCATTCTGCTAGATTGTCGCACTTTATTCAAAAGATTTTTTTTAAAAAAAAACGGCGATACATGATATTTGAGAGCTTCGAGAAAAATTATACCCTAACTCACTAGGTTTCGATTTTTCTCGTTGGACTTAAAATATTAAGTATTTCTTTTTTTGAAATTGAAATCCATAAACTTCAAATCAAAATTTATTCTCGTGAATTCAAGATGTTGTATCCTAACTTATTGGATATAATGTTTTGTATCTCGAGGTAAGGATTTTCTACTAATAAAGGCAAGCTTATTTTCGAAGTCTTGAAATGTTGCATTCTAACTTATGGGGTGTGGCGTTTTATTTCCTTGAGATAAGTAAGTCTTGGCTTTCTTTCAATTAAAAGGATCGTATTTTAAATTTTTTAAATTTTCAACATTAGGACATGATTTTATCAATAAGGTACCAATTTTTTGGGCGTTACGAGGGTGCTAACCCTTCCTCGTACTTAACCGACTCTCGAACCCGCTTTCTCGAATTTCGTAGGCCAAAATTAATGTTTTAAACAAAACATGTTTTATAAGGTGATCTGGTCAAACCTAAGCAAAAAAAAGGATCAGTGGTAACTCTCGTTTTCGTTTTTAAGTCGATTCTCGTTTTTCATAAAACTTAAAAAATGGTTTTGACAGCTTAGCGACTCCGCTGGGGACATAATAAGAGAGTCAAGCCGTTAAAATTGATTATTTTCTATCCTTTGTCGGAAATTTGAAAATTCGAAAACTTGATTTGAAAATTACGATCCTTTGGTCGCGTTTGTTTATGTCATTTTCTTACGCGCATTGCATTGCATGACCGTTGTGGTCGCACCTTTAAGTGGGAGCGAGAAGCTATGCCTTCGTGAGGTTTTCACCTCGGCATGGGCTAGTGGATTGCTTCCGGGATACATATGTACCTATGCTTCGTGAAGTTTTCACTTCCGTATAGCCATAGGGAAATTTATTCCTCTGAACTAAACTCGGTCCGTATGAGCCTATAATGGGTGAGGATCGAGGAATCTGCTGGTTCAGGTACCTCAACTTTAGTGCTTGTAGTGACCTGATAGTCGAATAATCGAAAAATATATTTTCGGTCTCCGTTTTCATAAAACTGAAATGTAAATATTTATTAAAAATATTTACGAAGTTAGTTGTAATAGGTGAATTTGACTTAATTAGAAGTATTTGGGAAAAAGGATTAGATTGAAATAGGTGTGAAAGTTTAATTAAAGATAAAAGAAAATAAAAAGGACTAAAAAGGCAATTATGCCATTTTTAAATGTTGAGGCGGTTTAAGTATGAAAAAATCCTAGATTTTTTAGTTTAAAACGTGTATATATATAGATATATATAATAGATATTAATTATAAAGCATATTATTATATTATTATATTTTATTATTATATATATAAACAGACTAAAGGAAAAAGAATAGAAAGATATAGAAACAGAGAAGCAAAACGAAACAGAGAGCAGGGGAAAGAAAGAAAAAAAAAAAGAGAAAAGAAAGAAGAAAAGGGAAAATTAAAAGTTTGAAGCTTGAAAGCTTAATAGGTAAGTTAATTTAGCCCTTTTCTTTTAATTTTGGTGTTTTATAAGTTTTAGGACAAAGTTTTGATGAATTTAAGTTGAGGTTTTTGGAGTTTTAAAGTTTTTAAACATAGCATATGATGAACAAAAAGATGAATTAGTGGTTTAATTGAAAGAATTTGAAGTTAGAATTGGGTAAAGGATTTAATTGTAAAATAAGCTATAAGAAAACTGTTTTGGGACAGCAGCAGTAGAGTAACTTTAAAAAATCACTAAAAATCATAAAAGTGGAATTAGAAGCTGAGTGAGATATGAAATTAAAGCTTATTGAGTCTATTTTCATATGAAAGAAACAGGGAAAGCAAAGGAATTTTGTATTTTGAGATATTTAGATTTTTGTAAGACTGGTTCAGAGTGATTTCAAGATCCCCTGTTCTGACTTCAGAAAATCATAAAAAATTAGAGAAAAATAATTAGAGGCTTAAATTTATATGTTTAGAAATAAACGGGAACATCATCTGAATTCTGCATGAAAAGATAATTAATTTTTAGTGAAGAAGGGTCAGAACTGCTAGACAGCAGAACAAGGGTGACTTTAATGAATAAACTGTATTAATTGGCTAAGCCAAAAATTCTGGAAATTTTATGGTATGAATATATGTGAGTCTAGTTTCAGAAAAAATTAGCGGTTCTTCATTTGGAGTTCTGTAGCTCTGGAAATAAATAATTTAGTGACTATGACACAAATAGACAGCTTTGAATAAATTTATGAGTAAAGGATTAAATTGAAATGTAAGCAAAAGTAAGAAAGGATGAATTTATTATATTATACATGTCTATTTTATTAAATAGTACAGGAAATTTATTTGATTATTTTTTTTAATATATAAATGTTATATGTTTATATGAAATTGAAGAAAAAGAAAAGAAAGGAGAGGATCGAATTGAAGGAAGAGGAAAAGAGAAGGTTAAGGAGTGAAGGAAGAAGAACATATATCATCTCAACCTTTTTGTTGTAAGTACTACAAGAATTTTAAATTATTTTTATTTATCTTTTTCGAAATATTTATGTAAAGTATTTAAATGAATGAGATTCAGCTTTAATGCCCAAGTAGACGAAATTTAGAACTACTAGGATATTAGTGGCATGCCATTAAGGAACTTTAGCGCGCTCTCTGATTATTAGCACGTTGGTGCTCTCTGATTATTAGCACGTTGGTGCTCTCTGATTATTAGCACGTCAGTGCTCTCTGATTATTAGCACGTTAGTGCTCTCTGATTATTAGCCATTGGTGCTCTCTGTTCACTTGTGCATCATAATGCACCTCTATATTTGTTCCGTATATCCGGTGTGTTCTATAAAGTCTACTTTGGGCTAAGAATGTGAATTGAGAACAAAAGTGAATCACTGATGTGTTAAGGTAAGTTTTGTACCTTACAAAAGATAAGTTAAATTTATTTAAAGCAAGGCATAATTGAAGAAACTTATATGTGAGTACATATGTAATAATTTACTGAGTTTAAAACATTCTGTTATGATTACTTACTTACTTATTCTTGTAGTGCTTACTAAGCCTTCATCGGCTTAACGCGTTTATTTTTAACGCGTAGGTACAATTAGACTAGAAGAGAAGTCCAACTAGAAGATCTCTCATCTCATCACATCCTCAAGGACTTCAAAAGTAGGTACTATATTTTGTATTAAAATGGCATGTACATATGCAGTTCAAAGGTATTCCCATGTGATAGGGACTAAAATGTAGACTCTTGAAATTCTATCTATTTTCAGTTACTTGAAGTATTTTTATATATATATGGAATGAATTAATAAACAATAAATATGTTAGCAAAAATGGTTGGTAAGTTAAAATATTATATACAAATGTTTTAATTAAAAAATATCTAGCCATAACCGTTTTGGCACCAAATGTAATAGTCTTATATCGGGTTTGCATAATTGAACCGGGTATAGGGGTATTACAGTGCTAAACCACACGTAGAAAACATAAGGACTCACCCTAAGTAGAACTATGCTAAACCTTAGTGGTCAACCAGATAGGTGTTTGTTTATTTTATTTGCTTTATGTTTTATTTCATGGTACTAACTTGTTGTGCTTTATTTTTGGTGCATGTCATTTCATATTTTAAAGAAGTATCGATTCACGGTCAGTTTCTAAGTTAGAAAGCTGGTTATGGAGAACGAATTCTTTGATAAAGTGGAAGACAATGCAGCTGTCCACATGTGGTCAGAGCAGACGCAATTAGAGAAAGGGAATAGTTTAGCTGAGGGGTATGTGTCGGAACTATGGGATTTCACTCGTATTAGTATCACTCAAAATGAGTTCCAAGAGTTGAAAGAAATTTGGACCCAGTGGGATGATGAGGCTAAGCAGCTGTTCAATCATAATTATGGCGATCTACCCTACTTGCTCGACATCAAGGTAGATAAGTATCTGTTCCGAGCTATGACTCAGTTTTGGAATTCTTCCTATAGCTATTTCACTTTCGGGAAAGTAGATTTAGTGCCCACGGTGGAGAAATATACAACCTTGCTTCGCTGTTCAAGGATCCAAGTCGACAAAGTTTATTCTAGGGCTGCTAGTGTCTCAACTTTTGTGAAGAAGTTAATGAATATCACGAGGATGAGTGAACAATGGGTTCTAGCCAGAATTCAGAAGAAAGGTGAAGGTAATGCATTCCTTGGGTGAGTTTGAAGGACCTGATCCTAACACATCCAGATGTAAAGAAGAAGATTGACGTCTTTGCCTTGTGTATTTATGGTTTGGTAATTTTCCCTAAAGCTCTAAGACATGTAGATGAAGTAGTCACTGATTTATTCGATCGACTTGACAGAGGGGTCATGCCTGTACTTGCAATCTTAGCCGAAACGTTTAGATCTTTGAATGCATGTCGGAGAGCAGGCGAGGGTAGATTCATTGGATGCGTGTAGTTGTTATTAGCTTGGTTTCACAGTTATTTCTGGAAGGTGGAGAAAGTTTCTTATCGGGTTTTCTTTGAGAATTATTCTGCATTAAAAGAGAAGACGTGTCCGAGGAAAACTGAAAGGCGCTCCTTCAAAACCTTCAAGAGGAAGACATCGAGTGGAGGGCTCCTTGGATGATTCCTGAAGAAATTCTTTATCAGTGTGGGAGTTTCGACTGGGTTCCTTTACTTGGAATTTGGGGAGCCGTTGAGTATGCTCCTTTGCTTGTACTAAGGTAATATAGATCAAGACAGTTCGTACCAGCAACACATGGACTAGCTTAATGTGAGTTCTCATACAGAGGGGATAACTATAAGAAGAAGGTTAAGGAGATTTCTAGTGCTTGGAATCAGATTCGTAGGATGAAGAGATTATCTGTAGGCCCAATGACGACTCCAAAATACGGCGGATGGAGGATTAGAAGGGTTAATGATAACATCCCTGGGCTGAATCCAGAAAGCGCCCGATCAAGAGAGGAATACTTGCAAGTGGTTCCATCAGAGTTAGAGATTATAAAACAAGATTTCGAAAGGATGAGTTCAGAGCTCGGAAAGAGGATGAAGAAGTTGGAAGAAGAAAAAATGTACCTGAGATTAGATGTGGATGTTTAGAAATTAGAAGCCAAAAAATTAAGAAAATGGAAGAAAATGGTCGAGGAAGATCTGGATAGTCTAAAGACAGAATATAAAAAGCTACGTCTATCAATGAAAAATGTCGGATCGGGGAAGACTTCAGAACAGTGGCAACAGGAGGTTCAAGAGGAAAAGGCCAAAGCTGACCATTGGGAAAAGAAGTTCCAAGAGATGCAGATGCAAAACGAGACCCTAGAAAGGAGTTTGGCAGAAAGCCAAAAGGAGAAATGTGGATTAAAGGCTAGAGTGGTTGAATTGGGACGGTCTCTTCACCACCATCGTAGCCATAATTCTGCAATCGAACTGAAGTCAAGTCTGAGCAAGATTGAGGAAATGAATGGCAAGATCGAAAAATTAGAACCGACATTGCAAAATTGTGAACTACGGATCGAGCTTCTTGAAGCAAGAGAAGGGTATTAGAAGGAAGAGCTCCACCATTCCCATGATCAAGTTAGAAATAGGGATTATCTCATGGGTGAGGCTATAGTTCAGATTCGAGAGGTAGCTGATCATTTACAGACTTTGGCGATACAGGCTGATACATTGAGCATGAAATATGAGCTGCAGTCAGATCGTGGTCGAGAGCTTGCCATCCTAATCCCACTGTAATGTCCTCCTGTTGGTCCTGAATGGATATGTTCTAGGATTTTGCTTGCTTCTGTCTTTGTAACACAGCTCTGAATTACTTGATCTGCACATATACAGAAAAGAAAAAGGTCCTCCCAAAAATAGTTTTTCACATCAGCAAAGAATCGCTTCTTTTGATGATGTGTCAAACTTTTTGGTAGGATGTTAGCGGCTAAGTAATTCGCAATATCTGCAAACTAGAGTTATTCTGTAGGAAACGAGTCATTTATCTCACTCTCATCGAGTTCTTTGAGATGTGGATTTTCAAGCCTAGAAAAATGGTCTGCCGCAAAATTTTCAGCTCATTTCTTATCCTGAATTTCCAAATCAAATTCCTATAAAAGTAAGATCCATCTTATTAGTCGAGGTTTTGCATCAGATTTACTTAAAAGATAACAAAGAGCTGAATGGTCAGTGTAAACGACAACTTTAGATAATATCAAATACTGTCTAAATTTATCAAATGCAAAAACCACAGCTAGCAACTCTTTTTCTGTGGTGGTGTAATTTTCTTGTGCGGCTGTCAACGTCTTGTTAGCGTAATAAATTGGCTGAAAATGTTTGTCTCTTCGCTGTCCCAAAACTGCACCTACTGCAAAATCACTTGCATCACACATTAGTTCAAAGGTAAATTCCAATCAGGTGCAATTATAAGTGGAGCATTTTTTAATTTATTTTTGAGGGTATTAAATGCTTCTAAACATTCCTGATTAAAATTGGAAGGCACATCTTTTTCTAGTAGTTTCATTAAAGGCTTAGCTATTTTAGAGAAATCCTTGATAAATCTTCTATAAAATCCAGCATGTCCTAAAAAACTTCTGATAGCCTTAACTGAACTAGGAGGAGGTAATTTTTCTATGGTTTCAATTTATGCTTTATTAACCTCGATCCCTTTACTAGAAATTTTGTGACCTAACACAGTCCCTTCTCGAACCATGAAGTGACACTTTTTCCAATTAAGCACTAGGTTCGTTTCCTCACATCTCATTAGAATTTGTTTTAAATTTTTAAGGCAAAGATGGAAAGAATTACCGAATACCGAAAAGTCGTCCATAAATACCTCCAGGATGTCTTCCACAAGTTCATCAAAGATGGCCAGCATGCAGCATTGAAAAGTAGCAGGAGCATTACATAATCCAAAAGGCATTCTACGATAAGCAAATGTACCATATGGACATGTAAATGTTTTCTTTTCTTGATCTTCAGGAGCTATCGGGATTTGGAAATAGCCAGAGAGTCCGTCTACGAAGCAATAATACATATGCCCTGATAACCTTTCTAATACTTGATCAATGAAGGGTAAGGGGAAGTGATTTTTTCTTGTGGCATCGTTCAACTTCCTATAGTCAATGCAAACTCTCCAACCTGTGACTGTTCTTGTTGGAATCAATTTATTCTTCTCGTTGGCTACAACAGACATGCCTTCCTTCTTTGGAACAACCTACACAGGACTTACCCAAGTACTGTTAGAAATAGGATAAACAACTCCAACATCTAGAAGTTTAATTGCCTCAGCTTTAACAACTTCCTTCATGTTGGGATTTAATCGTCTTTGAGGTTGCACACATGGTTTGTATTCTTCTTCCATTAAAATTTTGTGGGTGCAAAATGATGGGCATATCCCTTTAATGTCAAAAATCATCCAAGCTATGGCTCTTCTATGCTCCTTTAGTATATGTAGTAACTCGTCTGTCTCATTGGGTTCCAATTCTGAAGAAATAATTACCGATAGTATAGAATTATCTCCGAGGAATGCATACTCTAAGTGATTTGGTAACTGTTTTAATTCCAATTTGGGAGGCTTTTCAATAAAGGGTTTTTGTTTTAGTTCGTCTTTTATTTCAATGCCCTCATACTCCTTTTGTCTTGGAGAAGAAGTATTAAAATTTAACTCAAATTTTATCTCCCCTATCTCATTGGTATCGTCATCTGCCTCCTCACCTTGGGCAAGACACAGTTCCAATGTGTCTTTATGTATGATTTCCTGAAAAGAATCTTGAATAGAATGATCAATAGCGTCGATAAAATAACAAGAATCATCTTGCTCTCTAGAGTATCGCATAGCATCATAAATTTTAAAAATAATTTCCTTGTCACCTACCCTGGGCACAAGTTTACCATCACCTACATCAATAACAGCCTTAGCAGTAGCTAAAAATGGTTGTCCTAAAATTAAAGGCACCTCAACGTCCTCATCCATGTCAAGCACAACAAAATCAACAGGGAATATGAATTTGTCAACTTTTACTAAAACATCTTCAATAACTCCCCTAGGATATTTAATAGATCTATCAGGTAATTGGATACTCATCCTAGTGGGTTTTGGTTCCCCAAGACCAAGCTGCTTGAACATTTTATAGGGCATTAAATTAATATTGGCACCTAAATCAGCTAATGCTTTCTCAATATTTAGACTACCAATTAAACAGGGAATAGTGAAACTTCTTGGATCTTTCAATTTGGTTGGTAGCTTATTTTGGAGAATAGCTGAACATTCCTCGTTAAGCTCCACGGTTGATAGCTCTTCAAACTTCCTTTTATTTGTTAAGAACTCTTTTAAGAATTTTTCGTATGTCGGCATCTGTGAAATAGCTTCAACAAAAGGTAAGTTAATATGTAATTGTTTAAAAAGTTCAAGAAATTTACCGAATTGTGCGTCCATGCGGTCTTTCTTCAATTTTGCTGGATATGGGATCAATGGTTTATACTCTTTAAGTATTGCTGTTACATTCTCGTTTACTTCCTCACCCTTTGCCTTATCAGTTTCTTGTGGCATCTTCTTTTCAGCTTCAACCAACACCTTCCCATTCATTAGTGTAACTGCCTTCACATGCTCTTTTGGGTTAGGTTCGGTGTTACTAGGTAAACTAACTGGTTGCCTTTTAGAAACTAACTTAGCTAGCTGTCCAATTTGATTCTCAAGCCCTTGAATTGATGCTTGCTGATTCTTCAACGCTATTTCGGTATTTTGAAAATGAGTCTCTAACACCCAAATAAACTTTGCTAGCATGTCTTCAAGTTCAGCTTTTTCTCTTGCTGGTAGGGTGGTTGGAAACCTGAAGGGGTTTGCGGTCTTTGATTCCATTGATTACCCCATGAGAAATTTGGGTGGTCCTCCATCCTGGACTATATGTGTTATTGTAAAGATTAATTGGAGGTTTAGAGTTATTACCCATATAATTCAGCTGCTCATTCTCCATGCCAGGGTTGTAAGATGGATATTTTGTATTGCCCATTCCTCTCCCACTCATATCGTACTGCATCACTAGATGTACCTGCGAGGATCCACACAAACCATCAATCTTTTTATTTAAAAGCTCTACCTGGTTTGATAGCATGGTAACTGCGTCAAGGTTGAAAACGCCAGCGGCTTTTTTTGGCTTCGTCCTCATAACTTGCCACTGATAGTTATTCAATGACATCTCTTTAATGAATTTGTAAGTAGCCTCAAGTGTTTTGTTGTTTAGTGTACCGCCGATGGCTGTATCAATCATTTGCCTAGTTGAGGGGTTCACACCATTGTAAAAGGTTTGAACCTGTAGCCATAATGGTAACCCATGGTGAGGGCATCTTCTCAGTAGATCTTTGTATCTCTCCCATGCATCGTAAAGTGTTTCTAAATCCATCTGCACAAAAGAAGAGATATCATTCCTCAACTTAGCTGTTTTAACCGGTGAAAAATATTTAAGTAAAAATTTTTCAGTCATTTGTTCCCATATAGTGATTGATCCTCATGGCAACGAGTTCAACTACTGTTTAGTTTTGTTCCTCGACGAGAAGGGAAACAACCGAAGGCAAATGGCATCATCAGAAACGCCATTAATTCTGAAAGTGTCGCAGAATTCCAGAAGTTTGCCAAGTGATTGTTTGGATCCTTATCCTGCAAACCATCAAACTGAACAAGCTGCTGAATCATCTGAATAGTGTTAGGTTTTAGTTCAAAATTATTTGCAGCAACAGCATGTCTAACAATACTTGATTCAGTTCCTATTAAGGTAGGCTTAGCATAATCATACATAGTACGAGGAGCAGGATTTTTGGCAACCATCGGAGGTAGCGGATTATTTTCAACCATCTCCTCGGTAATATTAGTATCGTCCTCTTACTCTTCCTCTATATACTGTAGACTTCGCCTTATTTCTCTACGGTTTCTGCGTGTGGTACTTTTTATCTCACTGTCAAAATGTAATGGTCCTGACGGATTCCTTCTAGTCATAAACTAAAATTACCTGCTAGAAGTAAATAAAAGAAAAGTTAGTAAATAAAAATAAAAATAAAATAAAAATAAATTGTAATAATAAAATAATAATGGCTAAAGTAATAAAAATTTAGTGTTCCTAATATCTTAGTCCCCGGCAACGGCGCCAAAAACTTGATGTGTCTCTAACTAACTATGATCACAATAAAGGCAAGCACACCTATCGTTTTATAGTATAGTTATGGTAAGACCGGAAATATCGTATCCACAAGGACCAAGAGTACTAGTAATTACTATCTTCTTATTATCTAGCCTAAGAATTGGAGTGAATTCTTTTAAACTAAAACTAATTAAAAGCACGACAGAGAATGAATTGGGAAAATACTTTTAGACAACTTTATGAAAGAGGCAATACCCAAGGAAGAATCCACCTAGATTACACTTATTACTTCTGATTCATACGATTGATTCACTTGACTTAATCTGTAGAAATCCCTGATTTATGTTAATATCTCTTTCAAGACTAAGAACAACTGACTCTAGGTTGATTAATTGAAATTTCTTTCCAATTAAAACCCCTATTGTCGCATTAACTAGATCTATGGATTCCCTTATTAGATTTGACTCTAATATGACAGATTTATGTCCTCCTATATCTAGGATTGCATTCAACTCCGCTTAATTGTATTGATCTACTCTTAAACAGGGACTTTTGCTCCTCTGAATAAGCACATTCGACTTGAATCAATGACCTAAATTATTAAAACAAGAATAAGAACTCACAATTAAGAATAAGAACAAGTATTTATCTTATAAATCAAATAGTAATAAGATTCATCTAGGTATCATCCCCTCAGGTATTTAAGGGATTTAGTTCATACTGATTGAGGGAAACATTTTAAAATAAGGAAAACTAGAAAACATAAGAAAACCCAAAAGCTTCAAGAGAAATTGATAGGAGATCTTCAGTCTTGATGGAGATCCTTCTTCCAAGCTGTTCCTGATGGTTGTCTTCAAGTATTTTCTGCTTTCTGCTCCGTGTCCTCCTTTAGGTCCTCCCTTAGGGTGTTTATATAAGCTTTGGAACACCTTTCTTGGCCCACAAGTGGTCTTTTCTGAATAGAATTAGCCTTGGGTTCGGCAAGGACACGCCCATGTGACACGCCCGTGTTCGATAGCTTAGGCCATGCTTGATTCTACTCGTCACGCACGGCCGTGTGGTCTGCCCGTGTACGATAGTCCAGGCCGTGTTCAATTTTGTTCGTCACACACGGCCGTGTGGTTTGACCATGTGTGATAGTCCTGGCCCATTTTTTGTTCTTTTAGACTCCCTAAACTCTCCTGAGTGTAAAATATGAAAATAAAGGATTAGGAGCATCGAATTCACCAAATCTAATGAAAATTAATCCAAAAAATAAGCCAAGCATGAGGTCAAAATATGTATAAATTATGGTTTATAATATAGCTATGGTGAGTCCGGAATATCATATCCACAAGGACTAAAATTACTAGTAATAACTATCTTTCTATTAGTTAGCCTAATAATTAAGGGGATTTGTTTTTAATTTAAAACTAAATAATTAACTATGAACGCGACAGAGAGTGAAGAAAGTAATCAAATAAACCAATGATAAAGACAACACCCAGGAAGGAATCCACCTAGACTGAACTTATTATTCTAACTCTGAATCAAACGATTTATTCACTTGCCTTGATCAGTAGAAATCCCTAAATTATGTTAATATCTCTTTCGAGACTAAGAACAACTGACTCTAAGTTGATTAATTGAAATCTCTTTCTAATTAAAACCCCTATTGTCGCATTAACTCAATCTATGGATTCCCTTATTAGATTTGACTCTAATCCAGCAGATTTATGTCGTCCTATTTCTAGGATTGCAATCAACTTCGCTTAATTATGCTAGATTTACTCTTAAATAGAGACTTTTGCTCCACTGATTAAACACATCAAACTTGGACTAATATCCTGAAAATATTAAAGCAAGGGTTAAGAACACATAATTAAGAACAAGAACAAGTATTTATCATGTAATTCAGATAATTAAATAATAAGATTCATCATAGCTTTCATCCTCCCTAGGTATTTAGAGAGTTTAGTTCATACTTATAGAGGAAAACATCTCAAAATAAGGAAAACAACAAGACATAAAGAACCCAAAAACTTCTAAGGAACTTGATGGAAATCTTCAATCTTGAATGATATCAAGCTTCTAAATTGATTCCGACGGCTTCCTTCAAGTAATTTCTTCATTCTACTCTCTGTCCTCCTTTAGGTCCTCTTTTAGTGTGTATTTATAGACTTTAGAATGCTCAAAAAACCCTAAAAATTGGGTTTTTCCACATAACAGGGAAGCAAGGTGCAAAATTGACACGGGCTAGCACATGGGCGTTGTAACAACCCAAACCCTGCCTAGAAGTTAGACCCGAATCTAGCGTGCCACATGGAAGTGTTTTTCAAAACCATCTTTGCAATTGTAACAACTTGTTGGAGAATTTCAGCCTCTTTGTTAAAACCCAAAACACTTAAGCAATTGTGTCTACGTGCAAACATAATTAACTTTAATAACCCTTTTCGGTTGTGAAAGCATATTTGAAATAAATGATTTACGAAAATGTGACCTTTGAAATAGAGTTGCAAAAGCATTTTGAAACATTGCGGAAACATAGATAAAATACAAGTATTTTGAGAGATTGATTGATGAATCACAAATCAAGGAATTGAACTTTAAATCCGTGACTTTTGAAAATGTCGTTAATAATTTGAAAGAATGTTCGAGTTAAAACATATTTGTATAAGTTTATTTTGAAATCCATTTGTTAATCAATTTTGGAAAACCCTTATTTACGTTTTTAGAAAGAAAAAAAAATTCTCATTTTAAAAAATTTAAGAAAAATAATAAAAAAATCCCAACCATAAAGCAAAAATAAAAAAAAAAGTTCAGAGGCCTTATTACAACTTAAACCAAATTAACAAAATAATAAAATAAACAGAAATAGAAATTTAGAGTTTAATAACACCATTTCTGAAGTATGGCCCCCACCGAGTCATCCATGGCCCAAGTCCATGTCACTGAGCATTACCTGAAAGGGTTAAGAGAAAGGGGGGTGAGTTAATAGAACTCAGTGTGTAACCCACTTACCGTGGTTCACTGGGCCAAAATCCATTAACCAAATATTTGGGCCTAAGCCCATTTACAATAATATGAATGTATCATATATATATATATATATATATATATATATATATATATGCAAATGATATGCAATTCCCAAACCAAACCTAGTTTTCCATTCGCTACACACCACCCGTACCAACCAACACACCTGTGGGAGAGCTTTAGTCATCCCACCCTGCCAACACACCAAACGTAGGCATTAAGCCATATATCAAACTGGGCATTAAGCCATATATCAAACTGGGCATGAAGCCATATATCAATTTGTGGACAAGCCACCAGATTAACAGAATTTACATGGTATTGCCATTTTTCAGATTTGTGGCAGAGCCACCAGATTTATGTAGCAGAGCTACCAGAACTTCTCTTCATCATCATCCCATCCCATGCAATTCATGTATATAATGCATAACAATTCATAATAATGCATTCAAATATTTCTTACAAATTTTATGGCCCATTATAACAATTTATTAACTTGGCCCACTAAGCAGAATTTTATCTTGGCCCATTTTACATATTTTTAGATCGACCCATTTAGCAAATTATCAAATTGGCCCATATAACAATTTATCAAATTGGCCCATATAACAAATTATCAAATTGGCCCATATAGCAAATTATCAAATTGGCCCATATAGCCAAAGTATCAGATTTGCCCATTTAGCAAAATATAACAAATTGGCCCATCATGCCACATATCAATTTGCCCATTAAGGCAATCTATCAAATCGGCCCATAAAGACATTTTCACAATTCGTAATCCTACCCACTAAGGGTAATTCGGTAATCTCGCAATCCAAAGGCATTTCGGTAATTTACCCACCAAGGGTATTTTGGAAATTTTCGCAATCCAACTTAACTACTAATTTGGGCATAACATTTTAAAACTGTCCATCTGCGTCATACTGACTAAATTTACCATAAATCGAGTTAGAAAACTCGAACTCTAGATCCGTAAAATTTCCTTGAAACTAGACTCATATATCTTCTTACTGTAATTTTTCCAGAATTTTTGGCCAAGCCATTTAGTACAGTTTATTCCTCAAATCTCCCTTTTTCTGCTGTCTGGCAATTCCAACCATCCTTTACTAAAATTTAATTATCTTTTTGTACAGAATTCAAATGATATTCTAGTTTGTTTCTTATAAAAATAGACTCATTAAGGAATCTAACCATATAAATTATGTGTCAAAATTAGTTTTTATAAATTTTTAATGATTTTTCAAAGTCAGAACAAGGGATCTCGAAATCACTCTGAACCAGTCTCAAACAAATCTAAAAATCTCAAAATATACTAATCCTTTGCTTTCTCTGTTTCTTTTATAAGAAAATAGACTCAATTATCTTTCAATCCATATCTCCTTCGCTTTCTAATTCAATTTTCACAATTTTTGGTGATTTTTCAAATCCACGTCACTGCTGCTAACCAAAACTGTTTCATTGCAAAATACGATTACCACTTCGAACATGCGTACGTCGGGTGGTCACAGATGCCGGTTCCTGGCTTTTTGGTCTTTCGAACGAATCACAGAACATTTTATGCAAACATTCAAAGAGGTGGGAGATTACACACCATTTTAAACATATATTCGGAAAGGTACGGGATTACACACCTGATTTCGATTTCCTAACGAACCAATCTTCGTTGACCTAGAACAATACCAACCAAAAGTTAGCCTCGGATTACACACACTTGAATCACTTACCACTATGTCCGAAGGTAGAATATATCGAGTGTTAATACGAATGAGAAGAAGAAATAGAGAAGGGATGAAAGTTCGGTTATGGAGGAATAATGGGCACAATATTCGGCTATGGTGAAAGGATTAGAATAGAAGAGAAGCTTGAAGGGTTTTTGCGAAAAAGAAAAGAAGGAAGAAGAAGAATGGTTCACTAGCTTGGTTTTTTTCTAGAAAGATGAAAGAACAAATTTTGGTCTCAATTGTTGATCTACATTCGGCAACAAGAAGAAAGAAATAAGAGAATATGCACACTTGATGCTAATGGAATTAGCACTAAAACTTTACCAAAACACTAACAAAATTCAGCTATGCCCCTTAAGCCCCAAAAATCGTCCACATACATAGCTAAAATGGCCAACAATTTGCCACCCATACTTTCCATAACATCTTCCATTAAAATTTCACTTGTTCCTTTTACTTTCCCCCTTCATCCATTTTTGGTTGTCCCCCATCTTGCTAATAAAAAAATTGTTCAACAACCAACTCCTTCATTAGCAACGTGAGTGGTTGCCATCTAAAGGAGTCCCATGTTAATTTTTTTTTTTATTTCCTAATGCTTGATGACGTATTGACATAATAAGGTAATGGTGGCACTTAAAATGAACAAAAGATGGTGGAATGGCATGGATAATCATGGAGTATTGATATAATGGGTAAGGTGGCCATTATTGAATTTGAATGGCAAGCATTGGAGGAAAGTGACTAAAAAGAAAAATTCTAGGATGTTACAATTCTACCCCCCTTAAAGAAAATTTCGTCCTTGAAATTTACCTGATTAAAAGATGTGAGGATATTGTTGCCGAATGGTGTCCACAGGCTCCCACGTAGCTTCCTCCGCTCCGTGATTACGCCATAAAACCTTAACCAAGGGTACTGACTTCTTTCTCAACACTTTAACATCTCGGTCTAAAATTTTCACTGGTTCTTCCTTGAACGACAAGTCCGGCCTTATCTCAACTTCTTCTACCGGTACTATGTGAGACGAATCCGATCGATAACGCCTCAACATAGAAACATGGAAAACACTATGAATCTGACTCAACTCCAGAGGTAACTCAAGCTGATAGGCCACTGGTCCTACACGCTTCACTATCCGATAAGGCCCGATGAACCTTGGGCTCAATTTACCCTTTCGTCCAAATCTCAAAATCTTCTTCCAGGGTGAGACCCTTAGAAAGACCTGATCTCCCACCGCAAACTCAATATCCTTACGCTTCAGATCCGCATATGACTTTTGTCTATCCGAAGCTTCCTTTAGCCATGCTCGAATCACCTTTACTTTTTCTTCCGTCTCAGAAATCAATTCAGGACCCAAAAACTGCCGTTCCCCCAATTCAGTCCAACAAGTAGGGGTACGACACCTACGCCCATATAACGCCTCATAGGGTGCCATTTGGATACTGGATTGGTAACTGTTATTATACGCAAACACTGCCAACGGTAGAAAATCCTTCCAACAACCTCTGAAGTCAATCACACAACTCCTTAACATGTCTTCCAAAATCTGGATTACTCTTTCTGACTGACCATCTGACTGAGGATGAAAAGTTGTGCTGAAGTTTAACTTTGTTCCCAAAGCCTCATACAAAGCTTTCCAAAACCGTGATGTAAACCTAGGGTCCCTGTCCGATATAATAGACACTGGTACCCCATGCAACCTCACAATCTCTGCTACGTACAACTTGGCCAACTTCTACAATGAGTAATCTGTACGAACAGGTAGGAAATGGGAAGTCTTCGGCAATCGATCCACTATCACCCAGACGGAATCTTTCTTAGTAGGTGTTAAGGGTAGCCCAGTAACAAAGTCCATCGTTATCCGCTCCCATTTCCATAAAGGAATCTTTACCGGTTGCAATAAGCCCGATGGTAATTGATGTTCTGCCTTCACTTGCTGACATGTTAAGCACCTACCACAAAATCAGTAACCTCCCGTTTCAACCCTGGCCACCAATACTGTTCACGGAGATCTCGATACATCTTACTTCCTCCAGGGTGCATAGCATAGGGGCTACTATGCGCCTCTCGCAGAATCATTTGTCTCAATTCCGAATCCTTGGGCATACAAATTCTTCCACGAAAACACAGTACTCCATCCTTATCAAATCCAAAATCCCCTATTACACCACTTTCAACTTGATGAAATAAAGGACCCAACTTTTCATCTGATAACTGCTTCTCATTGATCTGTTCTAACCACATAGGCTTCACTTGAAGTTCCGCTAGCAAACTGCCATCTTCATACAAACTAAGATGAGCAAACATTGCCCTCAACTCCGATATCACCTTACGACTCAACGCGTCTGCCACCACGTTAGCTTTTCCAGGATGATACTCGATTGAGAAGTCATAATCCTTCAACAGCTCTATCCATCTCCGCTGTCTTAAGTTCAACTCCTTTTGGGTAAGAAGGTACTTCAGACTTTTATGATCCGTATAAATGATCGACTTCTCGCCGTACAAGTAGTGCCTCCAAATCTTCAAAGCAAAAACAACCGCAGCCAACTCTAAATCATGAGTAGGATAATTGACTTTGTGCGGCCTTAACTGACGAGATGCATAAGCCACTACTTTACCACCTTGCATCAACACACATCCCAAGCCCGTGTGTGACGCATCGCGGTAAACAGTAAACTCTTTTCCAGCCTCAGGTTGAACCAATACAAGCGCTTCCATCAAAATCTTCTTTAATTTCTCAAAACTTTCTTGTTGTTTCTCTGCCCACACAAATGGTACTCCCTTTCGCAACAGTTTAGTTAGGGGTGCAGCAATCAACGAAAACCCCTCAACAAAACGTCTATAATAACCAGCCAATCCTAGGAAACTCCGAATTTCGGCCACTGACTTCGGTGGTTTCCAATCTAACACAGCCTTCACCTTCTGAGGATCAACTCTTATTCCTTCGGCTGACACAACATGTCCTAAGAAAGTCACTTCCTTCAACCAAAATTCACACTTACTGAATTTGGCATAAAGTTGATTTTCTCGCAATATTTGCAATACTATGCGCAGATGTGAGTCATGCTCTTCTTCATTCCTCGAATATACCAAGATATCATCTATGAACACCACCACAAACTGGTCTAAGTAGGGTTGGAAGACTCGGTTCATCATGTCCATAAATGCAGCTGGTGCATTGGTCAATCCAAATGACATCACCAAGAACTCATAATGTCCATAACGAGTTCGAAATGTCGTCTTATGAATATCCGCCTCCTTAACCTTGAGTTGATGATAACCCGATCTCAAATCTATCTTGGAGTAAACAGAAGCTCCTCTCAACTGATCAAACAGGTCATCGATTCTCGGCAATGGATACCTATTCTTGATCGTCAATTTATTCAACTGCCTATAATCAATGCACATACGCATCGACCTATCCTTCTTCTTGACGAACAAGACTGGAGCTCCCCATGGTGACACACTTGGTCGAATGAATCCTCGATCTAACAACTCCAAGATTTGAGCCTTAAGCTCCGCTAACTCCTTCGGTGCCATTCTATAAGGAGCAATGGACACCGGAGTCGTTCCCGGCAAAAGCTCAATGCCAAACTCTACTTCCCGATCTGGAGGTAGACCCGGTAGTTCTTCGAGAAAGACATCCGAAAATTCTTTCACCGTTCTCACACCTTTCACTGATAATTCTTTG
Organism: Gossypium australe; assembly: GCA_005393395.2. NCBI lineage: Eukaryota > Viridiplantae > Streptophyta > Magnoliopsida > Malvales > Malvaceae > Gossypium > Gossypium australe. The sequence continues at coordinate 130,085,457 of CM016614.1, forward strand.
GCATCCAAAGTACTAATGAAGGCTAAGAACGCTCCATACCCTTTCCGCAACAACTTTTCTGCCTTTAAAGCAGATACCATATTCGCCAGGTAATTCCTTCGTTCGCCTATCATTACTACTTCTTTATCTTCCAAAGTCCTTATTGACATCCGCTTTGCAGCACTATCCAATTGCACCCGGTGTTTTACCAACCAATCCATGCCCAAAATAAGATCAAATTCGTCGAAAGGCAGTTCCATCAAATCCACCAGAAATATTTCTCTTTGAATTTCTAAAGGCATGTCTCTAAACAATTTATTCACGATTACTGACTGTCCTAAAGGACTAATTATGGTCATCTCTATATCAGAAATCTCAGATCTAATATTCAGGTTTCCAGATATAGCACTAGCAATATATGAATGGGTAGATCCGACATCTATCAAAGCAGTAACAGGTACATCAAAGATTAAGAACGTACCAGTTATCACATCAGGTGCATCGCCATCCTCCCGATGCCTGACCGCATAGACTAACCCTAGCTGTCTTGCCTCCGCGTTACCTCTGAAACCATTCCCTCTACCAGGTGCACCTTGACCACGACCACCGCCATTACCACCTCGACCTAGCCCACGGCCTCTCGGTGGCTGTTGCGTGCCTTTAGCTGGCTGTGCATCATGATTACGAGCTTCTTGAGTTTGAGCAGTCCTTCGAGGACAATTCTTAAGTTGATGGTCCTTAGAACCATATTTGAAATACCCACCAGTTCTTTTCCAGCATTCACCTGGGTGTTGTTTCCCACAATCAGGACACGATTGAATCTGATTTGTAACAGCAGATGCTCTAGCTTGGGCTGGCTCATCATTCCTAGGCCTCTTCTGAAAACTTTTAGTGGGATCCGAATACCTGAAGTCCCTCTTGCCTCTACATCTGTCTCGGTTCTGACGTGCAGAGTTATTAGCCTCCTCAGCTATTTTGGCTTTCTCCACAAGCTTGGCAAAAGTCCTTACTTGTTGTGGGGCTATCAGTACCCACAACTCATCATTCAGCCCATCCTCAAAACGTACACAGCGCTCATGATCGGTTGGCACAATTGTCCGAGCATAACGGCTCAAGCGTAGAAATTCTGCTTCATAAGCTGCCACCGACTTATTTTCTTGGACCAGATTCAGGAATTCTTTCCTCCGGGCATCCACATAACTTGCCCCGACATATTTTCCTTGAAATCCAGTCTTGAAGAAATCCCAAGTAACAAGTTCAGCCAGAGTGCCTTCTCGAACAGTGAGCCACCATTGATACGCCTCGTCCCTCAACAAGGACACAGCGCCTCTTAGTTTCTGCTCGGTGGTGCACTCCAAATCATCCATGATTCACTCCACTGCCTCAAGCCAATACTCCGCTACATTCGGAGCTACACCGGAGACACCCCTAAAAACCTCGGCACCACTTGATTTAAGTCATTCCGATATTGGTCCACGAGTTGCTGGCCCAGTTCTAGCCCCAGCAACCCTTTCTAGGACTCGTAACATTGCTTGGGTCAAGGCAATGTCCTCTCTCATGTGGTCGTGTGATCCAGTCTCACTCCCGGGTGATGCAAGTGTGTCCATTTCTGGTATATGTCCCGACGCTTCAGACACAACCCTAGCACCTCGGCCTCTACCACGGCCACATCTACCACGTCCACATCCACGTCCTCTAGTGCTCATATTGGGTATTTTGGTTTAAGTCTGATTACAAGTTTTATGAATCAGTATACTTTTTCAGTATTTATTAACGATATTTTATGAGATATAAGAGATAGAGTTGTTTTCGTAAACGCGTCCTATAGTCTCAATCTCTATATTTTCAACACCTAAAACTAAAAGTTCTAGAGTGTTCCTATAGTCATTTTACAATAATAAGAATTATTCAATTCACATACACTTACTTGACTTGGTGCCAGATACTCGTGGTGCCATACTACCCTTTTTTTAAAAAAAACATAAGTTCTATAATTCGAAACAGTTTTGTACCATAAATGTTTTTGAACCCAAACCACAAACGAGTTTTGAACCGGGCTCTAATACCATTAAATGTAACAACCCAAACCTACCTAGAAGTTAGACCCGAATCTAGCGTGCCACATGGAAGTGTTTTTCAAAACCATCTTTGCAATTGTAACAACTTGTTGGAGAATTTCAGCCTCTTTGTTAAAACCCAAAACACTTAAGCAATTGTGTCTACGTGAAAACATAATTAACTTTAATAACCCTTTTCGGTTGTGAAAGCATATTTGAAATAAACGATTTACGAAAATGTGACCTTTGAAATAGAGTTGCAAAAGCATTTTGAAACATTGCGGAAACATAGATAAAATACAAGTATTTTGAGAGATTGATTGATGAATCACAAATCAAGGAATTGAACTTTAAATCCGTGACTTTTGAAAATGTCGTTAATAATTTGAAAGAATGTTCGAGTTAAAACATATTTGTATAAGTTTATTTTGAAATCCATTTGTTAATCAATTTTGGAAAACCCTTATTTACGTTTTTAGAAAGAAAAAAAAAATTCTCGTTTTAAACAATTTAAGAAAAATAATAAAAAACATCCCAACCATAAAGCAAAAATTAAAAAAAATAGTTCAGAGGCCTTATTACAACTTAAACCAAATTAACAAAATAATAAAATAAACGGAAATAGAAATTTAGAGTTTAATAACACCATTTCTGAAGTATGGCCCCCACCGAGTCATCCATGGCCCAAGTCCATGTCACTGGGCATTACCTGAAAGGGTTAAGAGAAAGGGGGTGAGTTACTAGAACTCAGTGTGTAACCCACTTACCGTGGTTCACTGGTCCAAAATCCATTAACCAAATATTTGGGCCTAAGCCCATTTACAATAATATGAATGTATCATATATATATATATATATATATATATATGCAAATGATATGCAATTCCCAAACCAAACCTAGTTTTCCATCCGCTACACACCACCCGTACCAACCAACACACCTGTGGGAGAGCTTTAGTCATCCCACCCCGCCAACACACCAACGTAGGCATTAAGCCATATATCAATTTGTGGACAAGCCACCAGATTAACAGAATTTACATGGCATTGCCATTTTTCAGATTTGTGGCAGAGCCACCAGATTTATGTAGCAGAGCTACCAGAACTTCTCTTCATCATCATCCCATCCCATGCAATTCATGTATATAATGCATAACAATTCATAATAATGCATTCAAATATTTCTTATAAATTTTCTGGCCCATTATAACAATTTATTAACTTGGCCCACTAAGCAGAATATTATCTTGGCCCATTTTACATATTTTTAGATCGACCCATTTAGCAAATTATCAAATTGGCCCATATAGCAATTTATCAAATTGGCCCATATAACAAATTATCAAATTGGCCCATATAGCAAATTATCAAATTGGCCCATATAGCCAAAGTATCAGATTTGCCCATTTAGCAAAATATAACAAATTGGCCCATCATGCCATATATCAATTGGCCCATTAAGGCAATCTATCAAATCGGCCCATAAAGGCATTTTCACAATTCGGTAATCCTACCCACTAAGGGTAATTCGGTAATCTCGCAATCCAAAGGCATTTCGGTAATTTACCCACCAAGGGTATTTTGGAAATTTTCGCAATCCAACTTAACTACTAATTTGGGCATAATATTTTAAAACTGTCCATCTGCGTCATACTGACTAAATTGACCATAAATCGAGTTAGAAAACTCGAACTCTAGATCCGTAAAATTTCCTTGAAACTAGACTCATATATCTTCTATTTTTCCAGAATTTTTGGCCAAGCCATTTAGTACAGTTTATTCCTCAAAGTCTCCCCTTTTCTGCTGTCTGGCAATTCCGACCATTCTTTGCTAAAATTTAATTATCTTTTTGTACAGAATTCAAATGATATTCTAGTTTGTTTCTTATAAAAATAGACTCATTAAGGAATCTAACTATATAAATTATGTGCCAAAATTTAGTTTTTATAAATTTTTAATGATTTTTCCAAGTCAAAACAAGGGATCTCGAAATCACTTTGAACCAGTCTCATAAAAAATCTAAAAATCTCAAAATATACTAATCCTTTGCTTTCTCTGTTTCTTTTATAAGAAAATAGACTCAATTATCTTTCAATCCATATCTCCTTCACTTTCTAATTCAATTTCCACTATTTTTGGTGATTTTTCAAATCCACGTCACTGCTGCTAACCAAAACTGTTTCATTGCAAAATACGATTACCACTTCGAACATGCGTACGTCGGGTGGTCACAGATGCTGGTTTCTGGCTTTTTGGTCTTTCGAACGAATCACAGAACATTTTATGCAAACATTCAAAGAGGTGTGAGATTACACACCATTTTAAACATATATTCGGAAAGGTACGGGATTACACACCTGATTTCGATTTCCTAACGAACCACTCGTCGTTGACCTAGAACAATACCAACCAAAAGTTAGCCTCAGATTTCCAAAAGATTTCGTATCACTTACACTTGAATCACTTACCACTATATCCAAAGGTAGAATATATCGAGTGTTAATACGAATGAGAAGAAGAAATAGAGAAGGGATGAAAGTTCGGTTATGGAGGAATAATGGGCACAATATTCGGCTATGGTGAAAGGATTAGAATAGAAGAGAAGCTTGAAGGGTTTTTGCGAAAAAGAAAAGAAGGAAGAAGAAGAATGGTTCACTAGCTTGGTTTTTTTCTAGAAATATGAAAGAACAAATTTTGGTCTCAATTGTTGATCTACATTCGGCAACAAGAAGAAAGAAATAAGAGAATATGCACACTTGATGCTAATGGAATTAGCACTAAAACTTTACCAAAACACTAACAGAATTCAGCAATGCCCCTTAAGCCCCAAAAACTGTCCACATACATAGCTAAAATGACCAACAATTTGCCACCCATACTTTCCATAACATCTTCCATTAAAATTTCACTTGTTCCTTTTACTTTCCCCCTTCATCCATTTTTGGTTGTCCCCCATCTTGCTAATAAAAAAAATTGTTCAACAACCAACTCCTTCATTAGCAACGTGAGTGGTTGCCATCTAAAGAAGTCCCATGTTAATTTTTTTTTATTTCCTAATGCTTGATGACGTATTGACATAACAAGGTAATGGTGGCACTTAAAATGAACAAAAGATGGTGGAATGGCATGGATAATCATGGAGTATTGATATAATAGGTAAGGTGGCCATTATTGAATTTGAATGGCAAGCATTGGAGGAAAGTGACTAAAAAGAAAAATTCTAGGATGTTACAGGCGTGTGGCTAGCCCGTGTGCTCACATGGGCGTGTACCCAGCCCGTGTGGATCCTGAAAACTCCGATTTTTGCCCCTTTTTCGCTCCTTTTGCTCCTAAATGCTCTCTTAAGTATAGAAACTTGAATTTAAGGAATTGGGAGCATCAAATTCACTAATTCTCATCATAAATCATCCAAAAATATGCCAAGCATGGAATTAAAATTTGTTACATTTATGGTTTATCAACACACACCTATGTGCCAGCTCGTGTCGACCTCGCACCATGCTTCCCAAATATGCGGAAAAACACAATTTTTAGGCTTTCTGAGCATTCTAAAGTCTATAAATACTAATTAGAAGAAGACATAAGGGAGCCATCAGAGAAGATTGAAGAAAACACTCGACGTTTTCAAAGATGATATTGTTTTACTGAATTTATTATTAAATTTAATTTAATGTTTATCTGAATATTAATTGGGATATTAAATTTAATTTAATATTTATCTAGATAATATTTTATTAATTTAATATTAATGTGATTAATTCTAATCCTAGTTGAATAAAGAGAGTCAGGTCATTTAATTCTCACACACTTGAATTTAAGAATTTTTTTCCAAATGTACGATTTTTGATTAAGTGTTTATTATTTTAGATAACACAACCGAGTTTTTGGAAAAAAAAAATTAAACTCTAGTTTTTCCCTTAAACCTATTTTCCATTATGTTTTTCAAATATGATCTTCCAACATAAGGTGTAATTGAGTTGGCGGCAACAAGATTTCTAGCAGAAAAGATGAAACACGAATCGGGGTGGCAACGGTTGTTTCTTATTGCCCTTAACTCTGTACAAGTTATAGTAATGGGCTTAGCGCCTTTGGTTGTGATGGATAAAACAAATTATTTGATTATACTGGAAGGCCCTTGTAACACCCTAAACCCGGCCTAAACGTCCAGACCAAGTTGGAGAGTTACATCACCCGTACTGAAAACAATACTAATAGCACAGTAAAATTGAACCATTTGTCACGTAATATTCATCACAACCATAATTTAATACATATAACTTTCATGAATTCCATAATATCATAAAGCATAAATCCCTAATAGTAATGCTTAAAAGGAAAGACAAAAGTTTGACCGAGCTTCCGCGACACTGACCCGATCAAGATTGGGTACCACCTGAAATCCAATCAATAACTGGGTGAGTTGTGAACTCAGTGCATAAAAAGGCTTATAAAGAAATTCCAATTCAGATATTCGGTTTGACATAGAAGCATGTTCAATCCAGATTTAGAGTAGAGGTGTTACATATATGTACATATATGCAATTCCAGTTTAGATATGGTTCAGATCTGATTCAGATGTAATATTCCTATTTCTGTCGGCTACACACCATCTTCAGCCATCCGAATACACCACTATGGACATTTAATGCCCATCCTCCCTGCACACATTTAGAGTGTTCAATGACACTTTCAGAGAAACACAACTTAGTTGCTAGATTAATATGTGACAAGCGCCAGAATCAGAGTAATACTCATTGTGGCATAGTCACGATTTCAGTACAAACTCCCTCCATCTTCACAGCCTCCCACCACATGCTAATGCATATTCAAATACCCGTATCATATGTTTAGTCATTCTAATACATTATACAATTAACTAAGGTAGTTCCAAAACAGAGTAGATATCACAGTGCACATATAATATTGTTGCTTACGAATCAGTCCTAATGTATCAGACAATTCTCATATAATCAATTTCAATTACTCTTACATTGAGGAAACCAATATCAAGGTTAAGTAACAATTTTGGCCTCAAAAGACAATTTTCTGCTCAATTATCAGTCAAACGGTCGGGTCACACACCCATGTGCCCTGGTCGTGTGGGTTTCAAGCATAAACAATTAGTTACACAGTCTGGACACACGCCCATGTCCTTACCCGTATGATTCACACGGCCTGGGTACACATACGTGTCCCTACCCGTGTGGCTTTTATACCCCAACAGTGAGTTGCACGGCCTGGACACACACTCGTGTCCCTGGCCGTGTGGTCTCAATCGACAAATAGTGAGTTACACGGCCTAGACACACGCCCGTGTTCGTTGCTCGTGTGAACCCTGCACCAATATGGCCACACACGGCCTAAACACACGCCTGTGTGTCCGCCTATGTGGCCCTTGATAATCCACAATTTATACATATTTTGACCCCATGCTTGGCTTATTTTTGGATGAATTTTCATTAGATTTGATGAATTCGATGCTTCTAATCCTTTATATTCATGTTTTACACTCATGAGAGCTTAGGGAGTCGAAAAGAACGAGAAACAGGCCAAAAAGGGACAAAATGGGCCTACCTCAGAAAATCAACACGGCCTGGACTGTCGCACACGGGCAGACCACGTGGCCGTGTATGTCGAGCAGAATTGAGCACGACCTAGGGTACCACACATGGGCGTGTCCCTGCCGAAACCAAGTCTAATTCTATTCGAAAAAGGCTACTTGCGGGCCAAGAAAGATGTTCCAAAGCCTATATATACAACCCAGGGGAAGGCCTAAGGGGACACGCAGAGTAGGAAGCAGAAAATACTCGAAGACAGCCATCGGGAGCAACTTGGAAAAAGGATCCCCACCAAGACTGAAGATATCCTATCAATTTCTTTTGAAGTTTTTGGGTTTTCTTATGTTTTGTTGTTTTCCTTATTTTAATATGTTTCTCTCTATTAGTATGAACTAAATCCCTTAAATACCTAAGGGGATGAAACCTAAGACAGATCTTTTTACTATTTGATTTATAAGATAAATACTTGTTCTTATTCTTAATTGTGAGCTCTTATTATTGTTTTGATAATTCAAGTTATTGATTCAAGTCAAATGTGCTTATTCAGAGGAGCAAAAGTCCTTGTTTAATAGTAGATCAACACAATTAAGCGGAGTTGACTGCAACCCTAGAAATAGGGCAACATAAATCTGCCGGATTAGAGTCAAATCTAATAAGGGAATCCATAAATCGAGTTAATGCGACAATTGGGGTTTTAATTAGAAAGAGATTTCAATTAATCAACCTAGAGTCAGTTGTTTTTAGTCTTGAAAGAGATATTAGCATAAATCAGGGATTTCTACGGATTAAGTCAAGTGAATAAATCATATGAATCAAAAGTAATAAGTGAAGTCTAGGTGGATTCTTCATTGGGTATTGCCTTTTTCATATAGTTGTCTAAAAGTATTTTCCCAATTCGTTCTCTGTCGTGCTTTTAATTAAATTTAGTTTAAAAGAAATCCCTCCAATTTTTAGGCTAGATAATAGAAAGATAGTAATTACTAGTACTCTTGGTCCTTGTGGATACGATATTACCGGTCTTACCATAAGTATACTATTGACTATAGGTGCGCTTTCCTTTATTGTGATCATAGTTAGTTAAAGACACATCAGCCCTAAATTGACAAACAGTGAGTTACACAGCCGATCACACGGCCTGCCACACGCTCGTGTGCTTGGCCTTGTGGCATCGACAGTCACCATTTTCGGCGACCGAAACTTGCAAAAATAAGGTTTTCAATACGCACCTGATTTTGTTTTGACAGGGAAACAATACGAAGTCTACCCGGAACCTAATTAATCATTCCATGATCAATTACACTATCAATTTCAAAATTTAGAAAAATCAACCTATTGTTAAAAACATGTTGAAAGATTCGACGCAATTCTATTCCAGTTCGCGCACTCACCTCGTACGAAATAGGAGAAATCAAACTAATACGGCGGATTAACGTCTTCTGTAATATCCTTGCCTAAACAAAGTAACCAATTGAGTCTTTAACAAAATGTCAATTAAACTAGCCAAGTCATGTTTTGACAGAAAAAATGTTAATAGAAGGAAAATCACAAACGAAAGGAAGTCGCAACGAAACTTACACAAAATCGACCTCACAGGCAACAAGACTTCTCAATTCACATAAAAATCAATTGCCGAAAGAGAAAAAATAAAAAAGGGAAGAACGGAGAAACAAAGAACTAAAATTTAAGAAGAAATAAAAAATAAAAGAACGATTGAATGTTTTAAGTTAACCACCACCCCTTCCAGCATTTGCAAAAATATTTCCCAATGCGTATGATGGGACTCGAACTCAGAACCAAACAAAATATAGACAGATGCTTAACCAGTGAACCAACGAGCTCATTCTTGATATTAATTTACCCAGAATTGCACTTAACCACCTAACACATGGATAAAAGTTGTTTTAAAATAACAAAACTTTTAGCAACGCAATTCGAACTTCAAACCTTAAACACAAAAACAAAGTGCAAAACCAGAGATACAAAAATCTAATTACTAAAGATTCTCACAATTAGACTCTTAAATATTTGGGGCGTTACAGCCTTTGTGTTTTTTGCTATGACTATAATCATAAACTTCTGTATGAGTTTTATAAAGCATCCTCCTTTGATGAGATGAAACTCATTGTCGTGCTCGCATAACCACTGTCAATTGGGGGCCTCAGTTACACTCCATCCTCTTACAGCATAACTTTTGTAAATTTGAAGCCCTAGTTACAGTTCAACTCGTGATCGTATAATCAACATCAATTGGGACCTTGAGTTGCAATGCGATCTAGCTTCTTGGGTGACGGCTCCATACTCACATGGCAGATGAAATTTGTAGGTTGTCAAGCTCCATGACATTATTGTAAATTAAACATACCTTAAAACTATAACAATGACCATCTCAAACACAAACAAAAATAAATCCATAAACTCTAATTTCCAACCGCAAAAGAAGAAGAAGAAAAAAAAAAAAACAATTTCTAAGAAAGTGAAAACGCGCCTTGTAGAACGCATTTTCACTTTCCCTCTCCAAAAACGACATACTCTCTTAATATAAAAAATGACATAAATTCTTAAATTTTTATAAAAAAAAGCGACATAATCTTATAATTTAACCCTTTTAATTAAATTTATGAAGGTTACAAACAATTATTAAAATCTAAAATCTATAATTAAAGGGCAAAAATAGAAAAAATATAGATTATTTAAGTAACCTTATTTTCCAGCAGAGGGACTCTATTTATACTGATGTTATTGGAGCATCGACTTAGCTTGATCTAAATGAATTTCGTGGATGATGAGTAAAATTTTCAAGGCATGTATCAGAGACAATATTAAACTAACATTCTTATTGCTTTTCTATTACGCTTCTATCTACACCTGGAACTTAACTTACGAAATTACCTTGAACCCTAGTTCAATTCAACCATGGAAGAAAGATAATAATAATAATCTAGTTGAAATAGACAACAATCCCCACTTTTGTTGTTTAAATTATTTATTAAACAATTGTTAAGTCACATCTGATAGATCAATAAACAAAGAAAACAAATGAGGAGAAGTTTATCTTTTGCCTGCATCCTCATTGACATTAAATCCCTCCTAGCTGAAGGGAATTTTAGGGAAAGTTGGTACTCCCAACTATTTCAAAGAGTTGAATAATATTAATCAAAATGAGGGGGAGAAAAAGAGAAAATACAAGGAAATTGGATGATTGACCAAATATCATTTAATTTCATTTTACTTATAGAAAAACAAATTTTCCCTCCATTTTCATATTGTCGGAATCCATTATTCCATTGTTTTGCAAGCAACATGCGTTCTTCACCACTACCACCCTACTTTTTAATCCTACTAGTCTTCCTCATTCATTGTTCCATTCAAGTAAGCTGCTTTAGGTTTAATTTTTCAACATTCGAGATGGATCATATAAAGCAGCTTATCTTGAGCAATTCTTACATAGTAGTGCATGCCCTCCAAGTTACCCCCGATCTTGGAAGAAGTTCCATTAAGAATACATCGGGGCGAGCCGTGTATAAGAAACCTTTTAGATTGTGGAAAGACAGTCACACCATTGCTTCTTTCAATACAACCTTTGTCTTCAATATCCAAAACAGAACATCACCTGGGGGTGAAGGCCTAGCGTTTATAATAGCTGGGGATTCTACTCTTCCACCCAACAGCGAAGGGAGATGGCTTGGGATTGTGAACTCGGATCCGAATGGTTCCCCGGTGGTGGCGGTGGAGTTCGATACAAGGAAGAGCGATGATCAGGACTTGGATGATAACCATATTGGCTTGGACATAAATAGCATAAACTCCAACGCCTCAGTTTCTTTAACTCACTTTGGTTTTAATATTTCAGGAGGTCATGATTTATGGGTTCTTCTTCAATATGATGGCCAAAACTTGACCGTGAGGGTAAATGAGACTCTTGTGCTTTCTCAGCGTCTTGATCTTTCTAGCTATCTTCCAAAGAAGGTGTTTGTTGGATTCTCTGCTTCAACAAGCAATGAGACTCAGCTGAACTGTGTCAAATCCTGGGGGTTTTCCGGAACCGATATCAGAGGAGAGGGGAACTTGTTGTGGGTAGGTTGGATAATGATTCCAGTAGTGATTCTGGTGTTGTTTATCGTGGTTCGTTTTTACTTGTATCGGAGAACAGGCCCCATTGAGGAGGATTTTGAAGGTGCGCAAAGAAATATAGAAGATGAGATTAGACGATCGGATTTTGCTCCAAAGAAGTTTCGATTCAGTGAATTGAAACAAGCAACTGGCAACTTCAGCCCCAATAACAAGCTTGGGAAAGGTGGATTTGGAACTGTGTACAAAGGGTCATGGGGAAACAAGGACGTAGCTGTCAAAAGAGTGTCGAAGAAATCAAATCAAGGGCAGCAAGAATTCATAGCGGAAGTAACAACAATTGGCAACCTCAACCACAAAAATCTCGTGAAGTTAATCGGGTGGTGCTATGAAAGGCGTGAGCTCCTTCTTGTATACGAATACATGCCAAATGGAAGCCTTGATAAGTTCATATTTTATGATGAAAAAACAAGCATGGTGGAATCGAGACTGAATTGGGAGCAAAGGCAAAATATAATACGAGGGGTAGCTCAAGCACTCGAGTATCTTCACAGTGGTTGTCAAAAGCGGGTACTTCACCGTGACATAAAAGCCAGCAACATAATGTTGGACTCAGAGTTCATCGCTAAGCTAGGGGATTTCGGGTTGGCTCGAACCATTCATGAAAAAGAGAAGGCTTATTATTCCACCGTAGAGATTGCTGGCACACCAGGTTACATGGCTCCGGAAACCTTTCTTATCAGCCGAGCGACAGTGGAAACCGATGTCTATTCCTTCGGCGTTCTCGTCTTAGAAGTTGTTTGCGGGAGGAAACCTGGTAACAAAAGTGAGCAAAACAATTACAACAATAGCATCGTCAATTGGCTATGGGAATACTATGAGAATGGGAAGATCACTGCCGCTGTGGATTCCAGGATGGATGGGAACTTCGTCGAGAATGAAGCCGAGCGTGTGCTGATTCTAGGATTGGCATGTTGCCATCCGAACCCACATTGCAGGCCTTGTATGAGAACTGTTTTGCAGGTTCTTTTGGGGGAAATTGATCCACCTGAGGTGCCTCAAAGGAGGCCTTCATTTTTGTGGCCAGCTGTGCCCCCATCTTTCACTCAAATGGATCACTCTCTTAAAGGCAGCCAACTCAGTCCATTTACGGAACTCGCGGGTAGGTAAGGTCGTAAGTCAACCGCAAGCTGTTTTTTTTTTTTTTTTTTGAGTGTGCACATACTGTAATTGTGTTAATGAATATGAGTCTGTACGTTCAACTCTAGGATTTTTTTTTTCTTCCAATTAGATGTCCAATCATGTATTAAATATTGTGTTAGAAGTGTTTAAGGTAGAGATAATAAAACATCAATAGTGTTATCTGTATATAATAACTTTGATGGCAAGTTGATAAAAATAATAAGTTATGGTCGAGGGTTCAATACTCACTTTATATATGGAGCAGTTTTAAAACTCGTAATAAGTGTTTACTTCCTTAATGAGCTTACAAAACATGAATGATCAGTCATCGGCCCCACTCTAGTGAATACCTTGAGAAATAAAAAAAAAAAAGATTAATGACAACTTGACCAAACTCGAAATAAAAGTGTTAAACATGAAGTAACAAAAGCAATCAATAATTTAATAACTCAATAAATCGCACATCATTAGAAAATATACATTATAAATGTGAATAGCCATAAAATAGTATCATCGATCTGAAATCAAATAGTTTAACAAAATAAGAATATCTCATCAAATGCCTAAAAAGATAGATCATACGATTGTGTATATGATCACTTACAAAAAAAAAAATCTAACATTTATATTTATTTAAACCTATATCCTACAACATATAAGACAATTGTATGTAAGGTAGGTATCACTTCGGTTCACTAACTCAAGTGGTAAACTCTTACTAAACATGTCGAGAAGTCCACGATGAACGTCTTATAAAAATCCCTCAACAACTCATAATAAATTATTTCTTGCATTGATCCACTTCCAAGAAATAACAAGCACCATACTTTTGTATATAGGAAAAAGATCCATCCATTTACACTACACCGATCTTTTGGACTTAATTTCGTGCGGGAGCCCTTCCAAGATATTAAACCTCTATGGCTTATAAATAGAAAGGAAAAGTTCTATATAAGTAATGTGAGTAAATTGTTTTAAAATGCTTTTAATTCCTAACATCCTACATATTTCAAAAAAACAATATATTTTCTTTGATATTATACATTAATTCTAGTGTCTTTTAGATTATAAATTCAAACTAAAAAAATAAAATATAATTCACTTAATAATTAAAAAAACTTTAAGTTTTCATGAATTTATCATGTAAATTAAAATTTTCATTAATCACATTAGACTTACAATATTGCTTTCCGGCAAAGTTGTAGTCTCCCTAATAGACCATGAGCATGCCTAGATTTTCACGAGTACTTTAGAGATTTTACCACAAGCCTCGTACAAGCAGTCCAATTCACACTCATATAGATTAATCCATCAAGCGTTCAATGCAAATTAATATACCACCTATAAATGGTATACATTTGATTAAGAGTACATGTGTTCCAAGCTCTAGAGAAATTGCAAGGTAAGCTTTGGGAAGGTGTTCAGATTTGTCGAACAATCCAATTTGAAGTTCAAATCCTTCAAGTTTTTAGTCGAATGATCTTCTCCAGTATTATTTTCGGACTCTTAAATGCTTAAAGAGGATTTTAACTCAAAGAACCGAATACAGGATAAAAATTAAGGCTTCCCAAAAAAGGCAATCAACTTCCTCTGTGTAGGGGTCCAAAATCAAAATTCAACTTTTAAATTTGCATTATAATTGCTTGTGTGATAGCAATTATAATCTCACAAACTTAGACCAAGAAAATAAAATTTATTTGAGTTCGGAAAAGACAACTCAAATAAATTTTCACTAAATTTAAATAGAGTTTCCTTCAATATTGAGTATATAAATTTTGGCACCCATAATATATATTTTGTGATACCCCATATCTAACCTGATCCACAGATATAAATGCGTAACATCATATTACGTTGTCAGATCAACTCAGACTATTTCAATATAAATACATTAACTAATAAAAAATTATTATAAAACAAATCAAAGAGTGCAAGACTTGTTGATATATATGTTGAAAATATAAAATTTATCTAATATATGTTTCCGTGAAAATGTGTTTTAATCTCTTTCATTTTTAATTTTGTTTATAGTAATTTAGGTAAGATAGAGATGAGGATGAGAAAGTGAGTAGAAAGAAGTGAATAACAAGGATCACCTTGTTGCTTGGTTGCTCCAGGCCTTATATATAATATATCTAGACATCACACGTGTTAAACTATTATTGATAGGTTAGAGTTAAGTGACTAAATAATTGATGTTATAAATCTAATTAGGATGGTACTACAGTGTGTCTAACATCACTTTAGATGTGACGTTGTGGTAAGAATTTATTGTATTGATTAATAAGTAGGATTCGTTCGCTTGTACTCACACTATTCATGAGCTTACTACTTAGTGCAGATAGTTAGGGTGTAACAAATATATATATATATATATATATATACACTTATATTACATGAAGTAACTAATGTATTTCGTATACGTTAGAGTTTTCAACTTATAAAATTTCAATATTTTCATACAAGTGATATATAGATTAATTGTGATATATGTATCATTAAATTGAATAATTATTATATAGAAATTATTTTTCATTTAATTGGTTTTCGGCGGAAAGAATCATAAAAAATATATACATGGCACTTGGTAAATTTTCAAGTTCAATTACACTTAGGATTGCTTTTATTTTTTAGAGACTTCGAGTTTAAATATTATATATAAGATAAATAAAGAGGAGGGATTCACTTAGCGTGAGTTTTACGGTTTTTAACCCTTAAATCAAAATTAAATATTATTTTACTTTAAAATTACATTTTCTCTTATATTTCCTTTCCTTGCATAGTTATCGTCTTTCTCAATTAGTCCTTCCTCTCACTTTAAAGGGAAAAAAAAACAAATATTTAAGAAATTACAACGTTATTGTCTTACATGTATTTTATTATTTATTATTTATTTATTTTTGTTAATTATTATTTAGTATTTTTATTAGATATATATTGTCATATATCAAATTACTAATACAAGATTTAAAGAAATTAAAAAAAAGTATCATTTTTCCTTTGAATTTAAAATTTCATGATTTATCGAATGTGACACCCCAAACCCAGCCGGGATGGTCCAACCTGAATTCGAAACATCACACTAATCACTTGTGTGACTACAAACCACCAATCACACCTCACAACATGAATATATTCATATGAGTCAATCATATAGTACAAGCTAAACATATAAACCCTAAACCATGCTTCATCTAGCAAAATATATCAAAAACAACATCAGGGCAAATTTGTCATTTAACATGCATCAAGCAATAACATTCATAAATAAATGAATTTGGCATACATACAGCTCATACGTCATTTAAGACGATATCCAAAAGAATAATTTAAAACCGATAAGTGAAACTCATTTAATTTTAATACAAAGGTTTAAGTATTAACACGTAAAAATGGAAAAATATTCGGACAACCCTTTGTAAAATTGAAAGTTAAATTATGAAATTAATCCATTAAAACTTAATCATGCAAATTTTCAAATCATTTTATGGAATTTAAGGTCTCCAATTTCTTTGCATAAAAATTAGGAGTTATTAGAAAAACTAACAAAACATGATTCAAACATCTAATATGTCAGGTCGTGACCACGCAACTTGTGGCATCCCGACATCGATCCCTTGTAGCGACATCGTCTACAAATTCTGCAAAAAACAACCCAACAATTACATACGACACTTTGACACATTACCAAGCATACCATTTTGTGCATTCAGCCTAATTTCTCTAATTCAGCATGGGATATAGCATACATAAATCGTACACACCATGCTCATTCACACTATAACATGCCATAACCATATTTAACATCTCAATTTTTTTTATACTAGCATGCATTTCCTAACTCCACAAACCATTTACTAACATACCAATTCACATGTATTTCTAGGTGCATTATATGTCTATTTCCTCCAAATAGGTTATTTAAAACTTGCCTCAGCAACTAGCATGCAATAAAATCATCCACATCCTTATTCACCAATAGACATACCAATTTAACATGCATCTCAAAACCAACATAACTTGCATCATCACAATCAAAATTCTCAAGCATTCACATAATCAAAAACCAATTATAAAAGTCCTTAAACAGTCTATAAAAAGTCCATTTACATGAATGCCACAGTTATATTGTAAGGTCCCACATTGCCTTCCTTATTGAAGTTGAAAACATATCAGCTGCTCAAATTTATATTGTCTTGCTTTGGATCACTTGGAAGGCTCACTTCTCCACTTGATTCAACTATTTTTTTTTCAACATATTTGTTAAAAAGTGTGAGCTTAATTAAGCTCGGTGAGTCCACATGAATGCCGCAAAACAAGCCACAATATCAAGCTGAATGGTAAGCATACTATAACATTATTACATAGCATAGCACCAAGCATCATCCTTAACATTTCTGATTTATATATTGGCATTTAGTGTCCATGAAACATGTATAAAATATAAAGTATCGGATACACTGATCTCCAAACACAACCAAGGACTTAAAGAGTCTAACATATCCCATGAAGTGTAGCATATTGCTAATACTCTCCAAACATAACCAACATATCCCGATGAATGGAGCTAGGCTCAACATTCCTTTATCCCTCCAACATATCTTGGGCCTCAACGCCCAAACATAAACATAAAATGGTGAGTACTCACAATCCTATGGCATGCGAACTATATCTAATGGTTCCAAGAGATTGCAATGCCAACCTATCCATTTTAAACACATATACTTACTGCTTTATTCACACTTTCACATATCATATAACTCATGTTCATATATCGTAATCAAATCTCATATCATGCACTTTCAAGTACTCACAAAACGCTAAAAAAAAGCCATATCATATAGGTCTCATATAGTGTTCATAAAATCAGCAAGACTCATATCATATTCAATCATAAACACTTAACATTTTCATTGACATTTCATGATAACTCACATAACATATCACATCTCATAAACATGATTTGCATAGCGATAATAGATCGAATAGGGATACTTACACTCGGAATTTAGGATAGGTGTTTAGGCTAACCTAAGCTCCCTAATAACTCAATGAATTGTGCCTAGAAGCAGCAATTCTAATCACTCACCGAATTGCTTTTGCCCAAACATCAAAGACTAGGTAAGTTTTTCTTTGCCCTTTTCCTTGCTCGTAGAAGCTCCCGATTAATCAAACACTTTTCATACATAATAAACACATTACACACTCATTATTTACAGCCTTAATTGCATTCAAACCATAGCAAAATCGCATATCTATAGTCTCATTTCTTAATACCGAAATCTAACTCATTTTATCGAAATAAGAATTTGTAACACTTAATTTTTGTTTTTAATCCTCAAATTTGTTTGTAAACATCCAAAATATCATGTAATTACATATCTAAGCCATCAATTTCATTTAATTTATCGGATTTAACTTTTCGGAAAACTTAGCTTTCAAGAACATTTAAAAGAGGGAAAATGTTCGATTCATAAAATTTGTTTCTTTAACGATCTATAAAATTGAGTTTATAAATCTTCTAATTAGTCCAAAATAAGTCTAAAATCATTCTAAAACAATAGGTTTATTATATTTAAGATTTCATCATTTCTAAATCTTGTTTCGATTAAAAAGCATTAGATCTATTAAAATCTCATTATAATCAATTAAAACTCAACTTGAAATTACAAGATGCTTAATTTTAATAATAGAAATTAGAACATTACCTCAATTTTGAAAATCTACAAACTGTAGATCCGATGATGAACATGAGAAGAGATTTGAAGAAATTGGTGAAGGAAACATAGATTTTCTTTGAAATTGGGAGTTGATTTGGTGTTCAGAGGTTAAAAAATTTGAGTTGTTTGGCTAATTTGAGAGAAAAACTTAGATTGAGAATTTAGGAAAATTTTCAAATGGAAAAGATGGAGGGAAGTGACGGATAGACAACCAATTTTTAAAAATTGGACAATTTCCGTTTTAACCACTTTGGATTTCTACCTTTTTTCAAATCAGTCCTAATTTAATTAAAACTCATTTCTTCAATTATTTCCAAATCCAGATTTGTATTTAAAATCCGTTTTGAATTAACTAATAATCAAACACTTAATCTTAATTTCCATACTTAAATTTTTAGTCTCGATTATTATTTTAATATTTTTACCTAATTATTACTACGAACCTAATTTCTGGTATTCAATCCACTAATCCAATTCTACTAACCCAATTTTTGAGATGTGACATCATATTTGTCTTTATAGCAGTAAATTAAACTTTTCATTCAAATATTACAATTCTTCTTTTATATTTTTCTCCTAAATTTTAGAGAGCTATATGAAATTTGATTATTATTGAAATTTTAAGTCTACAGGAATTATATTATTTTATGAAAAATTACAATTAAAATATGAATTATATTTTAATTTAATTAATTAATTTAAATATGAATTCATTTTTATTAAATCATTAATTTTTTTATATTGAGTTAATTTTTTATTTTTTGAAGGATAGGTTTAGCATCTTTTTAAAATTTATATATAAACTTCCATTTTTTATTTTTTGTTATTTTTTTTCAATATTTATATATAATTTTTTTACCTTAAAAATTAAAATTAAAATATGACTTAAATTTACTGGTCTAATGATTAAGGTGTTCATTGTCTTAGGTGTAATTGAAGTTCGAAATGAGAATGGAAAAAGAAAAGTTGAATCTAATTTAAAAATCCAATAAAAATACTTTAAGATCAAGAAAATTAAAGGACCGTATTTATTGTTTAATTTAAATGGTCAATAGAAAATATTTCTATTGGCAGCAACTATCTTTGAAAAGTCAAAGGTAGTGGCTGTAAAAAATTTTGGCACTGGATGTTAGAAATTAGGCACCGAAAATAGGAGCATTTAATTTGGGTAGAAATTTGGCATGGGTTACTTTGCAAGTTAATCCTTGAACTTCAACTATAAATAGGCCTAACTATTTCTCATTTTCTTCATCCCAAAATTTGTCATTCTCTACTTAAGGCATTGTTCTCTCTCCCTATTTGTAAATTTTCACTTGTAATTTTGGAGTGAAATATATTTGGTAGTACCCGAGGACGTAGGCAAAATTTGCCGAACCTCGTTAAAATTCTGGTGTTCTTTATTATTTATTTTTATATTTTGTGAGTGTAATTGTAGTGATTTATTGTGCTATTCTTTACTGGGAATTGAACTTATTGTGATTTTTTAGTACAATAATTTTACTCTTTTACACGCTTTCGCACAATAATTTCCTTGTCCAATTTTTTTTTAAATACACTTAACAAGGAAACTCTTATTACAATTCACAAAAGAAGAGAAAAAAGTGAGACTTAAGCAAACTTAATTAGAAAATTTCAGATGTAAAGCGAGATAGGGTTAATTTGAGGGAGATGATAATTGTAAAAGAAAAAGAAAACATAATATAAAATAATATTTTTAAAATAGAATAATATTTAATTGTACTATGATATGTGTTTGATTGTTAGTGAATAATCAACATTGATAACAAAAGTAGTATTGCAAAGATAAACATACTTGGATTTATTTCTTCGAATTTAGGAATATTATAATCATATGTAATTAGTTTATTATTTGATATACATTAATGAAGTTATTTTAAAATAAATATCGCTTATGTATTAAATAATTATTTACGAGACAAAATATTCAACCCAACTTAAAAGATATTTAAAATTAAATCGGACCTAAAATCAATTATTTGTAAAGAGCAAGTGCAATTTTGAAAAATCTTAAGAAGGAAATTTTAGGGAAAGTTGGTACTCCAACTATTTCAAAGAGTTGAAAAATATTAATCAAAATTAAGTGTAGAATGAGGGGGAGAAAAAGAGAAAATACAAGGAAATTGGATGATTGACCGAACATCATTTAATTTCATTTTACTTATAAAAAACCAACATTCCCCTGCATTTTCATATTGTCATTCTTCATAAAACATTTTATGAAAAGCAGAATCCATTATTCTATTGTGTTGCTACCAACATGCGTTCTTCACCACTACCACCCTACTTTTTAATCCTACTACTCCTCATTCATTGTTCCATTCAAGTAAACTGCTTTAGGTTTAATTTTTCAACATTCGAGAAAGATGATGAAAAGAAGCTTATCTTGAGCGAGGACACTACTGACATAGAACAGAATGCCATCCAAGTTACCCCCGACCATTCTAATGGAATACACATTGAAAATAAATCGGGGCGAGCCGTGTATAAGAAACCTTTTAGATTGTGGAAAGACAGTCACACCATTGCTTCTTTCAATACAACCTTTGTCCTCAATATCGAAAAAAAAACATCTCCTGGGGGTGAAGGCCTAGCGTTTATAATAGCTGGGGATTCTACTCTTCCACCTAACAGCGAAGGGAGATGGCTTGGGATTGTGAACTCGGATCCGAATGTTTCCCCAGTGGTGGCGGTGGAGTTCGACACAAGGAAGAGCGATGATCAGGACTTGGATGATAACCATATTGGCTTGGACATAAATAGCATAAACTCCAAACCCTCAGTTTCTTTAACTCGCTTTGGTTTTAATATTTCAGGAGGTCGTGATTTATGGGTTCTTCTTCAATATGATGGCCAAAACTTGACTGTGAGGGCAAACGAGACTCTTGTGCTTTCTCAGCGTCTTGATCTTTCTAGCTATCTTCCAAAGAAGGTGTTTGTTGGATTCTCTGCTTCAACAAGCAATGAGACTCAGCTGAACTGTGTCAAATCCTGGGAGTTTTCCGGAACCGATATCGAAGGAGAGGGGAACTTGTTGTGGGTAGCTTGGATAATGATTCCAGTAGTGATTCTGGTGTTGTTTATTGGGGTTCTTTTTTACTTGTATCGGAGAACAGGCCCCATTGAGGATGATCTTGAAGGTTCGCCAAGAAATATAGAAGATGAGATTAGACGATCGGATTTTGCTCCAAAGAAGTTTCGATTCAGTGAATTGAAACAAGCAACTGGCAACTTCAGCCCCAAGAACAAGCTTGGGAAAGGTGGATTCGGAACCGTGTACAAAGGGTCATGGGGAAACAAGAATGTAGCTGTCAAAAGAGTGTCGAAGAAATCAAATCAAGGCAAGCAAGAATTCATAGCGGAAGTAACAACAATTGGCAACCTCAACCACAAAAATCTCGTGCAGTTAATCGGGTGGTGCTATGAAAGGCGTGAGCTCCTTCTTGTATACGAATACATGCCAAATGGAAGCCTTGATAAGTACATATTTTGTGATGAAAAAGCAAGCATGGTGGAATCGAGATTGAATTGGGAGCAAAGGCAAAATATAATACAAGGGGCAGCTCAAGCACTCGAGTATCTTCACAATGGTTGTCAAATGCGGGTACTTCACCGTGACATAAAAGCCAGCAACATAATGTTGGACTCAGAGTTCACCGCTAAGCTAGGGGATTTCGGGTTGGCTCGAACCATTCATGAAAAAGAGAAGGCTTATTATTCCACCATGGAGATTGCTGGCACACCTGGTTATATGGCTCCGGAAACCTTTCTTATCAGCCGAGCAACGGTGGAAACCGATGTCTATTCCTTCGGCGTTCTCATCTTGGAAGTTGTTTGCGGGAAGAAACCTGGTAACAAAAGCGAGCAAAAGAATTTCAACAATAGCATCGTCAATTGGCTATGGGAACACTATAAGAACGGTAAGATCACTGCCGCTGTGGATTCCAGGATGGATGGGAACTTCGTCGAGAATGAAGCCGAGCGTGTGCTGATTCTAGGATTGGCATGTTGCCATCCGAACCCACATTACAGGCCTTGTATGAGAACTGTTTTGCAGGTTCTTTTGGGGGAAATTGATCCACCTGAGGTGCCTCAAGAGAGGCCTTCATTTGTGTGGCCAGCTATGCCCCCATCTTTCACTCAAATGGATTACTCTCTTAAAGGCAGCCAACTCAATCCATTTACGGACCTCGCGGGCAGGTAAGGTCATAAGTCAACCGCAAGCTGGTTATTTTGAGCTTGAACATACTGTAATTATGTTAATGAATACTATTTCTTTTTTCAATTAGATGTCCAATCATGTATTAAATATTGTGTTAGAAGTGTTAAAGATGAAAGTCTAAGATAGTAAGATTTCAATAGTGTTTACTGTATATGGCAACTTCGATTGCTGACCATTTTAATAATTCAATTCTACGCACATGATTAGAAAATATACATACCATCAAATAGAAAAATTTATCCAAAAAAAATTATATAAATAATCAATTGATTAACTAGTCATAGCTTCTCTCCAACCGTTAAATAAGAGAATAATACGCTTCAGCGCACTCAAACTCACATCCTCCTACACTGACAATAATGTTAATACCAATCGAGATAATATCTAATCGACAACTAAAGACTTTTCTAAATATATTTATATATAATATTTATAAATATAAAAATTTGTTAAGCAATAGTTAGTCAAAATCATTATTCCTCGAGGGAAAATTATGGGAAATAACGACTAGTGTTATAGAGAAAAAAATGAGCTCTTCAAGTCTTGTCTTTTGGTCTATATGAAAACTTAATTTACTCTAAGAAATAAAAGAAAAAAAAATCATCAATTTACACTACACCGACCTTTTCGCTCAATTTCATGCGGGAGCCCTTCCTTTACCCCTGTCCTTAAAAACCTAATAAACCATTGTGGCTTATAAATAGACAGGGAAAGGTCTATCTAAGTTATGTGAAAAAATTATTTGAAGTGCTTTTAATTTCTATATTTCAATAAAGAACAATAGATAAATTTTAGCCAAGTATTTTTTTCTTTAATATAATGCATTAATTCTATTTTTTTTTTTTTAGATTATAAACTGAAACTAGAAAAATATACTTGATAATTAGTAAAACTTTTAAGTTTTCATGAAATAAGAATTGTCATGTAAATTAAAATTCTCATTAATCATATTATACTTATAATTTTGCTTTCCAACATAATTGCGCTAATAGACTATAAGCATGACTAGATTTTTATGAGTGCTTTAGAGATTTTACCACAAGCCTCGTAGAAACAGTTCCATGTCACACTTAATGCAAATTAACACACCACCTATAACTGGTATATTTTTTATTAAGAGTAAATGTGTTTCGAGCTCTGGCAAATTGCAAGGTAAGCTTTGGGAAGATGTTCAGATTTGTCAAACAATCCAATATGAAGTCCAAATCCTTCAAGTCCTTTAAGTTTTCAATCAAATAATCTTCTCTATTATTCTCGAACTCTCAAATTGATGGGCTCGAAACTAACTAATATTTCGACAAAGGCAAGCGTACCTGTCGAACAGTAGTATAGTTGTGGTGAGTCCGGAATATCGTATCCTCAAGGACTAAAATTACTAATAATAACTATCTTTTTATTATCTAGCCGAATAATTAAGGGATTTTATTTTTAATCTAAAATTAACTAACTAATTGACTAACTAAATGACTATGAACACGACATATAGTGAAGAGAATAATCAAATGAATAAAGACAATACCCAAGGAAGAATCCACCTAGACTTCACTTATTATCCTGACTCTGAATTAAATTATTTATTCACTTGACTTAATCCGTAGAAATCCCTAAATTATGTTAATATCTCTTTCAAGACTAAGAACAACTGACTCTAGATTAATTAATTAAAATCTCTTTCTAATTAAAACCCCTATCGTCGCATTAACTCGATCTATGGATTCCCTTATTAGATTTGACTCTAATCCGGTAGATTTATGTCATCCTATTTCTAGGATTGCAATTAACTCCACTTAATTATGTTGGATCTACTCTTAAACAGGGACTTTTGCTCCACTGAATAAGCACGTCAAACTTGAATTAACATTCCTGAAAACATCAAAACAAGGATTAAGAACACATAATTAAGAACAAGAACAAGTATTTATCACGTAATTCAGATTTATTGAATAATAAAATTCATCTAGGTTTCATCCTCCCTAGGTATTTAGGAAGTTTAGTTCATAACGTAAAAGGAAGACATCTCGGAATAAAGAAAACAACAAGACATAAAGAACCCAAAAACTTCTAAAGAACTTGATGGAGATCTTCAATCTTGGAGTGGATCTGCTTCTAAGATGAATCCGACAGCTTCTTTTGAGTAATTTCTTCAATCTACTCTCCATCCTCTGTGTACCCCCTTAGGTCTTCCTCTGGCTCGTATTTATAGACTTTAGAAGGCTCAGGAACCCTAAAAATTAACTTTTTCCACGTGAAAACAAAGCAGGGTGCAACAGGGACACGGGCGTGTGCTCAGCCCGTGTAAGAGTGTGCAGGCCGTGTGGGAATTTGAGTGAATCACGATCGACATGGGCTGGCACACAGGCGTGTGTCCAGCCCGTGTGAGTCACACGGGCATGTGCCCTACCCGTGTGGTTCAGGCTTGGCCGTGTGGATAATTAATATGGCCCGTTTTGTCCAGTTTTGGCCCATTTTCCACTCCTTTCGTTTCCCTATGCTCTCCTAAGTATAGAAATACAAATTTAAAGGATTAGGAGCATCGAATTCACCAAATTATATAAATAATCATCGAAAAAAACGCTAAACGTGGGATTAAAATGTGTTACTTTTATGGTTTATCACAAATGCTTAAAGAGGATTTAACTCAAAGAACAAAACACGAGATAAAAATTATAACTTCCTAAAGAGGGCAATCAACATCCTATTGGATCTAGTGCCCTAAGTGTAGTATTTTCGTCTAAGTACATTTTTAATTTTTCGAACAGATTGGTTAACAAAATTATTCATGAATTACATTAATACTTTGTATATTGTCCTCATATGGTTTTTGCATGCAAAACAAAATGGAAGCAAAATTTTCTCATTAGTTGTTTAATATTTAATTAATACTACGGTATTATGTCGTCGGATCATAATATGAAAAAACAACTTGTATTAGTAGATGAACCTAAACATGTCCTTAGTCTAATCGAAAATGAACAAACCGATTGAAAGACTAATATGTCATCTATCAAGTACAATTGGGGAAATGCTTTGTCTTGGGCATCGAAGCGGATGACTCCCAAAAGATAGAGATATAAATGTAACTGACCGGACATCGAACATGATCCAAGTATAATAGATCTTAAATCTGTTTATGGATTTATTCACTTTTGACGTTCATAGTGTGGCATACCTAAATCCTTAGTGGATGACGGACTATATATGTGTGACTCGTATACTTTGATGTAAGTAAAAGTTTGAGTTTGAATAGATAAGGAACCGAAAGCTGGTGCGTTGGGTGTACGACTTCTGTAGTATGTAGTGTCATTCACAACAGTGAAATTCATAACCCAAAACATGGGTAAATGATATCCTCTCATTGGCATTACATAATTGATAAAAAGAAAATATAGTCACGGGTCGTTCCTCTTTGTGATGAACGACTTGATTACTATTGAGTAGTAATTGACTTTTCATGAAGGAAGATGTAATAGTTACCATGAGATAAAATAGGATCATATTGGGAGAACGAATATTAACCCAAAGAGATCAATGATATCCTTTGAAGGTAACACACTTATAACAAGATCATTGGATGAACACTGAGTAGATCCTTTCCTAATGATATGTCATTAGGAATAGCTCAGTCACAATACTATAGCGGAATGACTTCTTGACTAAATGAGTTTATAATTAATAGGCGAAAAATAGAAACTTAGTTATAAATCAGTTGAGCCCTAATTATATATGTCCAACCGGTCCCATCGCTGGCTCGTTAAAACCATAAATGAATTGCGTGTTTAAATAGAAATGAATAGGAAATAAGAAACATTCAGGAATGATTATGGTCTTTTCTGAAATGAAATAATGGAATCATTTGAAAATTAATGTAGGTTTCCAAAATGGAAATGGGAGTGAAAATGATAATGATTCATTTGGATTACTTAAAAATGATTGGAAGAATGAGTTTGTTTTTGAGCTATTTTGAAATCAAAAATAAAAATAAATTATTTAATCACAGTGAACATGTTGAATTGTGAACTATTAAATACATTTTCTCAAAAATTTTATCAGGAACAAAATTGTCAAAATTTTACTAATGGTAAAATCATCAAATTTTAATTGGAGGTGAAATAGGAATGAGAAAATCATCTAATATAGAATATTAAAGTTTATTTTGGAATATAAAAAAACTGAATCGGGTTGGATCACATTACAGAGTATTAGGTCAAAAGGCCCAGGAAGTACTCGTAATTAAACCTGATGTGAGAGAGGCCCAAACCCCTCATATAACATGAAGGGGGCAGCAAACCTAGTAGAAATACTTGGATGTGCCTTTCACCCCACTCCTACTCTAAATAGGAAGTTATTTTTCTATTTGAAATAAACACTACAACTCAACAAGGGTTTTACCTTCTCTTCTTATAAATAGATGGCACTTGTAGGGCATTAAACACAACTTTCAGAGATTGTTACTATAACGCCCCAAAATTTTAATTTTTTATTTCGTGTATGTATGACACACAATGTCTATCTGCTTCAGTGGTTATGTGTTCTGGGTGTGTGTGAGGTCCCAAGTTCAAGCCTTACTTGGGAAAATTTTGGCATTTTTAAAAATAAAGCCTTAACCTTGTGCAAAGGGCTTAAGTTTAATTATTGGTAAGTCTATATTAGAATGGGTCTACTGGTCTGGTGGTTAAGTGGAGGGTTGGAGTGTTGGAGGTCTTGTGTTCAATTCTCTATGATGGTGTGGAGACAGTATTTTTGCTCCAATTTCGGCTAAGAGTTGTGTTGGGGCAAAATTATGAGTAGTTGTGTTTTAATAGGTTAATAGGGAGTGATTTTAGGAGATAATTGAGGTGAGGTTATCAGAAAATAATCTGATTATCTTTTTGTTGCAAAAAAAAAAGAAGAGTTTCAGTTTTCTCTCCAATTCTCCTAACTCTTTTCTGACGTTTTCTTCTTTTTCCTTTTTTCCCTCCTCTGCCGATTCTTTCCCTTAGTTGCTGCCGAAGTTTTCATTATTTTTTCCCCTTCCATTTCTTCTTTTTTTCCAATTGATTCGGTTGTTCATTGTTGGTTGCGCGTGTTCAATAAGTAACGTTTTTGTCTATTGTTAATCGTCCTTGGTTAATCTCTAAAAGGGGGATTCCTTTTTGGTGTTTAGGAGTTAATCAAGGGGCTGGTGGTTTTGAATCGACGCTGTGATTTTGCGAAGTCGTGGTTACTTAAGCGAGGTAAGGGTTTTGCTAGGTTTTTAATCGAGTTCCTTCCGAAATTGGTTGATTAAAAATGAATTAAATGATTAATCTGGAGATATGTTGGTCGATTTTTAGGTTCTGGAGGCTTAGGACTGCTTACGCATCAGAAACGATATCAGGTGTGTACCTGAAACGCAAAAAATGGGATTCAGCAAAAAGCTGAAATTGCTTGCTGTTAAAAAATAAGAGAAATAAGAGAAAATGATGCGAAAAATTGTAGAGAAAGTAAATGAGGGTGTTATAAACTTGGAAATCAACATCTTGCACTAAAATAGTTTTGGACAACAGCAGTAGTCTAACTTTGAAAAATCATCAAAAATAGTGGGAATTGAGTTAGAAGTTGAATAAAATATGAAATTAAATTTTATTGAGTCTATTTTTCATGAAAGAAACACTGTAAGCAATGGAATTTTAAATCATGAGATATAATAAAGTTTGTGAGACAATGTCAGAATAATTTCAAGTTCCCCTGTTCTGACTTAGGAAAATCATCAACTATTTTAAAAAAATAATTAGGGGCTTAAATTTATATTATTAAATCATTAATGAGTCTATTTTTAAGAGAAAAAAATTTAAACATCATCTCAATTCCGTACTAATAGATAA
Source organism: Gossypium australe (assembly GCA_005393395.2). NCBI lineage: Eukaryota > Viridiplantae > Streptophyta > Magnoliopsida > Malvales > Malvaceae > Gossypium > Gossypium australe. The sequence continues at coordinate 130,114,104 of CM016614.1, forward strand.
ATAATTTTTAGTAAGGAAAGGATAAAGCTGTCAAACAGCAGAATAGGGATAACTTTAAAGATTTTACTGTACTTATTTGATAAACTATAAATTTTGAAAATTTTATGGTAGAAACGTATTTGAGTCTAGTTTCAAAAACATCAAGCGGATCTTAATTAGGAATTCTGTAGCTCAAGATATAAACAATTTAGTGATAATGACTCAAGTAGATAACTTTGAATGAACATATAAGTAAATAGTAAAAACATATATGAGTATTGAGCTAGAATGGGTTACTTTAAAAATGGATCACACAGCCAAGGCTAATTTGGGCTGAATGGGCCACACGGGCGTGTGGGCCCACACGAGCAGATCACATGGACGTGTGGGCCCATTTTTACCGAAATGTTTTTAAGGTTGCACGGGTCGCCCAAGTTGATTGTGAACCTACTGTAGGGTCGGTAAGCGCTACTTAGACCCCTAAATGTGTGAAATTGACTGAATGATATCTGTACTGGGCATGTTAATATCTGAACTAAATATATGTACTGAAATTGCATAATAGCATGTCATCCATTGTGTGTTGCATTGCATTGGGTTGGGGGTTGTTATTCAGAGGAAGTGTACTGAAAGGCTTTAAGCTTAATTTACTGGCAACTCAGCTGCAAACTACTGTATTGTGCCGCATTCTATATTACTTGGAGTGTAGGGATGGGTGGGTTGATTATATCCCCACATAGAGTGTAGGGTTGGACGGAGATGGTGTGTAAAGGCTAGTTGGGTAGGATTTTGCTACTACATAACTATTACTGCTACTGATACTGTGATGGGCTAAGGCCCTACTGCATTTTTGACACTATACTGAGATGGGCTAAGGCCCAAGACTGTTCAACTGTGCACTGTGAATACTGATTGTTTGTTTGTTTCTGCAGGATTACACACTAAGTTTACATAAACTCATCCTTTTTGTTTAATGTGCACAGGTAATCCCCAGACTTAGACGGTTCGATGCGACAGAAGACTCAGCGGTGACCACAGTAATTTTTGGACTTCATGGTTTTCAATTTACGATTTATAATTTTATTATTATTGATTATTTGGGTTGTAATTTAAGGACCCTCTGGGACTTTTGTTTTAAATTTGGGTTTTTATTTATTTATTTTACTTTATGGATTTATACCTACTGGTCGTAGGAAATTCGGTTTTCAAAAAGTTAAAGTAGTTTCTAAATGCATGATCACCAAGCCTGTTTTATTAAAGCTTCCGCAACGAGGGTTGTTTCAAAGCAAATGTTTTAAATGAATAAAGATGACTTCCCAAGTTCTAACAAAGGTTTACTAAAGATAATAACATGGAATGTTTTCATCGTAACAACGAGGTTTCGAAAACACTATCGTGTGACATTGTCAGATACGACCATAACGTCTAGGCCGGATTTGGGGTGTTACAGTTACTCTACCAAAAAAATAGAGAGAATTTATTCTCAACTATTAAAAATATTTTTTCAGAATAACAATTCTACCTGTTTCTATTAAATAAGAAAGTATTTTCATTTTCACCCAAATAGAAGAGAGAATTCTTTTCCTAGTTTTGTGTTTCAATTCAATTGGTTTGAACCCACACTTGAAGTAGTTCGTGGTACGAGAATAGCGAAAAAATTCATTCGGTTAAAAGTTGGGAACAATGAACGTCCGCTAGGCTGAAAACACTAGTATGAGTTTGGTTAGGATTTATTGCTATAAATATCACAAACTGGATCGATTTTCAAATTTTAAATTTTTCGTTGTGCAATAAAACCGTTTTCAAATTATATTTTTTCCAACACTTCCTGTAACACCCCTTACCCATATTCAACGCCGGAATAGGGCACGAGGCATTACCGAACTTAACTTGCTTGAACATTCAACCTCGAGCTATAAAATTTCGTTCCAACTTAAAACTTTTTCATTTATTATGCATATACTCGGGATGCTTTGGGACCAAATCGGAACTTTTAAACACTTGGAAAATTTTGACACAAAACAGGGCCACACGCCCGTGTTCCATGCCCGTGTAGGATTATTTTCTTTTCTAACCTACAGGGGTTTTCACACGCCCGTGTTCTTGGCCCGCGTCCTTCACAAGGCCTCGACACGCCCGTGTCCTTTCCCGTGTGTGAAAACTAGGGGTATTTTGTTTTACAAAGAAAAACTTGTTTCAGAGTTTAATATCGCTAAATTTAGGACATTGACAACTAAGGTCAATCGAGTACCCAACTCGTATCAAATAAACGAGGGTTTTCCATTCAGATATCTTTACTACATCTACTCCTCGAAAGGTAACCCAATAATTACACATACTCTTGCGATAGCCCAATCCATCGTCACTATCTTACACTCAAATTTTTCTACCACATTAATACTTTAACTCGTCTGGGTTCCGAAAGCACCTATAATTTTCCATGGATCATATTATATCATCGAATTCACAACCCAGACATAAAAGTGATTGTCTCTGAATCACCTGTCCAACAATTCTTTTTTTCAATTCAACTGAATCCGGTACTAGAACTTTAAGTTAATAGTATCTTCAATAGCTTTCGACTTTACCATTCTGCAACAAACCATTCAAACTTTCATAAATGTGATAACTTTTCAATCAGAACAACTTTAACTTGAAATTAACGTTGCCCGTTTAGAAGTTCTAATAAGCATATCTCTGCATCAATCTACTAAATTCAATCTACTTGAATTATAATTGTTCTCAATCATATAATGCACCAATAAGTAACAACATGTGTATTTAAGATGCATCGTTTACACAAACTTACCATGGTTTCCTCATATACCGAATTCACCTCAAGTGAGTTCTGGGCACATACCTGTACCTCTCATAATATAACCACATACTTCCTCATTTTCAACATACATGTTGATTCATGCACAATACTAAAAAACACTCTTGAGTCTTACATCTATATAGTATCATATCAACATCATACCCCTAAATAAGGTCTTACATGAAATATCATATAGATGCCATGTCCCTGACGTGGTATTATACGAAATCTCACACCGAGGCCATATTCCAAATATGGTCTAACACGGGACCTTAATTATCATAGTATCATGATATTTGCATTCGCTCTATTCCTAATTCAGTTGAAGACTTTTAATTTTTTTGACATATTGTCAAAACGTACTTAATATATACATTGAGGCAATATACAATATAAACCACATCGAAATATTAAATATTTCACCTAGAGTTGCATTGTTTAGCACATGAACTTACCTCGATACAAATTGCGGTAATTGGCGGTCTAATCCGTAACCTTGCCTTTTTCTCGGTCAAGGTTGTTTCTGCGCTCTTCTTGATCTATAATAGTGAAATTCACTCATTCAATCACTTTATAAATCATAATACTTCATAATCTATACTTAGGAAAAAATGACTATTGCACCTTACACTTTGACAAAATTATGATTTTGCCCCTAGGCTTGTAAATCACTTTTCACCACATTTTCTTATTAAACAAGCCTAGCTGAACATTTAATCCTCTTATAACTACCCACAAATCCAACTATTTCATGCATTTATTACCAAATTACAACACTTACAACTTAGTCCATTTAGGTGTTTTCATGATAACACCTTTCACAAAAGTTGTTTCTCGTCTCCCTAACATTCATTTTCTTCCATAAAAACTCAGCAAAAAACATAAAATATTTTATGGCAAGTCCCTAGACTTTCAACCATATTGCAAATTAGTCCCCTCATTAGCTAGCTTAAGCTTTAGGGGCTCCAAAAGTACAAAAATCATCAAATAAAACCACCAAAATCACTTACTTGCAAGGGATTTGTTTTGCTAAAAATTTAAACTCCAAGAACCCTTATTTTCTCTCAATTTTCGGTGGAAGAGAAGAGAAGAATAGTGAAAGATGATAGCTTCTTTTATTCATCTTATTTTATTCATCTTTATCACCTAATTTCACCAAATGTTGACCAAAAATAAATGCTCTTGTCTCCCTTGTCCACATGGCCGGCCAACACACTTAAAACAAGGCCTAATTGCACATTAGGGACCTCCAATTAATATTATATAGCTATTTGACACCTCTAGCAAATAAAATAGAACTTTCGCATTTTATGCGATTTAGTCTTTTTTTTTTGCGATTAAGCATGAAATTGCTAAAATTAAAGTACCAAAATTTTCATGCACCCTTATAATCATGCTATAATCCATAAAATAGGGTTAAAATAAGTTTTCTCCAACCCCGGATTAGTGATCCCGAGACCACTTTCCGACTAGCCCCTAAATCAGGTTGTTACACTTCTTCTATGTAAGGGTCCAAAATCAAATTTTGAATTATAATTGCTCGGGCGATAGGAATTATAATCTCACAAATTTAGAACAAGAGAAAGAAATTAAAATTTATTTGAGTTTGGAAAAGACAACTCAAATAAACTTTTACTAAATTTAAATAGAGTTTCCCCTCAGTATTGCGTATATAAATTTTGTCATTCATACTATATATTTTGTGACACCCCACATTTGACCTAATCCACGGATCTGAATGCATGACGTCACATTATATTGCCAGGACAACTCAGACTATTTCAATATAAATAAATTAAGTTTAATATAATTTTTTTCCATATAATTCAAATTAGTCATTCATGATCATATACATATACATACATTGAGATGTTGCTCGACTTCATCTAACATATTCTAGTATTATTCGGGGTCAAATATGTTTGTCAAGACTCAATTCCAATTCAACCATCAAAACTTAACTAGGGTCTCGAAACATTGAAGATCATGTCTCGAGACATGTTTTCCTTATTTTGAACTTTTGTTATTAAGTATAGAGACATAAACAATGTATCCTACTACCAACAAACCAAATTGTCAAAATAGCATTTCCCAACATACAACTTTCAACCAATTACACAGCTAACTTATACTAACATATCCAATTTCATATGCATCAAATTGTCCAACCAATAATTATCACACATTTACCAAACTTAGCATTTAAGTGTGCATAACTAATCCAAGGTAATTATATTAAAGATGATCAATAATTTCCTTTATATATTTAAATTCAACATGGCATGTCATTATTTCCTAATAAATCTCAAAGTTCTTATACCTTAGAAATAAGTCCCTAATATTTCAATTATTAACCTTAAAACTTTTACGTTATTTAGTTTTATTTCAAACTAACCCAATTCATTCCTACCATACTCTTTACATAATCAAGTTTAATTATCATATATCTCATACTTTCAAATTTATGGAGTTTAAATCTTTAACATTGGTATCATGATTTATCTCACTTAATAACTAAAATTAATTTCATGGATCAACTAGAATGAAGTTTCCACATGAGAAATCTATAAAAATCTTGAAGAAAAAGCTAATACTTTACCTTATAGAAGGAGGAATGTTGAGCTTTTTATTCTCTTTTAATTTCGGTGATAAAGAGAAGCATAGATGATGAAAGCCACCTCTTTCTTTTCCCACTTATAATATATATATATATAATTAATAAAAAATTATTATAAAAAAATCAATGGCTAATATTTCATTTAGCCTAAGTTAGCGGAGGTGAGTGATTAAGATGGAGCGGTGCCACCATCCCACTTTCATTGTGGTTTATTTATATTTAGACTCTTAGTATAATTGTACTTGAAGTTTCAAACTTCGGTTAAAATCGTATTAATAGATTGAATTAATTTAATTTCAGCTAATCAGTCAGTTAATCGAATTAGTTCGGTCAAAGGTAAAGTATTTTAGAATTTCGATTAACGGTTAATTCGATTTGAAATTGGGTAACTAACCGAATTTAATAAATAATATTATATATAATATGTATTAGGCTATTACTAGTTCAGTTAATTCGGTCAAATGAACATTATAAATTTATTTTTTATATATTTTATACTTATTTTAACAAAAAAACAAAACATATAAATTTCAATTAATTTGGTTAGCCTACTGAATTAACCAAAATATTTCGGTTTGGTTAATTTTTTCTTTTAATTTTGGTTTGGTTAACAATTAAATGGTTAAAAAGTTCGATTGATTCGGTTAATACTAATTCAGTTCAGTTAACTGTTTGAACACCAGTACATGAAGGACATGATTAAATTCCAAATCTTATTTCACTAGTTCTATGTACTATTTTTTATATTCTATTTATTAATTACTAAATAATTCTATTTCTAAATTTTATATTTGATTCAAAATTACTCAATTAAATTTTTTTTGGCTAGCTTGATTTAATAAATTTGATTTCAAAAATTGAAATTTTCAATATCGATGAAAATCAAGTAGTAACACCCCCTAACCCTTATCCGTCGCTGGAACAGTGTTATAGAGCATTACCTAACATTTCAAATCAAATATGAATAATAAACAAATCAATTTACATACACTTCATAAATAAATCATATTGTCCCTCTTTTGAGCCCTCGAGGCCCAAAATATATGTTTGGAACAAATCGAACTAAATCGGATACTCTAGAAAATTCTAGAAAATTTTTCGCAAATCACAATTTTTTTTACTAAATATTCTTCTTGAAATCAATTATCATTATACCTATATGTTCACACATAGCCAATATAATTTTGTGTACCTTTTATGTTTATTCGACTACTACTTTACCTTTCATCATTCAATCATATTAACATTTTAAGGCATTCATACCAACACCACAATACCAAACACAAGTCAAATACATGACTACTTTTAACAAAATATTTATAGACTAACTTTTAGTCAAAATAACTTATACATGCCATTATAACCAAAAATCAAGTCATCAATAATTACCAATAAAACCAATGAATAGTGTGATTAGCTCCGATAAGCTTCCAACCCGTTTGAACTTCCGATAATCTATAAGGTAAATAAATAAAATAAACACGTAAGCAATGATTGCTTAGTAAGCTCGTACAGTTTTTAATCATACTAATTTATTTCAACTATAAAATTTTACATATCAAAATTAATCCAATATTATTATCGTAATACTCATAAACTATTCTCACTAATTCACAAGGTGAACTAATCCATAGTATCGCACATAGACTTATATTCTCAAGCTTAGTAAAATTTTATATAACTTTAATTCTTCCACATTTATTCCATATTCATATCATACAAGTCTTATGCATATTATTCAGCCATGTTACAAATTATTGCATTTAACCAAACCTTATTCTAGTTGGACACATAATAAATCGTTCCATAAGAAATTGCATAATCTAAACCTTACCATTCCTTCATGAACACTAACTTATTTTCATTTAAATACTTACCATTTTAATGCATTAAATAAATAAACAAATTACTATTCAGCTAATAGTTTGGCACTTGCCTAAGCATCAAGCAACAAAAATAATTAGCGTACTTGCACATCTTACATATAAATTTAATATTGATAAACTTATTTTCTCAACATGTTACCATATACATGCTTTCCTTGCATCATCAAAATCAAAGATAACCACATATTTACAAGTCACTTTTAATATAATAAGTAAATATCATTTCCAAGTATTTCAAGTATATACCGGTAATAATCATAAGTCTTTCAATATTATTTCATAAATATTAACAGAATCACTCATAGTACTTCCAATTCTTATTAATTTGTTATCTTAAATGGCTTTTCACAGTTTGTTTCACATTTAATTATACAATTGCAATATCCATTCCATAGTCATTTCTTGAGTATATAACTCATATATTCCATATATTTGTAATTTATTTCACATTCCATTTTCAATTCACTATTTCACTTCCATTTCTCATACTATACCATTTCAATTTCAATTCTAAAACTTTATTATTTATTTACCCCTATTAACACGACTCAGACTCAGACGGATACACGGATCCAATCAAAACATACCAGTTTGGCACCCAGTGCCTCATCGAATAATTCGAAGCAATAAATTGGCACCCAGTGTCTCATCGGGCATGCCGAAGTAAGTTGGTACCCAGTACCTCATCGAATCTATTCGAAGTAATATAATGACACCAACCAGTGTCTCATCGACTCGAAGTCGAAGTAATCCGGAACACTTCCAATCCTATGGCATGCCAACTATATCCGACTTAGCCCGACTAGTTAATAGGGTATTAAAATCATTTTTCAACATCAAATCAATACATATTTCAAATAATCACATAACCATACTTTGATTCAATTCAAATCATTTTCCAACTTCCAATCGACATACAATTCAATAACAATCATTATTCCTTATACCATTATTTTTATAAATTTCGTGTATATTTATTTTGATAACAATTCATAACTATGAATGTACATAATTATCAAACAAGTTTCACATACATGAATTTTCCATATCATTTACCAAATCTTTCCAAATCGGAGAACGACTTACATATATGAGTATATCGTTTTCTTTGTGCCATAACCCAGTTATGGTCTTTCAATAAAATGACATAGCCCAGCTATGGTCTTACATTTAAATATTGTCATGGTCCAACCATGGTCTTATTCGTCTATTCATTCTTTGCCACAAACGATGGTACTCAAATCCCGCGTTCCATTAAATTCGAACATTCACTTTAATGTCATTATATAATGATATTTCATGTTTTTTTTAACAAATAGTATAAATAATATATAATATCATCCATCAATTCAATATAATTATCAAAGTTCAACCATACGAACTTACCTGGGCCAATTTGTAGAAGTTGTAAGATTCAGGGACTAGTCTAAAATTCTCTTTTTTGCATTTATCTTCAAATTCCCAATCTATAATATATTTTTTTTCCATTCATTAGCATCTAATTAAATACTAATTCACTTCACAATTTATGCCTTTCAATTTTTGAAATTACACATTTACCCCAAATTTCATAGTTTTTACAATTTAGTCCATGAACAATTCACCCTTAAATTGAACTAATTTTTCTCAATTAACACTTTATTTCATCATTATAAGCTACTAAAAAACCTTTTAAAATTATAATTTCAGCACCAAAATCTAATTCACAATTTCACAATTAGGTCCTAAAAATCATTTTCTACTAAAATTACTTAATAAAATCATCATATAATGAAATTAAAGCTTCAAATGCATGATAATTCATCATAAATATACAGAACTTATCCATGGAAACTTTCAATTCACTTATAGAATCAAAAACTAATGAATTCAATAGTTGGACCTAATTATAAAAGTCACAAAAACATAAAAATGACAAATAAAAAACAAGAATTGAACTCACATGGTGCAAAAATATGAAAAACCAGCTTATTCCAGACCTCCTATGGCGTTTTGGCTGAAGAAAAATGATGAAATCTCTAGATTTTTCAATTTTGTCTTTATTTTATATGTTTAATTTGCAAAATTTCTAATTTTACCCTTATTTCATCTTACTTTCTTGCTAATTTTCTTGCCCAAACCGTCCAGACCACATAATTTGGGTCTAATTTCCTTTTAAATCCCTCCTTATTAAGCACTTAAGCTATTTAATCACTATTTAACAAATTTTGCACCTTTTACAATTTAGTCTTTTTTAATTAATTAACCATCAAAATGTTAAAATTTTCTAATGAGACTTTAATACTAACTCAATAACACTCCATAAATATTTATAAAAATATTTATGGCTCGGTTTATGAATTCGAGGTCGCGATACCTCATTTTTAACCCAGTTTACATAATAATTTCTTTTAAATTCACATAATTCTCTAATTCAAAAAAAAATTAAATTCACACTTGACTCATAAATACCAATTTACTAAATTTTCAAACTTACTAGTCGGATTTAGTGATCTCAAATCACTGTTCCCGACACCACTGAAATTTAAGCTGTTACAGAAAAAATTCAAAAGAGTTATACTAGAACTCGGAGAACATAAAAATAATTATTTAATAAAACTTCAAGACTTTTAGAACTCTAAAAGGGGAATTCAACGGCACAAAAGGTATTTCCCTTGTGTGTTGCGACACTTAACCTTTGATGAGTTAATCGAGCCAATTCATGTTCAATTTAACTATATGTGCTATCCCTTCTTAATTTTAGATTAAAAAATAAAAAAAAATCCATATAATTATTCAATCCAGATTTTCTATCCATAAGATGATTATTTTTAATATTAATTAATTCAATTAAATAATTTATACAATCCAATTCTATTCACGTTAAAATCATAACTACTTTAAAATCTACGCAAATTTAATTTAATTGCCTACTATAACTACAATGACTAATAATTTAATTCTCACTTTGAACCCATTATTTAATTAATTAAATAATACCCAAAAAATTAAATTAATTTCTAAATTATCTATTAACTTCCCGAGAAATGCATTTAGTACAAAAAGTAACTGATATAATCTATTTATCATACATCATTTTCACTATAGATTCAATTAGTTCTTATTATGCAATAATGACAGAGTTACGATGAGTCAGCGGAATGATCGATCGGATATATATAATTAGAGCTTAAATAATTTATAATTAAGTTTTGACTCTTTGTCTATTAGTTGTAAATTTATTTAGTCAATGAGCCAATCCAGTAAAAGTTATAATTAATATCTTTATTATATACCATCATGAAAGCTCATCTGTAATCCTTTTACATTAAAACTGTTCACCTAATTCAATTCATTTTATCCTATGGTTGCGATTGTATCTTCCGCTATAAAAATTATTATTACTTACAATCAATAATGATTAATCATTCATCCTAAACAAATGACACATGACCATGTTCCATTTTCACAATCCACACAATGTCAACGAGAGTTATTATTTACTTTTTATTCAAGCTATGAATTCCACTTTTGTAAGTGATGTCATATCATACAAAAATCATGCACCCAATATTCTACTCGCTCAATATACAAACATGATCATTAACATACAAACATGATCATTCATTTATTTAGAATTAATGTAAGTCAACACCATTAATGTCATAAGTGAAGAAATCCATAAATTCAACTTTGAGTCTAGTAAAATATATTCTCAATTTAGACTATTAGAGAAATAGTCATACTTGCTCCGATAGTCAACCGTTTCGCTAATCAAACTTATAAACGACATAACAATATATTATTATTAGAACCATTTGTTAAATTTAATCCTACAAACTATTAATATAAATTTTCTAACATGTAAAACTAAATCAATGGTAAACACCATCTTCCTTCGTATTTTAATTTATTTAATTATGATAGTGAATTGAACTTTTTAAAATGATTATATCTTTTTTTGTAAATTATAAAAAGATGATAAAACTTTAACAACGATGTAACTAGCATGACTCGAACCTAAACTACATCTAGGATGAAAAACATTTTATAAATATCAAGTAAATATTCGGAGTTAAAAATGACTTTTTTTTAAGTTTGAAAATTGGCATTTGCAACGAAATTTGGAGGTTGTTTAGAAGAAGAGTTGGTGGTCTTTACTTTATAGATAAATGAAACACGTTAATCTAATAAAGGGGTCAATTTATGGCATTAATAATGAAAAAGACCCCAACAATTACGCGTTGTTTTGGGGCGGCCAGCAATCAAAATTTGAATGTGTTGATGAAAGGAAAAGGATGCCTTTATTCTTTGTCAATCAAGTCCTTATTAAATATATCCATCCTTGCACTGCATATATTCCATTTTTAAATGCCCATCATTAACCACAAAACTGCAAACTCCCATCATAACAAATATTAATGAATTAAATGAGTGGATTTATTTTTTAAAATTCATTAATTGAGTTTTAGTTCGATTGGCATGAGCATTATTGTCAATACAGGAGAATGTGAGTTCATATGTATTGAAGCGCTTATCCTTCTATTTATAAGTAAGTTGAGGGAGAACTATGGGTAGTTCTAAAAGGTTTATATTTAGTATTGTTTAAATTAATATTGTGTAAATTTATATATGATTGAAGATGATATTTTTTTATTAAAAAGTATTGTTTATTTTAAAAACGTTAAATGCTCAAATTAAGATTTATTTGGAAGTTATGTTTATAAAAGTTAAGTTCTTTATTAATTGAGTTTTAACTCGATTAATATCAGTATTATTATTAATATAAAAAGATATAAATTTAAGCGTCCTAAAACACTTATTCCTTATTTAATAATTTTAGAAAGTGTAAACACATTTGAAAAAAAAATTAGCTGTAATTCAAAAAGTTGGGGAGATCTTTTTAAAGTATATTGATATCTTTTAATTTTATTGTAAAAAATTACATCTTAAATTAAAGGGAAAAATGAAATAAAGCCTTTTTTCTTCGTAGTGGAATACAGGTGACAAATAACAAGTGGTTTCCTTAAAGTCATAGAATCTCAAACTTGACCAAAGTTGCATTAAATTTCTAGGAAGTTACACCATCTATCTTGTCTTCATCCCTCAAATTAACCAAATTCTTATCCCAGAAAAAATCCTCCATTAATTTTCACCAGCCATTAACATTTAACACAATCTCTCTTGAGCTCACATGCTATATGGCAACTTTGCCGATACCTGAGCTGTTGCTTTTAGCAATCATAATCGTAGCTTCTTGCATTAAAGTGCAGTGTTTTGATTTCAAGTTTTCAGATTTCCAAGAAGAGAACAGAAAAGATTTGTTGCTGAGTAAGAATTCAACTATTTTCAGAGATGCCATCCAAATCACACCTGATCTTAATGGTGATATTAAAAACACACCAGGCAGGGCATTCTATGGGAAGAAATTCAAGCTGTGGAGCAAAAAGAAAGGAAAAATAGCATCTTTCAACACAACTTTCGTTATTAATATCAGTAACAAAGATTCACCAGAAGTTGGGGAAGGTTTAGCCTTTGTGCTAAGTGCAGATTCTAATGTCCCACAGGAGAGCTTCGGCCAATGGCTCGGCATAGTCAATGCAACCACCAATGGAACCTCTCGAGCTAGGATCGTCGGCGTGGAGTTCGACACTAGGAAGAGTTATGAAGAAGAACCTGACGGTAACCATGTTGGCTTGGATATTAATAGCTGTTATTCAATTGAACAGCAATCATTGAGTGGCTATGGGGTTAACCTTTCCATGGGGGTCGATGTACGGGCTGTTGTTCAATACGATGGCAAAAACATGACTGTTTTCGTTTCTAATGGAAGCGAGACCCAAAGTAGTAATCCAGTATTATCAGTGCCTGTGAATCTCTCCTCGTTTCTTCCTGAAACTGTTCATGTGGGATTCTCAGCTTCAACTGGAAACTTCACAGAGCTGAACTGTGTAAGAGCTTGGGAATTCCATGGTGATGATGTTGGGGATGATTCAAATCTATTGTGGGTTTGGATTGTTATCCCAATTCTAGTTCTGGGTTTGATTTTGGGGCTTGGGATTTATTGGAGGAGGAGATCCAAAAAGGATGATTTGGAAAGAAGGTATGCAAATATAGAAGCTCATATTAAGAGCTCTACTGCTCCAAGAAGGTTTAAACTAAGAGAATTGAAAAGAGCAACAGGCAATTTTAATCACAAAAACAAGCTTGGGAAAGGTGGATTTGGGACAGTTTACAAAGGGGTTTGGAAAGAAAAAGAAATAGCTGTGAAAAGGGTGTCCAAGAAATCACATCAAGGTAACCAAGAATTCATAGCTGAGGTTACCACAATTGGTAATTTAAACCACAAGAATCTTGTGAAGCTAATTGGATGGTGCTATGAGAACCGAGAACTCCTCCTTGTGTATGAATACATGCCGAATGGAAGCCTTGATAAGTTCATATTCTATGATGAGAAAACAGGGAAAGGTGAATCAAATCAACCAAATCTCAGTTGGGAAACTAGGCTCATCATTATACAAGGGGTGGCTGAGGCACTTGATTATCTTCACAATGGGTGTGAGAAAAGGGTGCTTCATCGGGACGTAAAATGTAGCAACATAATGTTGGATTCGGAGTTCAATGCTAAATTGGGAGATTTCGGATTGGCAAGAACGATTCAACAAAAAGAAAAAACGCACCATTCAACGATAGAGATCGCAGGCACTCCTGGTTATATGGCACCGGAAACATTTCTTATAAGCAGAGCGACGGTTGAAACCGATGTTTATTCGTACGGTGTGCTTCTCCTTGAAGTTGTATGTGGAAGGAAGCTGGGTAATCAGAGTGAGTTGAGTAATTATAACAACAGCATTGTGAATTGGCTATGGGAATATTATAGCAAAGGAAGGATTACAGATGCTGCGGATTCGAATTTGGATCGAGACTTTGCGGAAAAAGAAGTGGAATCCGCACTTATATTGGGTTTAGCCTGTTGCCATCCGAACCCACATTTCAGGCCATCAATGAAGACTGTTTCGGCGGTTCTTGCAGGGGAAATGGATCCACCACAGGTGCCACTAGAAAGGCCTTCATTTGTGTGGCCTGCAGTGCCCCCTGTTTTCACCCAGTCAGATTTTTCTCTCACCGGATCCCAATCCCAATTCAGTACATTTTCTGAGGTCGATGGAAGATGAACCACCTTAGCTAATCACTGTTACTCAGTTCTGCAATATTACTATACCAGAATACTCCAACCTTTTCTTTTTGTCGATGGGGGTACTTTAATTTTGTCATTATTATTCGATTATATCTCATCAAATGTTCAAATACAAATGTCTCCTTGTATATATGTTCATGTTACCTTTTAGAAATCCATGTGCACAAGGATTTTCTTCAACTATCACTCTCATTTTTTCTTCAACTATCACTCTCATGTTTTCTCATGTTTTCTATAGATGGACAAATTAATCCCTATATATTAAATCAAAGAGAAATAAACTGATCATTTCTATTAAAAATTCGATCCATTTCTACTATTAATATTTGGTGTAGCTGATAGAATAACCAAACACTTATACATGACGTGTCACATACACCTCATGCTGACGTGCAAAGACTAATTTTGTAACAGTAAAAATGAATGAATTTATAAAAAAGTAGAATATAATTCGACTCTGACCTCCATAGTATTTATAATGATAACAGAAAAGATGTCAAGAAAAATGATGAATAGTGGAAGAAAGTCGCCAAGAGACGCGGTTGATGACACAGGAAGTTGAGATAAGAACATTTTTTGTATCTAAACTGCAAGAGTCCGATTTTTCTATCACATAATGTAGCTTCATCATTTCTTCTCTTTCCCCATCGTAAGTGTAAGATCATATATGATTAAAGGAATTGCAATACGTACTTGTAAACAGGGGAAGCTTCAGAATCCCGTACAAACATGTCAAGTTCAATTAACTATTATGATCTCACACAAGACAAAATTATACAAGGGTTATCATAAGGAAAAATTGATGGCAAGACTAAGTCCAAAATTAAAGCCAAATCAGTGAGAAGAAAGAGAAAAACAAATAATAAAAGCCAACAGATGAAACCCCACAAAATTTCTTAATTAGAGAAATAATATAAATTAATATGAAATATTACTTTTTGAACGGTCAATTTGACCCAAGAAGAAGATTCCCCCATAGTCATAATCTATCCATTTGGGATGACAAAATGACTACAATACAAGGTTCTTTTCCCATCACCAATCCCATAAATACAATGAAAAAACGAGCGTAAAGGGGGATGAAGTTCATGCATAATCAGTTTGCACTGTCAAATCATGTATTCCCAATTCATGGTACAAATTATGCACATACTCTAGTATCCGCCGATCATCCATCTCTTTTTTCACCTGCTCAAAGTGTCGATAAGAAATGTAGCATTAAACATCCAACAATGGATTAAAAACATTTTGGAAAGGCATGAGATTAACAGTAAAATACCTGAAGTGAAAGGGATCCAACAACATGACCAGGCACTAGTTCCCAAAACCGAGCTTGAGAAACCTCTATAACATCTTCATGAGACGTAATCTAAACAAGATAGAAAATTAAATTATAAATCACAAAAGAAAGGTGTGTATATTTGACAAGAAATTGCATAAAAATAGAGAAGGTAAAGGCAAACACCTGCCAACAGCATTTGGCCAAGGCTGAAGATGAAATATTGGGTGGTGCCATCTGAAGCAAGACACCGCCACTAGCTTTAAATAGAGGCATGACAAGCATAAAGACAGCCACCGAAACTAGTCCCAAGCACAGAACTTCTGCATTATTAACGCTGCAAGATGGGGAAGAAAAATAAGACAAAATGAAGAAAGAACAAGGGGGAAAACAGAGGAACAAGCCAAGTTTTTGTTTGAAGAAGCAGGATAGTTGACATCTGGCTTGTTTCTTCACTAGCAGTTAATTTAAAATTGAAGCAAGAAATTACCCAAGAGAGAGAAACCAGGATGCCAATATCAAACCTGCACTGAGAAAAAAAAAAAGAAAAACAAATGTTCAGAAGTTTAAGACAATTTACATGATGAAAGAAAAAAGTAATGCATATATAGAGACAGAACAACTGGCACACCTGCGAACGGAATCTGCAAGAACATGCAGGCAAACTGAGTGGTAATTCATATCTTCAGGTTTCCTGTATACTGCAAGAATATACATATAAGAAAAACAAACAATCCCAAGCTCATATTTCAAATTGTGGCAACCATAACCTTATTAACCTCTAGGTTCTCATATCATGATAAACAAATTGCTATGCTTTAAACATAACATAGTTGTGTCAATTTGAACACTTCCACCGACAACAGATTAGCAAGCACACATACTAGCATGAACAAAAGCAAAGTGAAAAATCATACAGGCATGGCAAACATCTATCATCACTGTATGTAACCCCACAATGTTTCTTCTTAGCATAAAGTTCATAATAAATTGACATCAGACTGAAGTCACTACTCTACACATTCATCAACCCCAAAACAAAGAGCACTACTTGCAACCCCCTTACTCAACACCGTAAAAACACTAAGCTGACGATGGTTTTTGCTAAAATTATTATTTGATATATACTTTTAAAAGCAATTACATATGGCTGGGTCCATCTTCCTAAATTAAAAGTAAAAGGCTAATCCATTGCTCCATCCTGAACCTCATAAGCATTCTTATTTTAATTTCAAATGTAACATCTGACTTACCAAGATTGACTCGAGCATAATTTCTAAAGAACCAAACACCCATAAGATTCACCAACAGATTTGTCACAGCCGAAACAATCAAATAATGTCTATAACCAACAAAAAAAAAAAAGTTAGTAAACATTTTTTCAGTTTAATCATAAAAAAAATTAGATTAAATATCTAACAACTTACTAATATTTACCACTGTACTACCAATCAAGGGAATGATGACTTACTTGTGCTCTGATTCATCTTGGATAAAAGCGTGAAGTGCTTCCACAGCTAAGGAGAATGACAAGAACAACAGAAATAGCTGTCTAAACATGGAGCAAAATCAAAAATATCAAGATGTTAACCCATTTTATGTAAGTAAAACAGAATCAACAATATAAAATTGCTGAAATATTTAAAAGAACTAGGAATATTTGTAAAGCAGAAGAGAACAAGAAACAGAAATCAATTATAATAGCTACATGGACTTGACAGCAGCTCAACAGAACAGTGCAAGCCAACAATTAAACTTATGACTTACCATTTCCCATGCAGTTTTAAATTATGAGTTATCATTTAATGTAGTTTCCTAATTTTGCATATATTGACTCTAAATATTTTTCACTTTTTCTATTACATCTTAAACAGTGAAGATAAGCTTTGAGTGAAATACAAGTATATTTTATCTAGCTTTTATATGGATTATCCAAAAGACAACAAATATCTAGTTCTACTATCAATTTAAACTTTAAAATTCAAATGTCGGAGATAGATGTCTATACCAGCATGATTAATACCAAGTGATTTCTAACAAACAGCAGCTGGGATTTTAAGGGACAATTTATCTCATCCTTTTCCTAAGTTATTGTACTTCAACTTCACTAAAATGAAACCATAACATAAACATGGTACAAACTGAGAGACTAAAACTTGAACGCAACATTTTGACAAAAAGAATGTTGCAAATAAACAAATACTTACAGCATTGGTGAAAGCAGACAATACTTCAAGTCTTTGGTACCTGATAATGAAATTTTTTACAATTATTAGCATTCATGTAGAACCATCAATATAATCTCCAGAAAATAATTTGAAAAGGAAAATTTTCCTTTGTCATTTCATAAGTGATTTTGGGGGTTGGACGATATGCAACGGAGATGCCCTCTTTAGAGGAGAGATAATGACTACCAATTAAATTATGCCTTTGCCACAAATAACTGATGAAACAGGAAAATAATAGAAAACTGTGAAACAGCAAATGAATCAGTCAGGCCAGTGAATAATAGTGAATGTAACTGTGTTAACATTGGTTATGTGCTTGATAAAAGAAATAATCTTAGTAAGAGGCGTAACTTCAAGTAAAAAGCATATTTGAGAATAATTAAACTTAAATCAGAACCAAGGAAATAAATACTTTCTGGAAATTTTTAACAAGCTCAAGAACTCCAAGAAATACCAATAAACTGAACCAACGTTATCTCATGACATATTGAAACCTGTATGATCTCACCCATAAGTATAAACACTATCAGACTTTCTCCGAGAAGCAGCCATTGCAAATAATGAAAACGTCAAGAGACCACAGCCAAATGTTAAATGAAAGGCATCAGATACCAAACCTGAAAAGACAAGCATAGAAACAAAATGATTAACAGAAAAAAACTGTAACTATAAAACCAGGAATCCTAAAACTTGATACAAACTAAAATCAACAAGGAATTTTATTCAACCAAGGATGATATTTTCAAGCATTGTACTCCATTTCACACAAAGAATTAAAAACAACAAATTCAAAGCAAATTGTTCAAAAAAATAATAAAGAATAATTGAACACTTAGAAATAGGATTACAAAATTGTGAAGATAAAAGCATTTACAGCCATAAAGAATGCATGCCATCCATAGTAATACTTTGGGATGTTTGGTTCACAGAATGCAAAATTACCTTGGGTAATGAGATTACTTGACATATTACCGGGTATGTTGCATTGCACTGTTTGGTTTATTTGGGTAGAACTTAAGATTTTGCTATTTGATTGACGGAATGTAAGATTACCTAAAAGCACATTTTACTAAATTATCCTTATAGAATTTGCTTTCTTTTATTGTTTACTATAGCATTCTATTTTACTGATAAATGAATGCATTTCTCTAATAAATTAATTTCAATTCTCTTTTCTCAAATGAAAAAACTAGAATCAAGGAGTGATAAGCAATTAGGGGTTTCTTTAAACTAAAGTGACAGGGAAAAGAAATAAGAAAAATATGTTCTTTTATTATTAAAACATGTTACTTGTTATGCTTTAAAAGCAAATTTGACCAAAATGATAAAAAAGAATGGTAAATTGTTATAAAAGTAATATTTTGGACAGAATGCAATGGACAAAATGTAATATGACAGCATTAAAGCTTAATTTTCCTCAACTTATAATAATAAATAAATATAGTTAAAATGTTGCTTGAAGATTATATCAAAGAACTAGAGAATTTGATTCATTATCTTTTAGTGTTACTTCGTTTTTAAGTAAAATGAACCAAAATGATTAAAAATAAGGGTAAGAAAGATTATAAGATTCCTTAAAGAAGAGGTGTCATTGAGAGTATGGTTAGAAATCTTGACATTGTTGGGAATGTAAGATTAATAGCTCAAGCTCAGGATAATGTTTGAAATCCAAATGCAAGTACCCTGTTATGGAATCTCACATTACCCCAAGAATGTTACATTGCTTGAACCAAGCGCACCCAAAGAATATGATCATTTAAGCTTATAATCGACAATAAATTTTAAAACTGAAAAAGTAAGGGGAAAAAAATAAAAGTTTGCGTCAACACAGGTAGAAGCTTAGTTCAATTGCAAAATATCAAAACTAGAAAAGAAAATTATAGCTGAGAATGATAAAAAGCAGTTAATTAGCGAGCAAATACCGTTATTACACAGAAATAGCAAGTCCAATAGATATTTGAGCTGTTCTTTGTCCATATTTATTAGATAAAACTCTTTCGTGTACAAATAAATATCCTAATTTAATCACCAACCGATAAAACTACAATCACAATTTATGCATATAAATGCGAAAACCAAGCATAAAAGATATCAGAATCTCACCGATACGACCCGTAAAGAGCCCAATCGCCAACTCAGCCGTAGAATACGCCACATTAAGTGAAATCATAATCAGCAACCTCTTCATTTGGCGATTACCAGTTCTCATAACCCGAAAAACCCAGAAAACCGAATCGAAAACCGAGAATTTATCAGCCGATCCTTTGGCATCGAAATTTCCTTCCTTTGAATGGTCAAAAGAGTAAAACCCTGGGGGTATATCGATGCTTGAAACATTCCTAGATAAGAAAGGCTTGGAGGAACCATTGGAAATGCTGGGCGTTTGAGGATCTCTCATCGACTGTTTAAACGATGATTGCCGCGAAAACGCGTAACGCCGATCGCTTGCGTTGCTGATTCCGAATTCGGCATTCCATGGATGAGGTGATTCGGGCTCCTGAGAGTAGTATTTGAAAGATTTGTTTTTCTCCATTTTTTTAAAAAAGAACAATAAAAATTCCCTAAATGGGGGAAATTGAAATTAGTGCAAAATTTTAGGTATCCAGTATTTTGCAATTGTTCGAATAAAAACGGAAGGGAAAGTCTCTTTTTTTTTCGAATGGCGGATCGAAGTAAACGGAGGGATTAGGTTACACTACATTAATGCCTAGAGTAGCTAGAAATGAATGCTGGGACCATCACAAGATTCACAACTTGCGATCCTTGATTGGATCATCCAATGGTAGTACCAATAGAGCTTATGATACATATTTTTACACGTTTTCTAACCATTGGGCTGCCTTAAAGGACCTGTTCACCAACTTAGGTTGGCTCCTTCAGTTTGGTAGACTTTGGTTAAGTGGAATTTAGATAATTTTTTTTTTGGTAAACTACAACTAAAGTCATTAAATTATTAGTAAGTTTACATTTTAGTCACTCAAATGATTATTGAATTATTCAAAAGTTTTTATTTAAGTTATTAGGCTGTTAAGTTTAAATCTAGCTAGTGAGCTCCAAGCAACAATTTGACAATCGGTACGATGAATTAATATCCATCGACGAGTAAAATAACATACCTTAGATCAAGTCGATCTAATAGTCAATGTTAGAGATCGAAGAATAAAGTTGTTTAGATTTTTTATCAACAGATTCATGATGTTCAAAAATGTTTCATGAAAAAAAATTGAATTATAGAAAAAAAGGGAATGAAAGCTTTCGATTGATGCAGGCAGTGTGAAGAGAGAGAACCATACAACAATAATTTTAACAGTCCAGTGAAATAGTATAATGACCATTTTATGATTTTTTTAAAATTTAGTGACCAAAACATAAACTTAATTTAAAATATTATATTTTAATATATTATTAATATATTAATTTTTTAAAATATTTATTGATAGCATATATATAGAGGAGGTAAACAGAGTTTTGGGTCTTTTTTAATTGATTTGGACACAAATGGAGGATTGAGTAGTCAAACACTATAATTGCAGTGTTTGGTGAATGGAGGTTTGCAAGAGCTTGTTAAGCTAAAACCTCCACAATAAAAAAAGTTGGGATTAGCAACTTTTTTCACAGTTAATTAGAAATGATATATGTGGAATGATATATCTGACCATACTTGCTCAAAAATTACTCATTTTATCACATTCCTTCATCTTCATTCTCTCCTCCAAAGTCCAAAGTAAATTTAAAAAATATTCAATAATTAATGAATGTTTTAATTCCTTGTAAATAGTGTTTTATTTCAATTATTTCACCTAATAAAAAATTAAAGTATTATAAACAAATAAATACTTAACAATAAAATGTATCATGCCCTTATTTATCATTTTACACATATCAGCTTTTAATTATCAGCTAAGTTTTACCAAACACTTTTAAATAAACAGTTAATAGAATCAGTTGGTCAAACTAACCACTGCAATCAACTATCAGCCAATTGCCAAACAAGATTAACTTTTTCTTCACTTTTAAATTTTGAATTCAAATTTTACTTAATAAATTTTTCTATTAAATATTGCTAAAATATTTTTTCCTTTCAAATAATATTTCTAAAATGTAATTATTGATTCTTATTATTTATGACATGCTAACTTTATTTGGTTTTTTAGTACAAATAATATTTGCATGCACAAAATGTGAAATATGTGTTTAATCAAAATAATTTTTTGGGGAGAGGCTATGTCATTGGCATATCACTTGCAAAATCAAGTTCTTTATAAGAAAACTAGTAAGATACCTTATGAATAGTAGAAGAGTTATCCTCCTAACTTAATTTATTTTAGTTTGAAATTTATTTTTCACATTAAAAGTTAAATAAATATTTTTTTAAGTTCCTTCCAGCTTTAGGTCTTGAGTAACTGCACTCTTAAACAACCTCAAGATGGAGCCTAATACTACCAATACCTAAGAAAAGAAAACTAGAATCTACAACTTCTGATTGCACGTTCATTAGTTATGTTGAACACAATGATAGATATAGGGTTTTTTTTTTTTTTAAAAAAAAAAGGGAAGTGTTTGATGGTAATATTATACTAGACAAATAATGTTGAATTTTATGAGCATGTATTTCCTATAAAAGTTGTTAATATTTCTCGCACACCAATTATTCAAAAGAATTGTGAATATGATTATTTGAGAATATGTAAAAGATTTAGAATTGAAAAACTTAGTTAGATGTAATTTCTTATTTGATATTATTTTTTTGAAAAAAACGACATTAAAGTATAATTTGATTCTATTTTATAAAGTAATATTAAATATTAGTTGATTTACTTCTTGGCACAACAACCATCAATTTTAAATGAATTTGTAATAGGAAATTTGAACTTGGTGATTCTATGTAAAACTAGATTAATTGCAAAAGGGTTTACTCAAAAACAAATAATTTATTGTGTTTGAATTTTAATTACTTGGTTTTTATGTACAAATTTTTGTATACTGGATGTTAAAAATAGGCATATTTATGTAAGATATGATGTGATAAAAAACAATTAAAAAAACATGAAGTTGTATCAATAGTCAAAAGTGAATTTGGTGGATCTTCTAACTAAACCTTTATAGAGAAAACAAATAAATAAAACATGGTGCCAAATTTAGATGTCAACAATGATGGCAACCCAACTCATAACAAATCATTACTTCATTTATTGAGCATGCTAACTAGTGTTACAACTGCAAAGCATGTAATTAAAGATAAGCAAAACTCTTAATCCTTTATGATGGATTGGCATATATGAATGTGAAGTGAGGCCGCCTTTAGGGCAGCCATGCATGCATCGCATGAGCTTTTCACTCTCTCGTTTGCTTAATATTAATTTCGGGTATTCCAAAAATTTGTTGAATCCTAAAAAATATGTTACAAGCGAAATATGGTTAAAGACAATATCAAACACATATTATAATGTTCATAAATAAGATTGGTTTGGATATTAAACTATTTTTATTTTGTCGATAACAAAAATAAATGATTAAAATAGTAATACATATGGTTTGATGATGGCCAATATACAAATTGGTGAGCCTAAATTGCTAGACAACATCATTAATCAAACGCCTATGCCTATTATAATGTTTCTCCATGAATACTTTGGAAGCTCCTTCTATGGTTTTGCGCCATGTCTGCATCCATAATTAAAACATGATAGCAATGTCATTTATAACCAATTATTTTATATACCATACAATTATGAAATTTATAACAAATTCAATTCAATTTCTCATTTTGGTCCCTTTACTATGTTAAATAGACTTTAATTTCACATTATTTGATTTTTCTAATTTTATGATTTTTCTTTTTTAATTAGAAGAAAGGTTCAAAAGTATAAAAATAATAATACTAAAAGCAATATTTAGTCTTTAAATTTGTTAACTTTTTCCCATTTGATCCCTAAAATATATTAGTCCTAAACTTGGGAAAATAATTTCAGTTTTGGTCTATCTGATGATGTGGCATTTTTAGGTGATGGAAGACAGAAAAAAGGTTGAAGGACCAAGTTGGGGAAAATTACCTAATTCAAGGACTACGTATTACTTTATCCCAATTATAAAAGAAGAGTGATCAAATTATACCAAATTAAAGAAAAAAACAGACTAAATCTTAAGTTTAAGTAGAATATGGAGGGACCAAAACCATAAATTAACCAAGGGATTAAAGAAGAGTACCTTCTCAATGGTGCCAAAGATGGGCCTGTTCCTGATTTCCCTAGCTCTTATCTGCGACCTCCCGATCCCAAGTTGCTTAAGAAAAGTAGAACGGCGTGTGGCGGGCGGAGGAAGAAGCCATTTCCGCTCAACTAAGCCGGTGGTACCATTGTTGGAAGGACTCTCACAGTGACCTAATGATTCCCTTCTGGACCTGGGAAACCCACTCCTTTTCCGCCGTTTCACCACCATTACCCTTAACTCTTTCGTAAAAGCCGCCCCCTTATTACCGCCACCATCACCATCATCGAGCTCAGCGAACTTCCTCAGCAACTCATCAGACGATTTCTTAGTAACATGTTGAACTTGAACATCATTAGGATTAGCAGTAGCAGCTTCCATTGTTGAAATTTAGAGAGAGAGAGAGAGATTTGGTGTAGATGAGGAAATGGTAGGAATATAAATGGAGGATGGGGAAGTGGGGCTGGTTTTTTGTTGGTTTGTGGGGAAACAGCCAAATACAATGTGGGAAAATGGGAATGGACCGTTGGGGTTAGTGAAGGAATTAAGGATTTGAATAATTTATACAATATAGCCGTTAGGTTTAGGGGTGAAGGGAATTTGGGTTTGATATCTACTTATAACAAAATAATCAATTTTCTGAAAAAATGCGCTCCTCCCATGTTAGCTTGCCAGACAAAGGGACCTGATTGAAATTTAACCACTTTTATTTAAATTATTAATCTTGACAGAAATCCACACATAATTGGGGTGAAAGGATCCCTCCATGTAGACCCTGAGTAATTCGATCCACTCCACGTTGGTTAAATTAAAAGGTAAATTGATCATTTCTAATAAAAATTTCATCATTTTTCACTGTTAAAAACTAGCATTGTTAACAGAATAACCAGACAATTACATGTGGTATGCCATATATGTCTCATTCTAACGTACAATGACCCATTTTTAATAGAAAAACCAAATTGCTCTTTGATCTAATATATATGGACTAACTTGCTCATTTTCTAAGTGGAGGGACAAAATGCAATCCGACACTTAATAAGTACTTTTACCTTTTTTATGTTCTATATTTAGGATTATCCCTACTAACAATAATGTTTTCAAGTTGGTAATATTATGGCACGAAATTTTTAAAAGGTAGAATATAATTGTAGTAGGCCCATTTTGCCCGGGGCCCAAATCAGACAACCAACCAAAAAACTAAACCAAATAATAATAATAATAACAAAATCCATCAGCCCATTTTACAACCCACAACCCAAAATCAATTAAACCCTAATAGCCCAATACCTAAAACAGAAAAACAAAAAGAAAAAATCCTTAGGTGCGCCGCACCTAGGTCTGCCACTGTCGTCTCTGCCTAGCTTGCCACCGCCACTGTCAGCACCGCCACTTGCACCGCCCACTTGCTTTGATAATATTCTAGAACGTCATGTTTTTATGTGCTAATTGCATATTT
Source organism: Gossypium australe (assembly GCA_005393395.2). Lineage (NCBI taxonomy): Eukaryota > Viridiplantae > Streptophyta > Magnoliopsida > Malvales > Malvaceae > Gossypium > Gossypium australe. The sequence continues at coordinate 130,139,754 of CM016614.1, forward strand.
ATTTTGAGTATGATTCTACTAATTTGGGCTATTTATGGTCTTTTATTTTATAGGGACTAAATTGGAGGCAAAAGCGAAATTGAGGGCCAAATATGTGAAATTAAAGATAAATTGGACCGATGAGCAACAAAGGGGAAAAATGGTGCCAAAAGTGCAAACATGGAGGACACAAGGATTGAAATGCAAAAAGAAGAGACTTTGTTTTATCAAACTCTATTTTAATTATATTAGGATAATTAATATTAGGATAATTATTAAGGATTATTTAATTTCTTTATTTATCTTTATTTATATTTGATTTTTTTGTAATTATCTTTAAGAATTTAAGTAGAACTAGTCTACTTATCTTAGCACTATAAATAGGGGGTGAAGTGACTCAAATGGTTGTTGATCTTTTTCTGTGAACTCTCTCCCCAAAAATCTCTTATTCTTTCCATATTTCTTTTTAATAAAAATCTCCATTTATATATTTTCTTTTCCACCACAACTATGAGCCACTAAAACCCTTCTAGCCAAAGGTTGTTGAAAATCCCCAAAAAGGATTCTTGAGGTTTAGAATCCGTACTTAGCCTTATCAACAGGGTATTCATCGTTTCTTCGCATTACGGGGCTGACGCTTCCGTCCATATCCCTTAAAAAGTAAACTTTTCAACGTATGCAGAGGCGGCCGCTTTGTATGATTTGGAAGGATTGCACCGTCGGTTCGTTAGCTTACTGCGTCAGAGGTTGGCGAGCCCAAGAGACAAAATGGCATGGGATTCGCCATTGAGAAACGTTGATCTAGCGTAAGATGATCCCACAAGAGCGATTATTGGCTAGAGTCAAGTTCCACTAAATCGAAGTCTAAATCCTTGGAGCTGGTGGTCGTAGGCATCCTCCTCCACTATAACTGGCTTATTCGGTCTGAAAAGGATTATCTAAAAGCCAAGGATTGAACCCAAGGCGGATCGAGGCAACTGGAGGCTGGAATCTCTCCACATAAGAAACTTTTCTCTAAACCCTTTCTTTTTATTTTCCTCATTTTAATTCACGTAATCTATTCTCGTAATTTCCATTCGTCTTAAATTCTGTTTTTTTATTTTTCCAGATCGAAAATTATTAATTCTGTTTTTGTTATTTATTTTTCAGGAACGCAGGTTTTCTTGGGCACGATTCTGCCCAGGATTTCAACAAACAAGCATTTGTATAATCCGATCCCTGTGGATTCGACCCTACTTCCCATTTACTGTTATTTTCATTGTTTTGCAGAAAGTAGGATATATTTGGTGCTTTCAACGACGCATCAAATTTTGGCACCGTTGCCAGGGATCGGTAACGTACTAATCTTGTTTTTTTGTTTTCTATGACCAGATCTGCTCCAGGCACTCTTGCGTTTGACTTAGAAATTGAAAAGACTACAAAAGCTAATCGCAAGGAAACAAAGCTAAGGAAAAAGCAGTCAGCGGTGGTTGAGACTCAAAGTAATCCACCGCCAGAAATCAAAATCGACGACGAAACAGAGTCTAGGGTTAACGAAAACCCTACTCAAACTTTTGAAGGCGAAAAAGTAGAAGTCGATTCTCCAGAAGGAGTGCTTAACACTAGGGTTGGCGGAAACCCTAATTTAGCACCTCCACCAATGGCTCAAACAATTCGGCAATTGGCCGAAGCTCCGACAGAACAACCACCACTGTGCATCGCATATCCTACCATGGATACCGACTTTGAACTAAAATCCAGGTTAATTCAGTTGCTCCCAACATTTCGAGGGTTACAAAATGAAAACCCCCATCAACATTTGAAGGAGTTTCATATGGTTTGTCTGAGTATGAAACCTCAAGGCGTAACTGATGATCAAATAAAATTAATCGCTTTCCCTTTTTCCCTAGCAGACTCAGCTAGGGAATGGTTATTTTATTTACCTCCTGGATCTATTACTGCTTGGGCTGATTTATCTCGTTTATTTCTCAACAGGTTTTTTCCAGCATCCAAAGCAGCTGAGTTAAGAAGAGAGATCGTGGGAATAAGGCAGAAAGAAGCGGAGACTCTTTATAATTATTGGGAGCGGTTTAAGAAGTTGTGTGCGAGCTGCCCACAACATGGTATAACAGAGCAATCTCTCCTCCAGTACTTTTATGAAGGTTTGAAATCGATGGAGATGAATATGGTAGACGCTGCTAGTGGAGGAGCGTTGGTCAACATGACCCCCCAACAAGCAATAGACTTAATCTCTACAATGGCTGCAAATTCTCAGCAGTTTCGAGCTAATCCTGAGCCCCCTAAAAGGGTTCACCAGCTAAGTAATTCAACCTTAGAGGATAAAGTTGATAGACTTACTATTATGATGAATTCTCTTATTGCAGAAAAAGCTAAACCAGCTCGGTTATGTGGAATATGTGCTACACCTAAGCACACAACTGATACTTGTCCCAGTTTGTATGACGATACTATGGCTCATTTAAATGCTGTGGGTAATTTTCCTGGCCCACCACAGAGGCGATATGACCCTTACGCTAATACCTACAACCCAGGATGGAGGGATCACCTAACTTAAGTTATAGGGCCAACCCACAATATAACCAGCCATACCAAAACCGAGTTCCACAGCAGCCACAAGACTCAGGTAATTCTCTAGAAACTTTGGTCAATAAATTAGTAGCTAATATGCTTGATTTTCAATAGAAAATCGAGGCATCTATAAGAGAATTGACCATATCAGTTGAGAAATTAAACTCTCAAGGGAAGCTGCCGTCACAAACAGAACCGAATCCAAGACAACAAGCAAATGCAGTGACGTTACAAAGTGGAAAAGTACTAGAATCAATTCCCGATAAAAATCTTGCCCAAGAAATCGCCCAGGAAAAACCCGAAAAAGACGAACAGGTCCGACCGAAACCCCCATTGCCCAGAATTCCACCTCCATTTCCAGAACGATTCAACCAGTGTCGAAGAGGTAAAGAGGACAAGGAAATCCTCGAAACATTTAGGAATGTCGAGATCAACATTCCGCTGTTGGATGCCATCAAGCAAATACCGAGGTATGCTAAATTTCTTAAAGAGTTTCCACCAACAAGCGGAAATTAACAGGTAATGAAAGGGTAAATGTTGGTGAAAATGTGTCTGCAGTGTTACAACGAAAAATGCCGGCAAAATGTAAGGATAGAGGCATGTTTGCAATACCATGCAAAATAAGTCATTTGGGAATTAAAAAGGCTATGTGTGATCTAGGAGCCTCCATAAACGTAATGCCATATTCTATTTATGAATCACTTAACGCAGGTTTTTTGACAAAAACAGGTGTTAGCATTCAATTGGCAGACAAGTCCGTTGTGCATCCCGAAGGAGTCCTCGAGGACGTATTAGTGAAAGTTAATGGACTTATCTTTCCTGCTGACTTTTATGTGATAAAAATGGAGGAGGATAACGCTCCTGGGTCTTCAGACATCTTGTTAGGGCGACATTTCCTTAGTACCGCAAATACTAAGATTGACGTATGAAGCGGAACCCTCACGATGGAGTTTGATGGGGAGATCGTGAGGTTTAACATTTATAGCACAATTAGCCACCCAAGTGAAGTCTTGGACGTAAACCGTGTCGACGTAATTAACTCATCAGTAGAAAAAAATTTTGAGTCATCTTATGGAGATAAATCTAAAATGATGTTTGATGATTTTGAATCTGTTAATAAATTATTGGCTCCTATGGATACTGAACTTCTACCTTCTGTTGTGGAGGAATCAGATCCGAAATTAAAACCACTTCTCGAGCATCTCAAATTCACATTTTTGGAGAATGATGAGACCATTGCAGACTTAAAAGGGATTAACCCCTTGGAGGAAAATATGAAACCAATGAAAAAGGCGCAAATACGATTAAACCCAAATATGGTGGATGTGATAAAAAATGAGAATTTCCAAGCTTACACGATTAAAAAGATTTATTTTGAGCCACCGTAGAACCATTTAAGTCGTCGAGCTAATGACGTTAAACAAGCGCTTGTTGGGAGGCAACCCAATCTTTATTTTATTTTATTTAATTTATTTTTATTTTCATTATTTATTTATTTTTTTTCCTTTCCTTACTTTTTATTTTATTAATAAATTTCTCTTCTTCCATCTAGGTAAAACGGAACGAAAATACGAAGAAAAAGAGACAGAAAGTGAGCCAGAATGCCATATCCTTGCAGCCAAACAGGCCTATTCTAGCCACATCGTCCCCTTTACGCACAAGTCCTCCGCAATCGACAGTAGCTACACGGGGAGTTTTTCTAAACTTTTCTACCTATTTATTTCTTTTGCGTCCACATTGAGGACAATGTGTTTTAAGTAGGGGGACGTACTTTTCGTATTACTGTCATCTGCTGATGTGACTTATGTCTGCTGCTTGATGCTCCATTTTGTCCATATATTTTTTTAAGTATATTTTGTCGCTTTTCATGCCCAAGAATTTGACCACGACTTACCAGTGATTGACCTACATGCATGATTCTTGGCTACTGAGTTAGTTATGATTCTGTCTGTTTGATTTTATCTCCACTGTTTTATTTTTATTAGGATAAAAATAATTATGATTAATAAGTTAACTTTATCTTGCTTTTTGTAAAATTGATCAAGTTTAATATCTAGTGGACACTTAATGCATTTGCATGCCTAAATTATGTTCATGTCTATTAGGTGGTTACTAAAACTTATTTTCGACACTTGATTATTTCTCTTAAGTCCTCTTAAAATTAAAATTTCGTGTAAATTTTGTTTAATAAATGTTTCCAAGGTTATGAGTGCAACTTAGAACGTGACTGACTGAGTAACCGGGGTAGGGTGCTTGGGTTGTCATTCTACTTCGCTTCAAATGGTTGTGTGACGTGATAGGTAAAACTCCGCTAACCAAGGTTACGAGTATGGCTCAGAACGTGACTGATTGAGTAACCGGGGTAGGGTGCTTGGGTTGCCATTCTACTTCGCGTCAAAAGGTTGTGTGACGTGATGGGTAAAACTCCGCTAACTGGAAATAAATAATTTTTAGGAGTATGTTGGGCTGAGTAACCGGGGTGGGGTGCTTGGGTTGTCATCTCTCTTCGCGTCAAAAGGTTCAATATATTCCTAAGTAAATAAATAAAAAAAGAAAAAAAAGAAAAAAAGAAGAAAAACAAAAAAAAAAAGAGAAAAGAAAAAAAATAGTACTAATAAAATTACAGTTGGGGACTAAAGAAGGAAATAAATAGAGTGTCTTAGTAGGTTTGGTAATTTACCTATTTAGCATGAAATAATTCAAGACGATTTTAATTTTTTGTGTGTGTTAATTAGAAAACTTTTTCTGTTTTACTTAAAAGCAAGCTTAGAAGTTCTCTTTATTTTTCATATGCACTTTTGAATAATTTTTATAAAACTTTGGGGTAAAATTTCTTTCAGGATCTAATTTTCACAGTGGATAGGAACCATACTTGAGGGCAAGCATGGGATAAGTAGGGGGAATGTGATAATACTTTAGAACGTCATGTTTTTATGTGCTAATTGCATATTTATTTTGAGCATGATTCTACTAATTTGGGCTATTTATGGTCTTTTATTTTATAGGGACTAAATTGGAGGCAAAAGTGAAATTGAGGGCCAAATATGTGAAATTAAAGATAAATTGGACCAATGAGCAACAAAGGGGAAAAATGGTGCCAAAAGTGCAAACATGGAGGACACAAGGATTGAAATGCAAAAAGAAGAGACTTTGTTTTATCAAACTCTATTTTAATTATATTAGGATAATTAATATTAGGATAATTATTAAGGATTATTTAATTTCTTTATTTATCTTTATTTATATTTAATTTTTTTGTAATTATCTTTAGGAATTTAAGTAGAACTAGTCTATTTATCTTAGCACTATAAATAGGGGGTGAAGTGACTCAAATGGTTGTTGATCTTTTTCTGTAAACTCTCTCCCCAAAAATCTCTTGTTCTTTCCATATTTCTTTTTAATAAAAATCTCCGTTTATATATTTTCTTTTCCACCACAACTATGAGCCACTAAAACCCTTCTAGCCAAAGGTTGTTGAAAATCCCCAAAAAGGGTTCTTGAGGTTTAGAATCCGTACTTAGCCTTCTCAACAGGGTATTCATCGTTTCTCCGCATTACGGGGCTGACGTTTCCTTCTATGTCCCTTAAAAAGTAAACTTTTCAACGTATGCAAAGGCGGCCGCTTTGTATGATTTGGAAGGATTGCACCGTCGGTTCGTTAGCTTACTGCGTCAGAGGTTGGCGAGCCCAAGAGACAAAATGGCGTGGGATTCGCCATTGAGAAACATTGATTTAGCATAAGATGATCCCACAAGAGCGATTGTTGGCTAGAGTCAGGTTCCACTAAATCGAAGTCTAAATCCTTGGAGCTGGTGGTCGTAGGCGTCCTCTTCCACTATAACTGGCTTATTCGATTTGAGAAGGATTATCTAAAAGCCAAGGATTGAACCCAAGGCGGATCGAGGCAACTGGAGGCTGAAATCTCTCCACATAAGAAACTTTTCTCTAAACCCTTTCTTTTTATTTTCCTCATTTTAATTCTCGTAATTTATTCTCGTAATTTCAATTCGTCTTAAATTCTATTTTTTTTATTTTTCCAGATCGAAAATTATTAATTCTGTTTTATTTATTTATTTTTCAGGAACGCAGGTTTTCTTGGGCACGATTCTGCCCAGGATTTCGACAAACAAGCATTTGTATAATCCGATCCCTGTGGATTCGACCCTACTTCCCATTTACTGTTATTTTCATTATTTTGCAGAGAGTAGGATATATTTGGTGCTTTCAACGACGCATCATGCTTGCAACAGAAATGACAGATATAATAAAAAAACAAATGTAAAAGGCTATAAAAAGCCACCTAAACCAATTGTATTTTTTTTTTACGGAGACCGATTGGAATACAAAGAAAACAGAGATTTTGAATACAAAAAAGAGTTTGAATATACAAACAAACAAAAAGACACACACACACACACACACACACACACATACACACACACACACACATATATAAAATATAACAAAAAGAAAGGGGATTTTTACCTTTTTTCGATTCGCCTGAAAAAAGGCGACTTTTGGCCTTCCTGCTGCCGTGGACGGTGACGCCGTCTCTAGGGACTGGCAGCCAATGAGGCGGTGGCCCACCGAAGTCCCCGCTAGATTCTGAAGGCTCTCAGAGAAAAAAAGGGGGCTGAGGTTTTTTTTTATTTTTATGAGGTTTAAAATGATTTTTTTTCTAAGTTTTTTTACTTTTATAGGCCCCCAAAACGATGTCGTTTTGGGACTGGACTCAGATGCCCAAAACGACGTCATTTTGGGACTGGCATCAGGGGCCCAAAACGACGTCGTTTTGGCCTCTGACCCGAGACCTGACCCGCTTCGGCCTAGGATCCACGTGTTTTTCAATGGAAGGGCTAATTGCACCTTTAGTCCTTCCGCTTTTTAAGTGTTTTACAATTAAGTTTTTTTTGTTTTCAATTTTGGCCCTATAATTTGTTTCATTTTCAATTGGGTCTGCCTTGAAACTGTGCATTTTGGTGAGTGGGGATTATTTCCCATTTTGGTCCCTCCTTGTTATTCGCGCATTCAATTTGGTCATTTTCCTTTATATTTATTTCTGATTCGCCCCAAATGTCTGTTTTAAAGTTCAATTTATCCCTTTTTTTATTTTTTATTATTTTTGCTATTTTATTATTAAATTAATTAATTTAATATTATTATTACTATTATTATTTTCCTTTTTTTATTTATTTACTTGTTATTGTTATCATATTATTAAATTTATGAGTTTTGCATTATTTTTTTCTTTTACACTAAAAATAGATTATAAATAGATTATTCATATTTTTTATTTGTGTATTTTATTTTATTTTATTTTATTTTGTTGTTATATTATTCCTTTTAATTTTATATCTTCATATATTTACTTTTACTTATTGTTATGCATTTTATGTTATTTTATTTATTTTGTTATTGCAATTTGATTATCAATATTGTCATCATCATTATTATAGCATTCTATTATTATTATTATTTATCATTTTAATACTTTACCTGTATTATCATTTTTACATTATTTCATTACCATTCTTTTAATTCGTATCACAATTTTTATTCAATACATAAAAATGATTTTTTTTAAATAAGCAACATTTCGTTTTTAAAATTCGAAAGGACGTTCCCTAACTTACGGGGTTTCGACTTTCTCGATAAATTTGAACAAACGAACGTTTTAAAATTTTTAAATAATCTCGCGAAGTACGAAAAGATTGTGTTCTAACTTACGGAACATGGTTTCTTTCTAAAACCGAGATAATCTAACATCTTTCAAAATAAATAATTTTCGATGTTTATTCCCATTTCGGGGACTTAAGATATTGTGTCCTAACTTACGGGACATAATTCTTTTTCTCGATTAACGTGGAATACGCCATTTTCTCAAAATTTTTCAATTAAACGATATTTTAACGAAGGATCGTATTTTTAAATTTCTTCAAATTTTCAATCTTCGACACAAAAGACATCAAATAATCAACTAGGTACCCATTTTTGGGCGTATCGAGGGTGCTAATCCTTCCTCGTGCGTAACCGACTCTCGAACCCGTTTTCTGGATTTTGTAGAACAAAAATCATCTTTTTAATAAATTTAAACTTTTATTAAAATAATTGAATTACGAGGTGATTCGATCACACCTAAAGAAAAAGGATTGGTGGTGGCACCCATGTTCGTTTTCGTTTTCAAAATCAAAAGTCGATCCCTTTTCAAAAAAATAGTTTCGACAGCTTGGTGACTCCACTGGGGACCAAAATACGAGAGTTAAGCCACGAGTTGATTATTTTTTTGTCTTTTGTCGAAAGTTGAAAATTGGTTTAAATTTACGATCCATTCGTTGCATTTCATCAGTCTTTTTGTGGTCTTTGTCATAATATGTTTACTTTATCAGTTTGAGCCTTTTGATATATCTCTGCATATTGCATCGCATAAATTGGTTAATTTTACCCTTTTAAGTGGGAGTGAGAAACTATTCCTTCGTGAGGTCTTCACCTCCATATAGGATAGTGGATCGCTTTCGGGATACATTCATACATATGTCTTCGTAACATTTTCATCTTCATATAGTCATAAGGAAATGTATTCCCCTAAACTGAACTTGGTCCATATGAGCCTATAATGGGTGAGGATCGAGGAATCTGATGGTTCAGGTACCTTTGCTTTAGAACCGAACCACATATAACGAGCCTTAAGAGCCCACCTTAGGTAGAGCCATACCAAACTTTAGTGGTTACCCGAGTAGGTACTTTATTTTATTATTCCTTGCTTGCTTTAAGCTGTGTATGAAATACTAACTTGTTTTGTTTTACTTTGATTGAATGTGGAAAGAAATATGTTTTGAAAAGACTACCTGCTTTTTCATCAGGTTTATATTATACACATATTAGTGCAATTGAGGCACACGTTACTACAAACCAGAAGTTTGTAGAACCACATACTTTTACTATTTGGCATGATTGGTTAGGCCATCCCAGATTTATTATGATGCGAAAAATAATTGAGAATTCAATTGGGCACCCATTAAAGAACCAGAAGATTCTTGAATTCAAAGATTTCTCTTGTGATGCTTGTTCTTAAGGTAAACTGATTATTAGACCATCACTAGCTAAAGTTGGGATTAAATCTCCTGCATTTCTGAAACGTATTCAAGGTGATATATGTGGGCCTATTCATCCACCATGTAGATCATTTAGATATTTTATGGTATTGATAGATGCATCTAGTAGATAGTCACATGTATGTTTATTATCGACTTGTAACCTGGCGTTTGTGAGACTACTTGCTCAAATAATTCGATTAAGAGCACAATTTCTAGATTATGCAATAAAATTTATCCGTCTTGATAATGCTGGTGAGTTTACATCTCAAGCTTTCAATGATTATTGCATGTCAATTGAGATAAAAGTTGAACATCCTGTAGCTCATGTTCACACACAAAACGGTTTAGTTGAATCATTTATCAAACGCCTTCAACTAATAGCTAGGCCATTACGTATGAGAACAAAGCTCTCTATTACAGCTTGGGGATATGCTATTTTGCATGCAACAGCACTTATGCGCATCAGGATAACAAGTTATAATAAATACTCCCCATTGCAATTGACTTTTCGTCAGGAGCCAAATATTTCCCATCTTAGAATTTTCGGATGTGCAGTATATGTTTCAATTGTTCCACCACAACGAACAAAGATGGGTCCTCAAAGGAGGTTGAGAATATATGTTGGTTATGAATCTCCTTCTATAATTAAGTATGTTGAACCATTAATTGGAGATTTATTTAATGCACGATTTGTTGATTGTCACTTTAATGAAACAATATTCCTAACATTAAGGGGAGAGAAAATACATCTGGTAAAAGAAATTACATGGAATGGATCATCATTATCTCAATTAGATCCTCGTACAAGTCAATGTGAACAAGAAGTTCAAAGGATCATACATTTGAAAAATATCGCTAATCAACAGCTAGATTCATTTACTGACCTAAAGAGAATTACAAAATCTCACATACCAGCTGAAAATGCTCCAATACGAATTAATATCCCAATAGGGCAAACTGTTAGTGAAAAAGAAAGTAATCCATGCTTGAAGCGTGGAAGACCGATTGGTTCCAAAGATAAAAATCCTCGTAAAAGGAAAGAAACAAATACTCAAGGTGATTATATTATGGAGACAAGTTCCCAAGAAGAGGACAAAGATATAACTAATTTTAATCATAAAACCCCAGAAGGGATTCAGGTACCTAGAAATGATGATAACGAAGAGATCTTTATAAGTTATGTTACTTCGGGGAAAAGATAGAACCAGAAAAATATAGTTGTCGACAACAATTTTGCATATAATGTTGCTATTGAAGTAGAAAAAGAAAATGATTATCCTGAGTCTAAATCTATTGATGAATGTAGAAATAGAAAATATTGGCCAAAATGGAAAGATGCAATTCAAGCAGAATTGAATTCACTTTCTAAACGTGAGGTTTTTGGACTTGTAGTCCAAACACCTAAAGGTGTAAAACCGGTAGGATATAAATGGGTATTTGTGCAAAAATGAAATGAAAAAAAATGAAGTCGTAAGATATAAAGAACGACTTGCAGCACAAGAATTTTCGCAAAGGCCCGACATTGATTATGAAGAGACATATTCTCCTGTGGTGGATGCAATCATGTTTAGATATCTTATTAGTCTGGCAGTACGTGATAAACTTGACTTGCATCTAATGGATGTTGTTACAGCCTATTTGTATGACACACTTGATAGTGAAATTTATATGAAAATCCTTGAAGGATTTAAAATCCCTAAAGGATATAGATTTTCTCGGGAAAATTGTTCGATCAGATTAAAGAAAAGTTTATATTGATTAAAACAATCTAGATGTATATGGTACAATCGTCTTAGTGAATACTTGTTAAAAAAAGGTTACAAAAACGATCCAATTTGTCCATGTGTCTTTATAAAAAGGTTTGGATAAAATTTTGTGATAATTTTTGTTTATGTTGATGATCTAAATATTATTGGAACTCCTGAAAAGCTCCAAAATACAGTAAAATATTTAAAAAAAAGAATTTGAGATGAAAGATCTTGGAAAAATAAAGTTTTGTCTTGGCTTACAAATCTAGCATTTAAAATATGGAATTCATGTATATCAATCAACTTATACGGAAAAGATATTAAAGAAATTTTACATGGATAAAGTATACCCATTAAGTACTCCGATGATTGTACGATCGTTAGATGTGAATAAAGATCAATTTCATCCTTGCAGGAATAGTGAAGAGTTTCTTGGCCCTGAAGTACCATATTTAAATGCCATAGGGGCATTGATGTATCTTGCAAACAACACAAGACCTGATATAACTTTCGCTGTAAACTTGTAAGCAAGATTCAGTTCTTCTCCAACACGTAAACATTGGAATAAAATTAAACATGTATTTAGATATCTCAAAGGGACTATTGATATGGGGTTATTTTATTCAAATGATTCAAAATCCCTATTATTCGGCTATGCTGATGCTGGATACTTATCGGATCCACATAAAGGTCGATCTCAAAGATGATGTTTATCTACATGTGGGGATACTGCCATACCATGGCATTCAACAAAGCAAATATTAGTTGCTGCTTCTTCAAATCATGCAGAAATAATTGCAATGCAAAAGGCAAGTCGAGAGTGTGTTTGGCCAAGGTTATTGACCCAACATATCCAGAAGGTATGTAATTTGCCTTTACAGTAAAAGGTGTCAACTATCTTATACGAAGATAATGCAACATGTATAGCTCAATTGAAGGGTGGCTATATCAAAGGTGACAGAACGAAACATATTGCACCAAAATTATTTTGTAATACCCTGAAAATTTCTACTGTAAGATATTATCTTTGATATAGTAAAATAAGAAAATAAAGTGACAAAAAGGGAAATTTTGGAGTTATGACAACATTGGGAAGTATATTATGATATATTAATTCAAGAAAGGACTAAATGGTAAAAGTGAGAAAAGTTTTGTTGCCTAAGAGTAAATACTCAAAACTCGAGGGGTTAAAGTGTAAATATGGAAAGTTGAAGGACCAATAGTGCAAATATTTTAAGGGTGGAATGATATAGAAACTAAGGAAAATGGATGAATTATGACCAAATTGAATAGGTGAAGAATTATGAGGGACGAAATTGTAATTTTACCAAATTAAATGATGACTAAAGGATGGAATTTTAAAAGATCATAAAGGGCAAAATGGTCAATTAGAAGGAGAGAGAGATCTAGAAGGAAATGATTATGTTGATGATATTTTATAATTATTTAATTGGATAAATATTATTTATGAATATTTTAATGAGATATTTTATTATTTTATTATTATTTATTTAGTATATAAGGAAGGAAAGATGAAGAATTATCTTCTTCTTTCTCATGCATCAACGTGAGAAGAAGAGAGAAAGAAACTTTTGCTTTCTTTACAATTTGGCCCTTCCACCAAAAGTTCACCATTTTCACCTAGAAATGAAAAGAATTTCTATGGTTACCAAGAGAGAAAGATAACAAGAAGATCATGGAGAGTCAAGATATCAAGTTAGATTCAAGAAATAGAAGTTGGAGGAGAGAGAGAAATCAAGTAAAATATTAAAATCAATAAGACAAGGTAAGAACATCAAGATTTCAATATATTTTTAAGTTTGTTATTATTGAAAAAGCATGGAAATGATGTTATAGTAGAGTTTTCTTATATGAGGTTTTATGTTGTTGATATGTTAGTGAAGGGAAATAAGAGAAAGTGATGGGAATTATTTTAGAAAAGGGAATAAGGGTGTTATAAAGTTAGTAATCAACATTTTGCACTAAAACAGTTTTGGACAGCAGCAGTAGTCTAACTTTGAAAAATCACTAAAAATTGTGGAAATCAAATTAGAGGTTTAATAAAATATGAAATTAAATTTTATTGAGTCTAGTTTTTCATAGAAGAAACGGTGTAAGCAATGGAATTGTAAATTATGAGATATAATAAATTTAGTGAGACAAGGTCAGAATGATTTTGGGTTCCCCTGTTTTGACTTTGGAAAATCATTAAAATTGTATAAAAATACTTGGGGGTTTAAATTTGTATGTTTAAATTTCTAATAAGTCTATTTTCAAGAGAAACACGCGGGAACATCATCTGAATCTCATACTAAGAGATAATTAATTTTTAGTAAAGAAATGTTGAAGCTGTCAAACAACAGAACAGGGATAAATTTGAAGATTTACTGTACTTATTGGCTAAATTATAAATTCTGGAATTTTTATGGTAGAAAGATATTTGAGTCTAGTTTCAAAAACATCAAGCAGATCTTATTTGGAATTCTGTAGCTCAAGATATAAATAATTTAGTGACTATGACTCAAGTGGACAGCTTGATATGAACATAAAAATTAATAATAGAATTATATATATTGAGGATGTGGAATGGAGAGGAGTAAAATATATGAATATCTAGCTAGTATGGGTTTACTTTAAAAAATGGCTAATTTGCATGTTTTAGGTTCTGGGACTAAATTGAATAAGAGTAAAAGTTTAGGGGTAATTTTGTAAAAATATCAGAAATGACCAAATTGAAGGAAATAAATTGTTTTAGTGTTTAAATTAATAAATTGAATGAAATTACTAATTTAGATCAAGATTGGGTGAAAAATCGGGGAAAATGGAAAATTTCCAAAATGCCCCTAAATCTTGGTATTTCTGTAATTTAGCCAGGTAAGTTCGTATAACTTAGCTATGCATGTTTTTATGCTTGAATTGAATTGTGTATGTGATTGTATAAATATATATATGAAATGATTATGTATCTGATAAAGCCCGATAAATGATAACGTTTGAAATAAATGATAATACCCGTAAAGTGATAAAAGATTAAAATGATATTTTTATGCTTAAGTTGAATGTGAAATGTGCTTAATTGAGTATTGTGAATAATGTAACAATATGAAAATTAAAGTGGACGATCAAATTAAGTATGATCATTCAGTGACCAGTGATGAATTGATGAATAAGACCATGGTTGGACCATGGCAAAGTGTGGAATGTAAGACCATAGATGGGCTATGGCATTTCAGTGGAAAGACCATAACTAGGTTATGGCAATTGTGAACGTAAGAACATGGTTGGACCATGGCAGTATATGTGTGTACGTGTAAGACCATAGCTGGGCTATGGCATTGTAATAAAGTGCAAGATCATAGCTGGGCTATGACACCGTGATAAAGTGCAAGCCCATGGCAGGGCCGTGGAAATATATGTACGAGACCATAGTTGGACTATGGCATAAAGAAAACGATGTACTCAAATCCGTAAGACGTTCTCTAATTTGACAAAGATTGGTAAGTGACATATGAAATTAATATTGGAAGACTTATGGTTATTATTGATATTGATATGTACCCATTGATATTTAAATGATTCAACGGGTAAAGTTCTGATATGAGATAACATGAGTTTGAAATGAATTATTACTGGTATATACTTGAAATATATGGAAATGATGGTACATGAAATATTGATATAATGAAATGAATGATATATGTTTATAAAGAAACGACAAAAGAATGATATGTATCATGACATGTAAATATGCGATTATCTTTAATATGTTGTTACAAGGAAATTGTTTATGTTGTAATGAGTAATAAACTCAAGTGTAACATATAGAGAAAATAAGTTTATCAATGTTGAATTTATATGTAATATATGCAAGTATGCTAACCAGTGTTGTTGCTTGATACTTAGGCAAATGCCAAGCTATTGGTCGAATGGTGATATGTTTATGAATTGTGTGTCATGCATTGGAATGAGTGTGAAAAGTAAAGAAATACAAATGAAAATAAAGAAACTCGGAAGAGTTAAAATTATTTAAAATCTTACTAAGCTAGAGATAATATGTATAATTAATGCTGTGGATTTATTCACCTTGTGAATTGATGAGTATAGCTTCATGAGTATTGTGTGAACCACACGGCCTGGCCACACAGCCGTGTGACCCATGTAGTGTTGAAAAATTTTAAATATTTTTGAAAAATTTTCTAAGTTCCCGGTTAAGTTCCGATATATATTCTGGGCCTCGATGGCTCACATATTGGACATTATGATTAAATTTGATTGATTTCATGTATGAATGTTATATGAAGCAAAATTTCTGTTAAATGATCTGTAAATTCTGGTAATACTCCGAAACCCTGTTTCAGTGACGGATATAGGTTAGGGGTGTTACATATTCTTCACCCATGATCTTGAGAAAAGAGGTGATATAAATGTTCAACAAATTCGTTCTAGTGAGAATTTAGCAGATCTTTTTACTAAGGCATTGCCAACTTCAACATTTGAAAGACTACTACACAATATTGAAATACGTCGACTCAAAGATGTAATGTGATGTTGCCATCAGAGGGAGTCTAAAAACAAGTTGTACTCTTTTCCTTTAATCAAGGTTTTGCCCCATTGGGTTTTCCTAGTAAAGGTTTTTAACGAGGCAGCTTGTAATAGAAAATTGTGTACTCTTTTTCCTTCATTAGGTTTTTTATCCCACGGGGTTTTTCCTAATAAGATTTTAATAAGGCACATTATCTACCAATGGACATCCAAGGGGGAGTGTTATGAATATCTTTAAGTGGATGTCCATCATAATAAAGATAAAATTTTGATATACTTTAAATTCTAATAGTTATTAAATTAGATATATATTCCTTTTATACTTCTTATTTCTATAAATAAAGACTCTGATAAAGCATTGTAATCATCCCTTTTGATCAATAAAGTTCATTCTCTGTTGTTTTCATATTTTCTTTATTCTTTATTCTCTCTATCTCTCTTTATTTTATAACAAGAATAATTTAATTTCAATTTTTAGTCATAAAGAAAGAAAGCGTATGACAACTAAGGCTTTTTAAAATTATATTTTTAGTTTTTCATTACTTTTAAGTTTTATATTATTTTTTGCTTCAATCGAGTAAAGCATTTAGAGCACACTACCCATAACTTGTTTTGTGAAATTATAAATAGTGATTGCAAATATAATATATATTTCCAAGATTAATGAGTTGAAATTCAAATATAAAAATAGAGGGAGATATTATTTTAATATTTTTATAAGAAAATATCATTAATAAATAAATGAGTCAATAAACGAGTTTGTTCGTGAACATAAATGAGCCAAACACACTTCTGTTCATGTTCGTTCATTTATTAAAGGAATATAAAAATTTTGTTCATACTCGTTTATTTAGCATAATAAACGAACATAAACGAAAACTATACAAACGGTTCACGAACTGTTCATCGAACGTTCTGTTCATTACACCCCTAGTGGTAAGATGAGATTCTCTTTTTTGTGTTTTTGAAGAAAAAAGTATAGGGCTAAGATGGATAAGTAAGTAGAAAATGCTAAAGGGTGATTGTTGGTGTAAATTGCTTGAAAATAGAATGTTACACAATATGTTGCAACATTGCTTGTAACATTATGGGTAATTCAAGTTTTTTTATTATTGATAATTTTGACTTGTATTCTTTGAAGTTTTATCTTTCACTGGATGCAAACTTAAATAATTTAATTGTAAAAATGAAAATTAGATGAAGTGAATCTAGTATTTATGGGATTGAGATTGACTAAAGTGATGAAGGGATTTACCTTTTCTATTTTCATCATTCTTATATACTATCTTTATTCCTACAATTAATAAGTGGATTATCCTATATTGGTTGAGAAAATGTTATTAAGAGGGTTTAAATATAGTCTCGCTTTTTATTTTATTGAGTAATTGAGGCTAAAAATTCAATATATGTCTGCCTTGTGTGCTTTTGTCGTTGCCTACTTGGTTCGTGTTAATATGTACCGTGCATGTGCTTCTTTTTGAATAAAATTATATTTTTTAAATAATATAAATTATTTTCAAAAAAAATTCCCTTATTTGATCAGTTTCTGCGGTTGCATATTTTTTGGAAACTTATATTGTAAATTTATCATTTTGCCCGTTCAGAAAATCTTATATATAGCAAGTCATTATACTCATTTTGAAGCAAGCAAAACAACTTTTTCTCTCATTCTCCTTTTCTCAGCTCGTCTGTTTTCTTTTTAGCAATATTTTTTTATCAAATTTTTAACCAAGTTTTTTTGTTTTATTTTCCAATTTAGTTTTTTATTGTTTTCGAAAAGAATAATACCAATTAAGTTTCACCTATTTACCAATTTTAAACAACAATTTCTTGAATGTAAAATAAAAAATATCACCTAATTATTTTTAAGAATCACTAATTTATTCTCAATAGAAACTGTCATAATTCTTCAATTGGTTCAACTTAAATTAATGCTTGTATTACTATTCTTTTAAGACTTATCATCAAACTACTTAAACATCTTTAGTACTTAACTATCGCTATTAAAAGTAAATTATTCCACACCTTATTGCAATATTTTAGTGTACTAATGCAACAACTATATTTAAAAGAATTTGTTGACGAGGCTCTTTAACAAAATTCATATATGCATGTATCAAATTAAATTAATGTTAATAGGTAAATATATTTTATTGTATTTGTTCATATCAGAGATTGTGTGGCCTAAATCTTGTCACTTGTTGAAAAAATAATAAATATAGTGGTAAAATAAGGGGATTTGTGGTTGTGACCAAGGCGGTACAGACCATATAGCACACATTGAATCTGTTTAGAACTATTCTTCTTTTATTTGACTTTGATTAGAATAAGATTTTTCAACTCTTAAATAGATGTAGCCGAAACTCCTCTTGTATCATTTGTTTTTCAACATTAGTGAACTCTCCTTCTCTACCTATAATTTTTTTCTTGAAAGGACTTTTCACGTAAAATTTATGTATTTTTATTTTTTATTGTTTTACAATCTTTCTAGTCCACTTCAATAAAAATCAAAGTTTGAAGTGGTGTGGAGGTATTGGATGATATTTGAATTCACACATAGATTATTGTGAAAGATAACATCGCCCCTTGGAAGAGGAAGAAGCAAGTTGCATGCAATAGCAATTTTATAAAATTAATTAATTAGGGAAGTTGGAGTAAGTGAATTCTGAATAAAGCTTTCAATTAATTTTATTATTTTTAGACTGCATATATTATATAAATTTAAAATATGTTAATATTATTTTTCAAACTCATAATCATATGATATTTGTCTTGTCTAAATGTGAACATGTTTGACCGCCAAATTGTTTGACTAACAACAAATTAACAGCCTGCTTGCATGACTAATCACTAATATATATCAATTTTCAATCTTTTATGTATTTGAATGCTGTCATGTAGACAGTGGTGGAGGATTAGGATCCACGTAAAATTTTAATTTAGGTGTTTCATAATTTATTAAAATTTAAATTTTTAATGGTAAAATTATACTTTGTCTCTCCTCTTAAAAATGATAAAAATTTGATTTAATCATTTAGGAATTATAAGAAAATAAGTTATTAAAATGATGAAATTACATTTTTACTATCCTAAAAATATACAATTTAATTTCGATTCCCCCAACAAAATTTCAAGCTCCACCATTGCATGTAGATTGTAAGTTCTTTCTAGAATCTAACCTCGGCATAATAAATTTTTTGTTCTCTAACTTTATAAAAAAAAGTTATTTTAGCTCTTCATTTAATTTTTTTATCTTTTTTAATCTTTGAATTTGCATTTTTTTTGTCAAATTAGCCCAAAATAGATGGAAAAGTTAACGTTTGTTAACTTTGTTGAGGCGGCTTACACGTAGATTGCCATGTAGATGACACGTCAACGTTTGATTAATTTTTTAAAATTTAAAAAATAGTTTTCATAATTTTTTAATTTTTTAATTTGAAAAAATTAATTAAATGCTGAGGTGTCATCCACGTGACAATCCATATATATATGTAGCATCAACAAAGTTAAATAATGTTAATTTTTCTATTTATTTTGGGTGATTTAATATTAAAATGTAAGTTTAAGATCTAAAAAGTAAAAAATTAAATAGAGAATTAAAATAATTTTTTTATAAGTTAGAGAGGAAAAAACTCATTATATCTAAATAATATTTAGGATTGTGCATTAACAAATCAATATAATTTTATTTTAGTATATATAAAGATTATTATTTGATACATGAAATATAATTTTTTTAATTTCCCAAAGGAATTTAAGAAACTAATGCATAATCAATATTTAAAAGTAGATAAATAAATGAAACAAGTGGTGATGTGTTATAATAGAATTTATATGATTTTTTTATAATGTTTTTTTATCATTAATCTACATATTTACTCTTTTTGACAGGGGCACAGTTAAGGGGTTAGCAAGCCTCGTGTAATAGCCTAAATTTTCAGTGGTGTCGGAATAGTGATTCGAGATCACTAAATCCGACAAGTGAGTAGAAAATATTATTAATTTAGTGAGTATAAGTTAAATGTGAAGTTAAAAAAATAATAAATAATAATAATAATAATTAGAATCGAAAACGAGGTATCGAGACCTCGGAGATTTTTAATCTAGCCATAAATGTTTTATAAATATTGATGGAGTGTTAATAAGTTAGTATTAAAGTTTCGTCAAGAAATTTTAAAGTTCCGATAGTTAATTGAACAAAAAGGACTAAGTTGTAATAAATGTAAAGTTATGAGAAATGATTAATAGCTTAAATGATTAAAGAAAGAGGGCTTAAAAGGCAAATAGACCCAGGTGTATTTGGGCTGGACGGCAAGGGCATGAAACCAGAGAAAATAAGGAGAAATAAGGGTAAAATTGGAATATTGCAAAATTTACTTAATAAAACTAGGACTAAAGTGGAATTATCTAGATTTCTCTTTATTTTTCTGCATTCTCATCAGCAAAACACCATAGAAGGGTTTTCCCTAAGCTGGTTTTTCATATTTTTACTGCAAATCAAGAACCCGAAGCAAGTCGAGGAAAAGAAAAAGTAGCTGAATAGTCCCTGAATTTTCTCAAATTCTGCAAATCGACTCAGGTAAGTTCATATGGCTGAAATTTAATGATTAAATGTAAATCCTATGAATTATATCATGTATGATGAGATATATTTTTTGATAAGTTAAGGATAAAATGACAATGCGAAAAGTGATTAAATGATCAAATTGAGCGGAACATCGGATTTGAGTACTTCTGATCAGTGGCAAGTGAAAGTGAAAAGTGGTAGCTTCGGCTACCTGATCAGTGAAAAGTGGTAGCTTCGGCTACCTGATCAGTGAAAAGTGGTAGCTTCGGCTACCTGATCAGTGAAAAGTGGTAGCTTCGGCTACCTGATCAGTGAAAAGTGGTAGCTTCGGCTACCTGATCAGTGAAAAGTGGAAGTGAAGTACTCAATTTTCCGTAACCGTTCCCTAATTTGATTAAGAATGGCAAGTGACAAAAAGGGCCCAAAAGAGTTAAAGTAAATGTATAAATGGTAGTGAGATTATACGAAAGCACTCACCAAATTGTGGTTGACAGGTGAACTTAGTAATTGTACATAATGTATAAGTGTATGAATGTTTGGTAAGATTTATATTTTATGCCTATGAACTTACTAAGTTTCTATAAACTTACTTGAGTGTATTCAATGTCTCATGTAGATTGACGTGTAAATATACGGAGGATCGGATCAACACTGAGGATCACACTATCAAGATTATCTCCGGTAGCTTTTGTAAATTTCCTTTTTGATTTATATGGCATGTATATGTTTGATGATTATATAAATACTAAAACTTGTTTAATGAGTATGTATTAAAGTAAACTGTGATAAATATGCTAAATAATATAATTATAGTAGAAGTATGATTTGGTATCAAATTGGATTGAAATGGACAGGATTGTTTGGTTTTAAAATTTCAGGGAAGATTGGATATTTATAAAAGGGCTATATTGAATTCATAATAAAAATAGTATTAACTCGTTAAACTTAGGTAATGCCTCATACCCTATTCCGGCAACGAATACGGGTAGGGGGTGTTACACCTCGACTTTCTTAAAATGGAAAAAAAATTATTTAGGCCCTAGTCAAAGTAAAATTGCACTTTGACTCCCCCTAAAAATGATAAAAATTTAATTTAATCCTTTAAAAATTATAAACATATAGGCTATTAAAATAATGAAATTATATTTTTATTATCGTAAAAATTATAATTTAATTTTAGTCTCCTTAAAAAGATTTTCTAACTTCGCATTTATCTAGAATTATCAATAGCCTCTCCTAACCCTTAAATAGGAGAATAATACGTTTCAACACACTCGAACTTACATCTTTATACATTGATAACAATACTAATACTAATCGAACTAATAGATAATAAAATAAAAATCCTCTTTGACATTCACATCATATTGATCCGATTAGTGGGATATTTGGTAGGGGTGAGTATTCGACCGAGTCGAGTCGAATCGAGTTAAAAATTTTCGAGTTAGTCGAGTTAACAAATCCTATTTTAGCAACCAAACTCAATTTGAATTTTTTTCGAATCGAATCGAATCGAGTCAAAAAATTTCGAGTCAAATCGAGTCGAGTTAACGAATCCTATTATTTATATTTAATGTTACAATTAGATGGACTGATTATTTAACTAGTAGACGAAGTACAAGATTATTTAACTACATGAACAATATAATGATTTTGCCTCTTAACTTAATGGGTAAACATTTATTAAAACGACGTAGTTTTGTCTTTTCTTATTCGGATTTTCGGATAACTCGAATTGTGTAATTCATATTCGAGTTAAACCGAAAAACTTAATTTTTTTATTCAAGTTGATCCGAATAACTTGATTAACTCAAATAACTCGAACTATTTAATTCAAAATTTAAAATTTTTATCGAGTTTTTTGAATTGAATCGGATTTTGCTCACCCCTAATATTTGGTATTAATAAATTACTTAAAGCTATGGCGGGCTCACATCTACATCTAAGCCTTTTTTCATTCAATCAAATTGTAATAAAAAGAAGTTTGGCCCTTCTTTTATTCATCTTTGATTGAAAGTAGGAACCTAAACCTCAAACACAGGAAATTGGATTAAAATATAAATTACAACTACATTATCACATGCTGCTATTTTAATGTTTTAATTCTAATCATTAATTTATATTTAAAATTCTCAATTACAATAATAATAATAATATAACATATTATCTTTTAATTTTCGTATTTATACTCTCCAAATGTAATTAAAATACCCTAATAATTTTTGCACATTCGTATCTAAATAGTTATAATAATACCCTAATCTTCAAGTTCTTGCTAGTCAAAAGATAAAAAAAAGTATATCATTTGTCAACGCTCCAATTTTTATTTGTTCGATTAACTAATTGAAAATAATTAGTAAATGTCAATATAACAACTCGAGTTGGTATGATATGACTTTTTTTTTTACGTAATACTTAGAACTATTCATAATCTCTTCTCAACTCATAAATATCCACGTCTTCATGTAGTGATAACACTGTTCATGCTAATCGAATTTATTATACTTAAACAGCAACTAAAGTGGTGGTTGATACATCAATTTTCATCCTGCTAGTTTCCAGTTTTCTAAAATTAGACGGTTCATTATATATAAAATACCGTCCAAAAGAAATAAATTAATATTAATTGCAATTTGTGATAAAGTTAACCAAAAATGTTGACTTAAACATAAAGTGGGTAAAGTCAAATATGAAGGCTAGCCTTTGGCTACAATGGTGGGTTTCATTTTTATACTTTATAACTAAAATTTCAACATATAATCCTCAGTTTCATCATATTCTATCCTCTACTATTGGAGAAACTGAATACAAGTTTACAATTTCGTCCACCACATAATCAAATTCAATCATGCCATCTTTTTACCTGCCTACAATTCTCCCATTCTTCCTTAATTTCAAACAAGTTCTACTAAAATAAGCTTAATAATTAGGGGTTAATTCAATTGATAGAGTTTATCCATGTGCTTCAAAAGGGGTTAATTCAATGGATAGAGTTTATCCATGAGCTTGAAAGTGACTAATTGAGTGGCCTTTTGCACCTATATCAAGTTTATGAATCTTCTTCCATGATTTTCATCCTTTTGGTCATATAAAAGATTATTAATTATACATAGAATTTCACTAATGGTCCCATATTAGGTTTATATCAAGGTTGTATATCGGTTGAAAAATAATTGGGATAAATTTCAAAATTATATATGAACTTTGATTCGATATATAAATTTTGATTTGGTACAATTATATACATGAAATTTAGATTGTGGTTCAGATGTGTACATGAAACCTTAATCTTAATTCAATCATAATCGTTTAAAGAAAAATACATTAATTTATTTTTTATATTAGATATATATAATTATTTATAATTGAAGAATTATGACAGTTTATATATAATTTTTTTAGAATTATCCCAAAAAGAATAATGGGGTATTGATGAAGGAGCTTTCATGGGCAATTTGGAAAGTCCAAGCACTAATGTCATTGGAAATTAAACTGCTAAGAAAAAAGAAAAGTAAAACACATGTGCATGACTTGAAACATAATTCGAATCATTTGGTTTGATTAATTTATGCCAAAAATTCAGAAAAATATACCTTTTGATTAAGTAATTGATTAAATTGGTGTCCAAAATTAAATGAATATAACTTAATTAGAAAGATATAAAAATAATTTTTTTTAAATAATAAATTGTGTCATTATAAAATTCTTTATTAAATTGTGTCTATCAACTCAGTTAAAATATATGACACATCTACGATGTGAGTGAAAATAAAGTTATGTGACAAATATATTTATAAAAAAAAGATATAAATGACAAACAAGGCTTTGGTTAAATAGTAAAGTATAAATGATAAAAATTGGTTTAAAGGGGTAAAAAGTCCTCAATTTTTTTCAAAAAAGAAGAAGCAATTAAGCCCTCTTTTTTTTTATACTCAATTAAGCACTTGAACTGTCAAAATGCACTAAAAAAGCCCTCACATTTCTTCAAAAAAAAAAAGCAATTAAGCCCCTGCCTTTTTTTCACTCAATTGGATACTTGAACTTTCAAAATGAAACAACAAGACTTTCAAAATTTTTCAAAAAAGCAATTAAGCCATGCTCTTATTAAAAATTAGAAAAAAAGAAGCAGAAATAATAAACAATAAATTTTAGAAAAATGATTAAATTTTAATAAAAATATAAAAAATTAGAATTTTTTTATAAAAATCGTAAAAAAAAAAATTTTAAAATTAAAAAAATTATAAAAAATATTATAACATGCATCAAAAGTCCCTTTAACAATTAACTTTTAATTGTTGATCGTTAAAGTTAGAAACCTAGTTTTTTTTTTTCAAATAAAGTCATCACGTGTCACAACACAGTATGACATGTGGCGAAAAATGATAAAAAATAAAAATCAATAAAAGTTATAGAAAAATTATAAAGTACTTCTTTTGGTATAATTTTTATATTTTTTTTATAAAATTTATATTTCTTTACATTTTGTATAATTTTCTTATGACTTTATAAAATTTTATAATTTTTTTAAATTTCTATATATTTTATATTTTTTTTACGATTTTTATAAAACTTTGCAACTTGTTTTTTTTTACATTTTTTAGTTTTTTTAATTTTAATATTTGAATTTTTATTAAAATTTAATAATATTTATACCTTTTATTGATTTTAATTTTTTATAATTTTTTAATAAAGCAGGGGCTTAATTGTTTTTTTTTTTCAAAAAGCTTGAGAGTATTTTTTTATGCATTTTGAAAGTTCAAGTATCCAAATGAGTGAAAAAAAAAAGCAAGGGCTTAATTACTTTTTTTGAAAAAGTTTGAGGGTATTTACACCCTTAAGTTGATAAAAATTATAGAGGCATAGGTTTAAATCTTATTATGTACTGCATTTTTCTATATAAAAGATATAAAATGATAAAATTGCCCTCAAAATAATATAATTTATTTTGTAAAGGGTATTTTCTCATTACCCAACTGAGTTAGTGTCCGTTTAACTTGTGTTATCAATTTAGTAAAACACTTAATATATAGTATAGATATATAATTTCAAAACAAAAGAAAATTATGGATATTTAAGTCTTTTTAATTTAAAAAAGGTGAGTTTTCTAATCCAACTATAAAAATTGATCACTCAACTATTCGAGATTATATATTCTTGGTTACCAAATAGCTAACGAAAGGATAATAACAAATTTAACCCTAAATATTTACATATTATGTCAATTTAGTCCCAATTCTAAAAAAATTAACCTTCAATAATTACGCATTGATTCTATTTAATCGGATATATTAAAATTATAAAATATTGAAAAGAATAAATTAGATGAATGTATTCCTTTTAAAATGCAACATCTTATCCGGAAATTACACATTAATTTTAAAATACAACCCCATTTACACATTTTTTATTCACATAGCGAGTCTACTATTTAATAACACGTTTTTATGTTTAATTTAAGGGACACAACATTTTATCTACCAAAACTTTTCTGATAAATGATTAAAACGAGTTGACTTATTTGGTTGAGTAATTATCAGGAATTTAATAATAACTGAAATTCAAATCCGTATATTGATTTGATGGTCAGGGTGTTTAATGATCAAGATGTGATCTGGGTTTAAGTTGCGCTCTTCTTACAATTCTCTAAATTATTAATATCATTATCGATACAACATCATTCTACGTTTACCTATCATTAAAGTTTTATATGTATAATTACACTGAATCAAAATTTATATATGGAATTACTAATATTTTAAAACACGGTTTTCCATCAAAATCAAAAGCAATAGTTTTTTCTCAAATTTGGGATGCTTATGAGATATGCACAAAACATCATACTAGTGGGAGGTGACTTGAAGGGATAAATTTATTTGTTATATTTATGTAGAAATGTTACAAAATTAAAGAGAGCCTTTCAAGAAAAGTAAGACATTTATTTATTTTTTTTCTTTTTTGCAAGTTCATGTTTGGTCTGCCAAACAGCTATTCTTTTCCCAAAGTAAGAAGAAAGTGAAATTAAAAAAAAAAAAATCCATTCCATATTCTAAAAACTGAAAATGTTTTGATCAGTTGATTAATTCTATTACATCCAAATTGAAATGAGGCATCAAGAAAGATTTTTTTTTTTTTTTTTTTTAAAAAGAGAGTATGAAATTAAGTTAATCTCTTATATTTACAGAGAAAGAGATGCATGATAAAATCATAAAATTCAGTAAAATCTACATCTAAACCCCATACCAAAACCAAAATCATGGAAGATGGAACATAAAATTACAAAATTAAAAGACCCAGAATCAATTTTTATGCCATTAGTTGAGCTTCTTCAAATCCATGCATGTGATGAGAATCATCCAAAGGAAGCATAGGAAATTCACCCATCTCTTGAATAAAACCATCTAAATCTCCAAAACCACTTAAGAAACCACCTCCTTCTTCTTCCTTAACCCTTTCTCTTGTTTCAATCCCAGCAAGAAACCCAGTTCTTAGCTCCATTGGCTTGCCATCTTTTCTGCCGATTCTTGGTTTCCTTTTGCAACCCTTTTGTTGAGGTGGTTTCCCAGTGAGTCTTTGCACCAATTCTCTGAAGTTTGCTGCGTCAGTCTTGATGATCTCTGGTGCAAATATGTGAATGATCCGTATTTTTGGCTTTGATATTGTTTGCGAATCTTTATGAATGGATAGGGATGATGATGGTGATGAGTTTGAAGGAGACATTCTGGTTTGGTTCCTCATCATCCTCAAATTCTCCATAGAAAAAATGAATGTCTGAGACAAAGGAAAAACAAAGGGAAAACCAAAGAAGGGATGGATGAGTTGGTGTGTAAAGATCGATGGGGGAATCTTATATAAGGAGAGAAAGTGATGGGAAAGATTTTGTAATGCAAAAAGACAAGCTGTCTTTGAGAATTGGGGACAAACGACTCGATGAATCCTTGTCTCTCCAAATGGAAGAGATTCAATAAAATAATATAGACGACTTAAACCGTCCCTACCAACATAAATTTATTAATTAATTACTAATAATCTCTTAAATTTTAGGTTAAGTCTAACATGGCCGGGCTTTGAGTATATAGCTTTAAGTTTCACTATATATAATTATTGTGGTTCTCGCATATTTTATGTGTGAATTTTGTTTGGTTTTTTCGTTTAATATGTTTTATACTGGTTTGATTCTACATTTGTATTTGTAGTCGGTCTTGTATATATATATATATATAATAATTTAGAGGTAAGACTCGAATCTAAAATCTCAAGAGACATCGAAGATAGGCGGTGTGTTTATTTCTGGGGATATTAAAAACAGTGGAAACAGTGAGATTGATTATTGTAGGAATGTGTATGTTTGGATTCAAATGCAACTGTAGAGGTGAGATGAGAATAGAAAATAACTATTAACGACAATAGATTAGAAATGATTTATAATAAAAAAATACTATTAATGACATTTGGTTAAATCTTGTATATAATAAAAAAAAGATTATTTAACATTTAAAAAATTAATAAACAATTAAAAATTATTACAATCATATTTATATCTAATAATAATTAAAAATTAATTAAAACTTGAGAAATCCAAATATTTATTATTTTATTTAATATTTAAAAATTAATAATTTATTTAATTATAATTAGTCTGAAACAAGAAATTCAACCTGTGAATTGATACAATCTAATTGAATTAAACTACAAACCGACTAAACTGATTTTTTTCTTCTATTAAATATATATCTTTTATTGAGTTTGAAGTAGTAATAACAAATCCAAAGTATATACATTAACGTTTCACTTGAGAAATGAAGAAAAACAAATCCCAAACCCCGGCTAAAATCAATAGGAAAACTAAAATCATTCATTCACTTAGCTACATTCAATTGAAACACATCTTGATTATTGTATGGGAGATAGTATATGCTTGTTTATATATAACACACGATGAAGTCTTAATTTGATTGGTATGAGATTTGTTGTAAATACAAGAGAGTATTGATTTGAATGTGCTGAATCACATTATCCTTCTATTTATAAGTTGGGGAGGAGCTATAAATAATTTTAAGCATTATATAAAAAAACATATATAATCAAAACTTATAACGAAATTATTTTAAAAAAAAGTCAAAATTGAAAAACTTAGGGTCGCTGATCTGGTCATGAACCTTGCCCTAAGAATAAATATCATTGTTCCTAATAAAGTGGCCATATCACTACTTTACGAACCAACCCGCCCGCGTAGTTGGAATAAAAACCAATGTCATGCCTTCCATATTCCGCGTTTTACCCAATAGGGACTTGGCAATTTATTTCTTTTTTCAGTTTTTCTTAAAACTTAATAATTACTTTTTACATTGATGCTAAATTTGATAATATTTTTTCTAAAATTTGATCCATGTGATGACGTATTGACGTTGTCGTAACCATTTTTTGACAAAACGGGAATCGGCTTGGCGTTTTGAAAACAAAAAACGGGAGTCGCCACCGATCTTTATTTAGGTGTGATCGGGTTACCTTTGTTTTAATAAAATATTTTTGATTTACTAAAACAATAATTTTGGTCTACGAGTGTCTGAGAAAGCAGGTTCGGGAGTCGGTTACGTGCGAGAAAGGATTAGCACCCTCGCAACGCCCAAAATCGGTACCAAATTGATCGATTAATGTCCTAATGTGGAAAACTTGAAAATACTTAAAGTAAAAAACAATAAAGAAATGGGTTAATTAAATCGGGATTGAATCTCAAGATTAACTCGTTTCAAAGGAATAAGATTGTCATACCCAGCACGTTAGGATATGACGCCCTTATACTCTGACGTTGAGATCATACTTGATCTTCAAATCGAATGAAGAGGGGTATTAGAACATTTAGTCGAACAGAAAAATCAACACCCAGCACGTTAGGATGCGATCTTTCGAACTTCTAAACACACGAATATTGCCTCGTTTTTTTCAAGTATGTATTCTTAAAATCGGCTCAACGTTTATTTTCGATGTAATAAAATATTTAGAAAACGTTTGAATGTGTTGAAGTTTGAAATGCAATGCAAGGACGAGATGCATGAACATAAAAATTTGAATGCTGACAGATTACAGATAAGTTATATATATATAAAGAAGAAATCAAGACAAATAATGTATAAATAACTTGTCCATCTATATAAGTAATATGCATGGAAATATAAAGACTAAAATTCATTATTCATGCTTGAAAATAATATATCAAGGTCATTAAAATAAACAAAGTATATATATATAAATAATATAATAAAAGTAACAAAAATAATAATAATAATAATAATAATAATAATAATAATAATAATAATAATAATAACATAGTGATAATAAATATAATATACAATAATACGAAATATATACAGTATGCTAGTGAATATAGTAATAGTAATAATAATAATAATAATAATAATAATAATATATTTAAATAATGGCAAAATAGCACAATAATTAAAGAAAACAAAATATTTATAGAAAAGGGATTAAATTGAAATGTGCACGACTATCCAGGGATTAAACCAATAAATCTCCCAATGATCAAAGCGCAACATTTGGATGCGGACTGATTTGAAATAACGCTCAAAACTCGAGGTTAAATTAGCAATAAACAAAGAAACGAAGAAAGGGACTCAATCAGATCCCGCGAAACAGGGAAGGACCAATCGCGTAAATAGACCACTTGTAACAAAACGCGCGGATCTAAAGGAAGTTGGGTCGAGTCGGATCGGACGGCCTTAAGTGACGTCGTTTAAAGCCATTGTGATGAGCCGAACGACGCCGTTCCATTGACGGGCATCAGTCTTTCCCTAAAACAGAACTAAAGCCCCAAATCGAAACCCTAGTCTACTTTTTTTCCCTCGGCCGCTCTCCCCAAAACCCTTCCAACTAACCACTAAAACGCTACCACCAACGCCACAATTCGCACATCTGATCCACACAAGCGCCCCTCATCCGGCTCCGATGGCAACAGAGAGAACAAGGGAGGGATCTAACAAAGGTAATCTAATTACTCTTACCCTTTCTTTTGTTTCCCCATCATAATACTGCTATCAACGGCGTGATAGGATACTCAGGAATCCAATTCGATTCCCCTTCCGACTCGACTACTCCGTCGTTTTATCCTGATTACGATATGAGACGAGGACCGAACCTTTCGAAGGTAACTACCTTCCTTGCTCGCCCTTTTTGTTTCTTTGTTAAAGGTCTAAAATAAATAGAAATGAAACATAAACAGTACAACCAACGAAAGTAAGAATCCAGATCAACCTTAATGTTCTTTTGATTCTTGATTGATTGTCTCCGATAACGTGCGGGTTTTTTTTTTTTAAGAAAGAGCGAACCCCTGTACACTGTTTTTGAGTGGCTTTTATAGCCAAAATACACTATTTCCAGTATTATTCTACCATTTCGTCCATATTCTGCTGTTTTACTTTGTTCTCTGTCTGCAGGGTATGAGCGAGGTAGTGACCGACGGAGGCCGAGGCGTCTGGGAGTTGCAGTCGTCAAGAGCGGGGTGGCCGAAACGCGTGGTGGTCAGAGGCGCATGGGCACATTGGGAAGCTTCAAACATCAGAAGGCGTGGGGAACTGGAGCGACGCGCGGGGAAGCTGGAGAGGCGCGCGCTTGTGGGTGACGTGCGGCAGCGTTGGAGACAAGGAAACCCTAGGGCTTCTGTTTAGCGGGTCCCTGAGTTTGGGCTGGCTTGGGTCAGGTTTAGTTGGGTCTTGGTAATTGGGCTTGTTAGCCCAGGTCTGTTTTGTAAATGGACATTGGACAGTTTTATTATTAGTGGTTTTTTAATAAGTCTTATGGGCTGTTGGGTTGTTTTGGATTTAGTTTTGTAATTGGACTGTTATTTTTTGGACTGTTTAATGGCTTCTGTTTTATTCCCATTTTTGGTTTTATTATTTTTGGGTTTAGTGATGGGCCTTGGTTGCTTCTGACGGGCCCGGGCACAAATTGGGTCTTACAGACGTGCTACTTAAATATTGTGCCACGTCATTTATAAGGGAAAAAATTAAAAAAATTAACAAGTTTAGGGACAAATGTGAAAAAAATTGTTTCAAGGACCAAATTGAAAAAAAGTACCAAATTCAGGGGCTAAATGTTGGCTTAGCCCTTTTAGATATTGCATACCTTATGTAAAAGCCAAGTCTCTATAAAAAATAGATAAATCTCAAAATTACACAGAAATTTTGATTCAGTGTGCAACTTGGTACATGAACTTTATTTTGGTACAATTATACATATGAAACTTTGATTGTGATTCAAATGTATATATAAAATTTTATTTTTGATTCAATTATACGGATTTAAAGAAATAAATACATCAAATTTCATCCTTCTAGATTTTATGCTCTTTTGATTAAATTGAACGGAAAGAGTATAGAAGTTTGTTGAGTACAATGAATGAGGATGCTTAGAAGAGCATTGACGCTCTTGTGTTGGAGAGAGCATAAGTACTATTTGTCAGAGAACTTGTTCTTAACGTGGTGTTAATATGCTTTTCTTGCTTCGAGGTGTCCTAGTTTGTATGCTATGCTAATTGGATGGGTGTGTCGAAACCATTTTTATGATGAAATCGACTTTTTGTTTGAAAACGAAAAATGGGAGTCACCACCAATCCTTTTTTATGAGGTATGATTGGATTACCTTATAATTCAATCATTTTAACAAAAGTTTAAATTTACTAAATGATGATTTTTGGTCTACAAAATCCAAAAAACGGGTTCGGGAGTTGGTTATGCACGAGGAAGGATTAGCACCCTCGATACACCCAAAATTGGTACCTAGTTGATTACTTGGTGTCGTTAGTGTCGAAAATTAAAGATTTGAGGAAATTTTAAAAATACGATCCTTTTATTAAACATTATTAACATGAAAACGACTCTATTTTTGAGTTAATCGAGAAAAAGGATGACGTCCTGTAAGTTAGGACACGATGTCTTAAACTCTCGAAACAAGAATAAGCACGAAAAATTTATTTTTTTGAATTAAATTTAACTATCTAGGTTTTTAGAAAGAAATCATATTCCGTAAGTTA
The DNA here is from genome assembly GCA_005393395.2 of Gossypium australe. Lineage (NCBI taxonomy): Eukaryota > Viridiplantae > Streptophyta > Magnoliopsida > Malvales > Malvaceae > Gossypium > Gossypium australe. Next base: position 130,172,298 of record CM016614.1, read on the forward strand.
GAACATGATTTTTTTGATTCCCAAGAATATTTTAATTAAAATCTCATTTTTTTAAAAAAGGGAAGGATGTTCGGTTATTTGGGTTCATCGAGAAAATACCCCGTAAGTTAGGGAACGATCTTTTGAATTTCCAAATACGAAATATTGCCTTAACTTTAAAAAAAATTATTTATCTGGTAAAGATTAATGTTACACGAATTTGCAAAAATAATGGCATAAAATATAAAAAATCACGATACAATATGCATAACAAAATAATAATGAATGCGGTAATGTAAATAACAATAATATGAGAAAAAATAAAAATAAGATAAAAAATAAAAAATTAAACAAACCAATTATATAAAAAAATAATAAGTAATTAAAAAATAAAAACTAAAAAAATTAATTAAAAATTTAATAGTGAACAAATAAATAAATATTAGGTAAAACAGTTTAATAATAATAATAATAATAATAATAATAATAATAATAATAATAATAATAATAATAATATATAAACATAAATGAAAATATAAAAAATATACGAAGAAAAAAAGAAAAAATAAAGACAATTTTAAATATTAAAGCACCAAAAACTAATTACTATGTACTTAAGTAGATAAATAAAGATAATAAGAAATAAAAATATAATATATATATATATATATATATAGAAAGAAATTAATCTAGTAAAAGCCTAAATTATATAATAAAGATTAAAATGAAACTTAAACAAAATTTTAGGGGTGAAATTGACATAAAATAAAGTATCAAATCCAAATTGTAACGCGTGAATAACAGGGAGGGACCAAATGGGGAAATATCCTTGTCCTCCAAAACGCAGCATTTTAGTAGGACCAAAATGAAATAAAGGCGAAACTATCGGGACAAATTAAAAGAACCAGAAAGATCTAATCGAAATGGGTTGAAAAGGCAGAAGGACTGAGGGCCCAAATAGCCCTTTCGTCCAAAAACATGCGGATCCTAGGCCGGGTCGGGTCAAAGCGCGGGTTAAAGGGTAAAACGACGTTGTTTTAGGGCTATAGTGACCAGCCCTAAACGACTTCTTTTAGTAGGCCTATTTAAGTCAATTTTTTTAAAAAAAAATTTCATTCCTTCCATTCTTTAAAAAAAAAAAACAGAAAATTTCTCTCAAACCTCTCTCACCTTCCTCTGGTCAGCCTAGAATCTAGCCAGCCCTCCGGCCATCGACTGTCACGACGGCAGCGCCATCTACGGTGGTAAAAAACCCAAAAAATTCCTTTTTAACCCTCTCGACCCCCTGATTCCGAATCTGGGGTCGTTTTTGTAGAAAAAGTGGCCAAAAATTGCCAAAGTGAGAAAAGATCTTTCGGTTCCCGACGACAGAGAACAACCGAGTAATTTTTAATATATATATATATATATTTGTATTTATATATATACCATGTATAAAAAAAATGAATGAAGAGAAAAAAAACCTTTGAATATTTTTGATTTGCTTTCGTATTTTCTTGTTCGTTTCTCTTTTTTTTTATTGATCGTCTGTAAAAATATTACAAATTGAATTCGGCTTTTTATAGCTGATTACATCGCTTTTATTTACTGTTTGCTACTAATTGCTTTTCTTCTCTGCCACTATTTTTGTTCTATTACTGTTTCTTTTTTTTTTTTTTGCTTGTTGCAGGCATTGATGGAGGCGGGGGAAAGGCATTTTTGCCATTCCCGTGCAAGGCAGCAGAAGGGGCAGGTCTCGGGACGGGGAGCGGGCGATGTGCCCGAGGAGGAGCGATGCACATGGGGCTGAAAACCCTAGGGTTTCTGAAAATGTTTTAAGTTTTGGGCCTGTTTAGGTTTGGGCTTAGGGTTTTTTTATTTCTTTTGTAATTGGGCTTGAAACAAACTTGGACTGTTAATTATTATTATTATTTTTTGGTTTAATGGGTTGGGCGAATTGGGCTTGTTACAGCTGCCCCTCTTTGCTCATTGTCGTGTAATGAGGATGGAGCAAAGACTTTTAAGAAGGACCAAATTTTTCCGGTTTTTGAATCTTGACTTCTTTGGTGCTTCTCTTCTTTAAGTAGCCTCAATCTATCCCACTGCAACTTCAGGGGTATAAGATTTGCTATCTTCAATCTGCTCCATAACAACTTTAGGGAGATAAGATTTGTAGCCTCACTCCATTGTAACTTCAGGGAGATAAGGTTTGTAATTTGTAGCTTTAGTCTATTCCACTGCAACTTCAGGGATAAGGTTTATAGCTTTAATCTACTCTACTGCAACTTCAGGGAGATAAGATTTGCCATGATAACTTCAATCTGCTCCACTACAACTTCAAGGAGATAAGATTTGTGGCTTTAATACTCCACTGCAACTTTAGGGAGATAAGATTTGTGGCTTCAATCTACTCCACTGCAACTTTAGGGAGATAAGATTTGTGTCTTTAATCTACTCCACTGCAACTTTAGGGAGATAAGATTTGTCACGATGACTTCAATCCGTCTCACTGTAACTTCAGGGGTATAGGATTTGTGGCTTTAATCTGCTCCACTACAACTTCAAGGAGATAAGATTCGTCATGATAACTTCAATCTGTTCCACTACAACTTTAGGGGTATAGGATTTGTGATTTCATTGATCTATTACATCGTTCCTGGGGAACATGATCTGTAGAATCCATTTCGTAGGCCTATTTATGCCTAGTAATTAGGATGTTATGATCATGATGAATTAAATGCTCCTAACTAGATATGTATGAATGATATTTGCATGAATGCAGAATGTCATTTTTTTCGAGAATGATCCATTTTTAATGCTTTGGTTATCATTGCTCGCTGTTTATCAAGGTTCTATCACTGATATGCTGCCATGCCTTCTTGTTCAGTTGGTATTTTTGACAGGAAATCTGAAGAAATAGTCATAATTTAGATTATTTTTTCTTAAATGTTTCCAACCCTTAAGTTCGGTTAGTTCTTGAATAGTGGCCCTGTTTTCAGATCCTTGTACTATTTAGAGAACCTTTCAGAGCAATATGCAGAACTCCTTTTTCTTGAATATTATTAGTCCACTAATCATTATTTCAATAAAAAATTCTTGAAAAAGATCGTAACAATGGACAAGTTTGAAATTTATTAGGAGCAAAGCTCGAAATGAATAGATTAATCAACATAAAAAATTTGCTTAAATACAAACTGAATAAGATGAACACAGGTGCCCCAGATATCGTAGCATGAGCTTCTCCGCACAAACTCCTCAAAGGCCCTTTTAACTTGATATGTGTTTAGAAGACCTAGAATACTTTGTTGATGCCCCAAAACGTAGCATCTCTCCTCCTTGTTCATTCAGGGATAACAAGACTACCATATGCCCCATCTTTGATCAAGATTTGAATTGCCCTTTTCCTAGGTTTTCAATTTAAAACCCTTTTGGTCTCAAGGTGCCCTTTGCTAGTTTTCACCTCGACCTCTCCCTTTTTTTTTTTTAGCTGAAGTACTTCTTGACTGAGTCTGAATTCACAGGATTGGGCAAGCTTTTGCCATCCATCTTAGTCAAAATCAATGCTCTTCCAGAAAAGACCTTCTTTATTACATAAGGTCCTTCCCAATTTGACATTCATTTCCTTCTGAAATCCTTTTGTATGGGCAAGATCTTTTTCAGTATTAGGTCCCCCTCATGGAATTCTCTGGGACAACCTTTTTGTTGTAAGCTCGCATCATTCGCTTTTGGTACATCTTGTAACACCCCCAGACCCGACCCAGACGTTATGACCGAATCCGAGAATGTCACATCAAAGGCATAATTCAAAATGATTTTGCTAAGTTAAAATTTAAGACCCAAAAGCCCAAAATCCTTGAGTCTTGTTAAGTAATGATAAAAGCCCATTTAATTATTTTAAGTATTTCGGAAACCATGTTTAAACATAATAAATTTACTCAAGTTCAATAATTAAGTAAACAGTTGAAACAACAAAACTCAAAATCCAAAGTCAAATCGGAGTACAAGGCCTTATTACATCCAACGGAAATAAAGTAATTAAAATTATGTCTTTTAGACAAATAAATAAAACTTCTAAGTATCTTGTAGTGTGGCCATCTCTGAGTCATCTCCCACGTCGAGCCGATTACTAAGGATCACCTGAAACATTTAATAAAAATGGGGTGAGTTTCGAAATGGTCTTGGGCCTTAGCCCACAATGACCTCATATCACATCAGTATCACATGAATGCAATGCACCCATCCCAAATCCAACCCTGCACTCCATTTCCCTTCCAACCCTACACTCCTGTGGGGATATAAATATCAACACACCCATCCCTACACTCCAAAGGTAGCACCAGCAGCGGCACTACTCAAACGTTGCAGCAAAGCTGCTATAATGGGCTTAAAGCCACCGGTGGATCCACGGTCGTCAAGCGACTATGCGATCCTCAAATCTTCCCCCGTATCATCAAAACCTACCCAAGTGCAACATATATTTCATGAATGCAACATACACATTTTCACACATTCAGCACTTAGGGGTATTTTAGTCATTTCACTACCCAAGGGTATTTTTATAAATCTACTCTACATGTGTATTTAGGTAATTTTGCAAAATAGGGGTATTTTGGAAATTTTGTAAATTAGGGATATTTTGGTAATTCCACAAACCAAGGGTATGCTGGTAATTTTATAAATTAGGGGTATCTTAGTAATTTTACAAATCTAAGGATATTTTGGTAATTTTCAAATCAAGGGTATTTTAGTAATTTTGCAAATCTAAGGATATTTTGGTAATTTTCAAATTAGGGGTATTTATCTTCGTGGTCATCGATTACTTTACAAAGTGGGTAGAAGCCATTTCATATGCTAATCCAAGTGAAATTAAAACGGATCATGGTAGGGACACGCCCGTGTGAATCGAGCCCTGGGCCGTGTCCGAGTCTGTTAAAGTGGCATGGCCGTGTGGCGAACTCCAGGCCGTGTGGATTTCTTTCTTTGGCCCATTTTCTCCGTTTTTGGCATTTCTTGTTCTTTTCATCCTCCTATGCTCTCCTAAGTATAAAACATGAAATTAAAGGATTAGGAGCATCGAATTCATCAAATCAAGGGATAAATCATCCAAAAGTATGCCAAATGTGGGATTAAAAATATGTATATATTACGGTTTATCAAATACCCCCACACTTAAGCATTTGCTTATCCTCAAGCAAAATCCTCAACTCCCGATTAAAATTCATTCTTCTCAACTTATAACTCCTATCAATAATGTTTCGAAATAACCCATGGGTAATCATACATTAAGAATTCAACTAAAAGAACATCAAAGTTTTAAACAATCCAAGTTGAGCATTTTATTCATGAAAACATAAGTATTCCCCATTATCTAAGTAATCACCTTTGATTCAAATTATCACAGAGTTAACATACTCACTAAGGATTCACTCAAATCACTCGAAGTGTTTGAGGGACAATAAATTTAAGCACTCAATAGTCAACATGAAACGTTATTACCATAGACTTGCATGAAAATCAAATCTCCACCACTATAAATTGAGATGGTACATCGATCAAAAGGTCTTTAAAAAGGGTTGTAACGTGGCTTGGTTAGGGGGTGTGGTCACAGGCTAGAAGAGGATGTTAGAATCGAGATCGAATTGAAAACTTACCTAACTAGAAAAATAGACTAATAATGAATAATTACATTAATAATATGAGCTTTTTCTAAAGATGTGAGATTTATTGTTTAAGCTCATAAAAACATAGAACTAATAATTGATATACTTTTTTTTTAAGAACAAATCAAATACAATAATAAGAATTTAACAGCTGAAATGGAAAACATAGTTAGGTAAATTCTCAAATCAAATCTCGATAAAAAGGTTAATACAATAGGAAAAATTCTTTAATGAATCAAAAAGAGTAAGTCTTGGGTTAATATTAAGGGTAAATCAAGAAACGGTTAATTAGGATCAAAGGGGTTCACTAGGGGTTAATTATGGAGGTAGGCCTTTTTGGAAGTAAGTGGGTTAAATCCTAGGTGCCTTTATCATCTCAGTATATCAAATCAAAAGTGTGGTCTTGACATGTATAATCAAAGCAAGTTCTAGAATAACAAGAAATTATGGCTCTCTCATTGATGTCAACCTTGTGAACTTCAAACTTCAAGATAATACCTAAACTTATGAAAACAACCTAGCAAATTTTTAATTTTCAAAAATCAACTTGTCATGCTTGATTCTCTAAAGCCTTCAAGTTTAAACAATCAATGCACGACTGCCTATGTTTTAATTCAAGACATATCAATAAAAATCATAAATCTATCAGAATTTGTTCAACAAAATTCAGGGATTTGAGAATAATGCAAAAAGTTAGGGCTTAAAATTCACCCCCCACACTTAAGATGTACATTGCCCTCAATGTACAAAGATAGATATTTGTATAGATTAATAGCATTATATTAAAAGAGAAAGGGAGAGGTGAAACTTTCTGAATTTTGGATGGATTCCTTGAGTTGGAAGTGTAGAAACTTAATTCGGAGGTGTAGGATAAGTTGGAGGAGCGGATACTAGGGTCATAGTATGGTGATTCCCAAGCAACCTTTTGAACCTAAATCAAAGAAATCAAAATGTAATACTAAAAATTAAAGACAAGAAAAATAAAGAGAAGGAAAATAAAGGAGAAGAGAAAAGAAAAAGAAAAAATGAATGGACTCAAAGGTCTTTGTCCTGTCGAGTTAATAAAGCGGCCGGTATGAACTTATGTAGACCGGTCTCGTATGGGGAGACTTTGCTAGGCTCCTTTCGTTTCTTCGACATGGTGATGGTGGTGTAGAGAAGGAGTGAGGAAAAGGGAAAAAAGGAAAATGAAAGGAGAAAGATGAAAGAAAAAAGAAGGTGTGTGGTGGTTAGGGTTTGGCAGAGGAAGAATTTGGGAAGAAAGTGAGAAGAAAGGGGTTTTAAATAGTAAACAGAAACCTGGTTGCTTCCCACGCCCGTATCGCACTGTCGTGCTGTGCTTCGTTCGTTTCTCCCACGCCTGTGTGCAGGTCGCCACGCCCATGTTGATAAATCAGTATCGACCACAGCCATATCGCACGGTCATGACATTTTATCGCCGCCCGTGGTTTGGAGATTTTCGTCCTTGGTTCTTACTACCTTTGCCACGCCGGTGTGTAAATACGTGGTGTCCACACGGCCACGGCTACGTCCGTGTGTAAGGCCGTGTGGTAGGGAAGCCTATGTTTCATTAATTTGGTTAGTTTGTAGTTAGATGCTAAAAATAAAAATAAAAATAAAAATATGAAAATTAATGGGGTTAGTGTTTGGGTTGCCTCCCGAGAAGCGTTCTTTTAAAGTATTAAGCTAGACTTACCTCTCATTCGCGTATTCATGGTGGTTTGAGGAGTTGAAACTCCTCACCCCTGCTATTAGTTTTATGATCATTATACAGTTCGAGTCCAGTAGTGTTTACCTTAAAAGTACCGAACTTGGGATTGGTTACCTCGACTGTTCCATATGAGAAGATATTCAGTACCTTAAAAGGGATTTCTTCGTTTGTATCGAGGTCTGATGCAACAGTCCGGTTTATACCCTAGTCAAAACAGTGGTTTTGGGACCACGAATCCGAGTCTGAATATTATTTTAATATTATTTTCTGTGTCATTGATGAGTGTTTAATCATGTGTTAAATCTCCGTAAGTTAATTTTATTGTCTGTGTGTTAATTTGACAAAAGGATTAAATTGCATGAAATGTGAAAGTTGCTTGCTAATTGCTAAAGCACCTATGTGTTGTGGCTTTATAAATGTGAGGACTTATGTGGCAAATAAGCCAATTCTATGATAGTGGATGGTAATAAATGTGGTACATGTATTTTTTTTATATATGATTATTAATTTATATTATATGTTATAAATATCTTATTCCTTATTCATTAAGTTATAATTATTTTATAATAAAAGAAAGTTAGTGGATGATGGAATGACATAATAACCATAGTATGAGTTTGTCCTATATGTTTAATGGAGGGGCATTTTAGTAAAATGAATAAATGATATTAGATAAAAGAAACAAAAGATGAGTGTTCATCTTTTATTTTCTCTTCTTTGAACGAAAATTAGAAGAAATAAGAAGAAGAAACTTTGAGCTAGGTTTTGGCATTCATTAAGCATAATTAAGGTATGTTTTGCTTTTGAATTTTGATAATTTTTATATTTTTGAGATTGTTATTAAGTATAATATCAAGCCCATGTCTCAATTTGATGAATTGATGATGTTCATGAAATGTGCCATTGATGATATGTTGAGTTTTATGGTGATTTATGGTGTTAAATGAAAGATTTGATCTTTATGAACATGTTTTGTTCTTGATGTTATGATGAATTTAGCTAAATAGGGCTAAATTGTGAAATAGAAAATTGAAGTACTAAATTGATGATATGATGGAAAATATGGGCTTGTATGATATATATGTATATCCGGTTAAGTATGTGTTTGTAATGATTTTGTGAATTTGATGTTTTGAGAAAAATGGACTATATTGATAAAATGTGCAAATATGAAGGTTAATTTGCAAATAGCCCTAAATGTGTATCCATGGATTGAATTGAATGAATTAGTGAATAAAAGGGTTAATTCTGAATATGTTTAGATCAAGAACTGAAGAAAACGGACTTAGATCGTGGGAAGGCGAAAGTAAACGAGTAGCCGTTTTCATTTCGAGAAACCGATTCCGAGGTAAGTCACTATGCAAATAAATGTATATGTTTGCAATTATAATTGTTTTTATAATTGATGTTGATCATGAATACTAATGAGAAGCTATGCTTATGAATTCCGAGAAAAATCTGATATAGTGACTAAATCCGAGAAATCCCGTGTGAACCTAGGAATAGATAGGATTAGCTATGTCATGACATAGGTGTCTGTTCTGTTTTATCATGTAAGACCACGTCTGGGACGTTGGCTTTGATTTGAGACTCGTGTAAGACCACGTCTGGGACGTTGGCATCGAAATAAGCTTTATGAATAAGACCACGACTGGGACGTTGGCATCAATATGACTTTTACGTGTAAGACCCTGTCTGGGACAGTGACACTAATATCTGAGTACATGTAAGACCTCGTCTGGGACGTTGGCATTGTACAACTATTCCGAGCTTTCTGAATATCCTAATAGTTTCCTATTGGTTCAACGGGCAAATTTGTGATACGTATTGCAAATCCGAGCTATGAACAAATATGTGATTGTAAAACCATTTCAGGTATGTTGATTATACACTAATTGTCTATTCAAGGTAAGCATCTATGTGATCTTATTATGGTGCTATGAATATGAAATTGATAATATGATATGTAAAGTTTTGGTTAAATGAGTTATACGTTTATGTGATTCTTGGAATTGTGAATATGGCAAATGTGATCAAAGGTATATGAATCAAAGCATATATGTGATAAATTGCTAAACGATCGATATGTGTTAATGTATTTATTGGCATATATGTCTCCTATGCTAAGTTTGTTTGTATAATGACTTACTAAGCTTTTGGAAAGCTTACTTTATGTGTGTATTTTCTCTGTTTTATAGGTCGTTAAAGCTACTGTAGGCTCGGGACTGTCAAGGATCATCATCACACTTCTAAACTCTTTTGTTACCTTTTTTGAAAATGTATTTAGCTAAATATGGCATGTATAGGCTAGATATGTGTATATGATTTTGTAGTAAACTTAGTCATGTGTTTGACAAGTATTGAGTTGATAAATGCTTGAATGAATGAGCTTTATGATACAAATTTTGATATGGGTTGATGCATATGAAATGGTTAAGTTTTGTTTAAACAATGGATGATTTTGATTATGTATGAATTAGGTTTTTGGTGTGTTTTAATAGCCTAAAAATGATGAAAATAGCAGTTTTCGCACGGCCTAGACACATGGGCGTATGCCCAGGCCGTGTGGCCAAGTCAGTAGCTAAGAAAATCTCCCACGGGCTAGTTCCACGGCCGTGTGTAGCAAGTCAGAATCTGCCCACGGGCTGCCCACGGCCATGTTAATTCCCCACGGGCAGGCCACACGGGCATGCCCCAAACCACACGGCCATGTGCCCCTATTTTCAAGAAAAAGTTTCTAAAGTTTCTATTTTAGTCCCAAATAATTTCCTAATCATATTTTGGGTTTTGTAGGTTTATATTAGGGTCGTAAAGATGAAATTTGAAAAATTTTAAATTGTGCATCGGGATTATGTCCCAATTTACTCGTTTATTTATGTTTAACTCCGGTAATACCTCGTAACCCTGTTCCGGCGACAGTTTAAGGTTAAGGGGTGTTACATCTGAAGTGGTGATCCGATGGTCTGTTTTATTCAACAATACTTGATCTCCGATCTTAAATTTGTTTGTCCTATGGAGTGGCTTTGGTTCTGTTTCATGTATTCCTAGTTTTTCCTTGAAATGTGTCTTCCACTCGTCTAGTTCGTCGATCTGAAGTCGTCGTTCCTTTTGAGTTATTTCTTGGTTGGCATAAGGTTTAGGATCTGGCTCAGCTGTGTAGTTTCGTGGTGCTTCTTAAAAAGAAGGTTTAATCGAGTGGTCATTAATAGAATTTATGTTTTCACCTTGATTACTTGATGTCTTAGTCGAGTCAAGAGCCTGAAGAGTGATCGTCTCGTCATCTACACGAAGTATGAGTTCACCTGTACACACATAAATTTTAGTTCTGGCAGTTGCTAAAAAGGGTCTTCCTAAAATTAAAGGAATATTATTGTCCTCATCCATGTCTAAAACGACAAAGTCTACTGGGAATATGAATTTGTCAATCTTGACTAGTACATCTTCGATTATACCCCTAGGAATTCTAATAGTTTTATCAGCTAATTGAATGCTCATCCTAGTTTGTTTGAGTTTCCCTAGACCTACCTGTTTAAACATTTTATAATGCGGATGCTTGCCCCTAAATCAACTAAAGCATTATCAACAGATAAATTACCAATTAAGCATGGAATTGTAAAACTCCCTGGATCTTTTAATTTTCGTGGTAGTTTATTTTGTAGAATTGCTGAGCATTTTGTGTTTAGCTCCACATGCGACGCCTCGTCTAACTTCCGTTTTTTTGTTAAAAGCTCTTTTAAAAATTTCCTTGAATCTGGCATTTGCGAAAGAGCTTCAAGAAACGGTAAGTTAATATGTAATATCTTTAGAAGTTTAAGAAATTTACCGAATTGTTCATCTGTGTAGTCTTTTTCCATCGCATTTGGGTATGGCACAAGAGGTTGGTACTCTGTAATTACCGGTTTTGGCCTATCATGGCTTACCTCAACCTTACCTTCCTCTACCACATTCTTTTGCCTCACTTTGGGTTCATCTAACCCTTCACTATCGTGAGCAGTTATGGCTTGAAGTTGCTCCTTTGGGTTGGTTTCAGTGATGTTTGGCAAGCTGCCTTGTGGTTGTTCTAATATGATCTTGGCAAGTTGTCCTAACTAGTTCTTAATACTTTGAATCGATGCTTCTTGATTTTTGAATGCTGTTTCAGTGTTTTGGAAACAAGTTTTTGACACCGCGATGAATTGTGTTAGCATCTCCTCAAGGTTCGGCTTCTTCTCTTGTGGGTAGGGTTGCTGTTGGAAGCCTGGGAGAGGTTGTTGTCTCTGATTTCCTTGGCCACCCCATGAGAAGTTGGGGTGATTCCTCCAACCTTGATTGTAAGTGTTACTATAAGGGTTATTTTGAGGTATAGAATTATTACCCATATAGTTCATCTGTTCGCTTTCTATGCCAGGATTGTAGGGTGGTACTCTGTATTGATCGTTTCTCCTCCGTTTGTATTGTACTGCATCACTGGATGTACCTGCGAAGAACCACACAAACCATCAATCTTGTTATTTAGCAACTCTACCTGTTTTGATAGCATGGTCACTGCGTCGAGGTTGAAAACACTGGCGGCTTTTGTTGGCCTTGTCCTTGTAACTTGCCACTGATAATTATTTAGTGACATCTCCTCTATAAATTCGTAGGCAGCTTCAGGAGTCTTGTTATTTAGGGTTCCACCGGCGGCTGAATCGATCAATTGCCTAGTTGAGGGGTTCACACCATTGTAAAAGGTCTGAACCTGTAACCACAAGGGTAACCCATGGTGAGGGCACCTTCTTAGTAAATCTTGTATCTCTCACATGCATCGTAGAGTGTCTCTAAATCCATCTGCACAAAAGAAGAGATATCATTCCTCAACATAGCCGTTTTAACCGGCGGAAAATATTTTAATAAAAATTTTTCGGTCATTTATTCCCATGTAGTGATTGATCCTCGTGGTAACGAGTTCAACCACTGTTTAGCTTTGTTCTCAACGAAAAGGGAAACAACTAAAGACGAATGGCATCATTCGAAACGTCATTTATTTTGAAAGTATCGCAAAATTTTAGGAAATTCGCCAAGTGATTATTTGGATCTTCATCCTGCAAACCATCAAACTGAACAAATTGTTGTATCATCTGAATTGTGTTAGGTTTCAGTTCAAAATTATTTGCAGCAATAGCAGGTCTAACAATACTTGACTTAGTTTCTGTTAAATTAGGTTTAGCATAATCATACATAGTACGAGAAGCAGGATTTTAATTCACCGGGTTTGCGGCAACCATAGGAGGTAGCAGATTGTTATCAGCCATCTCTGCGGTAGTATTGGTATCGTCCTCTTGCTCTTCTTCTATGTATTGTAAGCTTCGCCTTATTTCTCTTCTTCTATGTAAAAAATCAAGGGTCCTGGCGGGTTTCTCCTAGTAATAAACTAGAAAAACCTACCAGAAGAAATAATAGAGAGATTAGAAAACCAAAAAAAAAATTAGAAATAAATAAATAAATAAAAGAAAAATGGCTGAAGTAATAAAAATTGAGCGTTCCTAATATTTCAGTTCCCCGACAACAGCGCCAAAAACTTGATCGTGTGTCTAAGAGTTTTAAAATTTATATAATGAATGATTGAGCTTAGAAACTAACTATCACCATGATTGAGGCAAGCGCACCTATCGAACAGTAGTATAGTTTAGTGGCAAGACCGAAATATCAAACCCAATTGAACCAAAAGTACTAATACTGACTTTCATTCCATTATTTAGCCTAAAATAAAAGGGATTAATGTTTATCTAACTAATTACTAAGCGAAGGATGCTAAGACACAGAGAATGAATTGGGAAAATACTTTTGAGAAAACCAATTGATTAGGACAATACCCGAGGAAGAATCCACCTAGACTTCACTTGTTATTTAACTCTGAACCAGACGATTTATTCACTTGACTTGATCCGTTGGATTCCCTAATTTATATTAATACCTCTTTCAAGGCTACTAACGTCTAACCCTAAGTTGATTAATTGAAATCTCTTTCTAAGCAAAACCCCTAGTGTTGCATTAACTCGATCTATGGACTCCCATATTAGGTTTGACCCTAATCCGGCAGATTTTCGTCGTCCTATCTCTAGGAGTGCGATCAACTCCGCTTAACTATGCTAAATCTACTATTAAATAGGGACTTTTGCTCCTCTGAATAAGCACATCAGTACTTGAATCAATATCCTGAAATATTAACACAAGAATTAAGAATACATAATTAAGAACAAATCAAGTATTTATCATAGAGTTCAGAAAACAATAACAAGATCCGTCTTAGGTTTCATCCCCCTCAGGTATTTGAAGGGTTTTGTTCATGTTTATAAAAGAATACATCTCAGATGAAATTAAATAACAAAACATAAATAAAAACCTTAAAACCCCCTGAAGAAATTGAAGGGAAGATCTTCAGTCTTGAGCGTGATTTCGGCTTCTGAGATGTATCAACTGGCTTTCTTTGAGTAATTCCCTGTATTCAGTCCTCTCTGGCTTTGCTCCCGTCAAAAGCCCTGACAGAGGCCTTCTGTCAAACTCTGACCCACTTCTTTTAGGTTGCCCTCTAGGGTGTTTATATAGGCTTTTGGGATGCCTTACTTAGCCCACAAGTATCCTAATCTGAGTGAAATTAAAATGGGTCACGACAGGGACATGCCCGTGTGAATCGAGCCCTGGGTCGTGTTCGAGTCTGTTAAAGTGGCACGACCGTGTGGCGAACTCCAGGCTGTGTGGATTTCTTTCTTTGGCCCATTTTCTCCGTTTTTGGCCCGTTTCTCATTCTTTTCATCATCCTATGCTCTTCTAAGTGTAAAACATGAAATTAAAGGATTAGGAGCATCAAATTTATCAAATCAAGGGATAAACCATCCAAAAGTATGCCAAATGAGGGATTAAAATATGTATATATTACGGTTTATCACTCCACATAGAGAAAGGCCACGGAGAAGTCATAACATGAAAATGTGAGGGAGGTACATGAATTTTATCTCCGTAAATTTGATGCTTGTGGCATTTCTTGGCGTAATTGATGCAATCTCCTTCCATGGTGGAACAATAATACCCGAATCTCATGATTTTGCAGGTCATTGTAAAACCATTGGCATGTGTTCCGCAAATACCCTCGTGGACTTCTTCCAAGATTTGTTTACCCTCGACAGCAACTACACATCTTAGTAGTACCTGATTCTTTCTCCTTTATATAGGATCTCCCCATCTAAAACATAGTCGTTGGCCAGTCTTCTTAACGTCCTTTCATCATTCTCAGTTGCTTGGTCAGGATATTCACGATTCTTCACATATCGCAGTATATCGTGGTACCAAGGGTGGTCATCCTCTTCTTCTTCTTCTTCTTCGATGTTGTAACAATGAGCTAGAGTCTCCTTAATACTCATCTAGATAGGCTTTACATCCTCTTTTTTGTTTACTTTGACCATCGAAACCAAGGTAGCCAAGGCATCAGCCATCTGATTTTCATCTCGTGGGAGGTAATAGAAGGTGATGTCATCAAACTCTTCAATTAACTCAAGAACCAACTTTCGATACTTGATTAACTTGGGATCTCTTATCTCCCATTCTCCCTTGAGTTGATAGATTACTAGTACAGAATCCCCATATACCTCTAGCACTTTGATCTCACATTCTATGGTTGCACAGATACCCATGATGCATGCTTCGTATTTTGCCATATTATTCGTGCAATCAAAATCCAATTTTCTAGTGAAGGGATAATGATCTCCGTTTGAGGATACCAAGACTGCCCCAATTCTGTTACCCGCAGCGTTTGAGGCTCTGTCAAAGTTTAGCTTCCAATGATGACTTTCTTGAGAGTCTTCTTCAGTGGTTGCAACATACATTAGATCTTCATTCGGGAAATCAAAGTTCAAAGGCTCGTAATCCTCTAGAGCTCTACTGGCTAGAAAATCCGCTATTGCGCTTCCTTTGACTGCCTTCTGGTTCACATAGACTATGTCAAATTCGGAAAGTAGAATTTTCCATCGAGCTATTCTTCCATTTAGAGCAGTCAACTCCATCATGTACTTTAGAGGGTCCAGCTTTGAGATTAGCCAAGTTGTGTGGTACAGCATGTACTGTCTCAGTCTTCGAGTTTTCCAAAACAAGGTGCAACACAACTTCTCGATTGACGAATATCTTGTCTCACATTCAGTGAATTTCTTACTGAGATAGTATATCACTCTTTCTTTTCTTCCCGACTCATCATGTTGACCAAGCACGCATCCCATGGAATTCCCGAATACTGCTAAGTACAATATTAGCAGCCTATCTGGGTTAGGTGGCATTAGTACTGGGTTATTGGACAAGTAATGTTTGACCTTATCGAAAATCTTCTGGCATTCCTCATCCCAAACGCCTGGGTTGTGTTTCTTACGGAGACGGAATATGGGGTCGCATTTCTCAGTTAGTTGTAAAATGAACTGGGCAATGTAATTTAGTCTTCCTAGGAAACCTCGAACTTCTTTTTGAGTGCGTGGTGGAAGCAATTTCTGTATAGCCTTTACTTTGTCTGGGTCGATATCGATCCCCTTTTCACTAACTACAAATCCTAGCAATTTTCTCGACCTAGCCTCGAAAGTATATTTTGCTGGATTAAGCTTCAGTTGGAATTTTCTCAATCCAAAAATAATTTTCTCAAGACTTGTATGTGCTCCTTCTCTGTTTGGTACTTTTCAATTATATCGTCTACATAAACCTCGATTTCTTTGTGCATCATATCATGAAACAAAGTTACTATTGCTCTTTGATAAGTTGCTCTCGCATTTTTCAGTCCAAATGGCATCACCTTATAGCAAAATGTTCCTCACATGGTCAACAATGTGGTTTTCTCCATGTCTTTAGGATGCATCTTTATTTGGTTGTATCCCGAGAAACCATCCATGAAGGAGAACAGTGAATAACCTACCGTGTTATCCACTAAAGTGTCGATATGTGGCAATGAGAAATTGTCTTTCGGGCTGGCTTTGTTCAAGTCCCTATAGTCTACACACATTCGAACTTTCCCATCTTTTTTAGGGACGGGGACGATATTGGCTACCCATTCTGAGTATTTAACCACCCGTAAGAAACCAGCATCGAATTATTTCTTGACTTCCTCTTTTATCTTTAGTAAAACATCGGGACTCATCCTTCGGAGCTTCTGTTGAACCGACTTGCACTCTTCCTTTATAGAGAGCCGGTGTACCACAATATCAGTACTTAACCCGGGCATATCTTGATATGATCATGGAAAACATCCTTGAATTCTTGGAGGAACTTAATGAGGTCTCGCTTTGTCTCTGTTGCAATGCAAGCTCCGATCTTCACCTCATTTCCATCTCCTAAGCTCACAATTTGTATTGACTCTTTGTAAGGCAGGACTTGTTTCTCCTCTTGTTCTACCATCCTCAACAAATCGGGAGATAGGTTACAGTCTCGATCATCTTCAAAATTTTGAGAATCCTCCGTACACATATGTTGCTCAAAAAGAGATTCTGAGTCAGTAGCAGTGTCACTCATATCATTGATATCTGGAAACCTGTTATAGGGATGAAGAAAAATCCAAAGAATAAAAAAATCTAAGAATGATTATCTATATGGTATGATTATGAAAGAATAAAAGAATAAAAGAATGTTTGCTCAAGATGATACGCAAAGATGCATTTTTATTAAAATAAAGATGTTGGACATAAGCCTATTTCATAAAAGGATTCTTATTGCTCCTAGGCTTAGAGCAATAAGCGTGTTTTGAATATTACTCTGAATTAGCTCTAAAACCTATAGGAATCTCTTCCGCAGTCCAATTGTTCAGAATACTTCCAGGTGCATAGAGGCAGATTCTTGATAAATTTTCTCCCCCAATTCTTTCTTCGGATATGGTGTTGATGTTTAGATTTTCCAACATTTCTTTTGGTCGTGAAATGATAACCACTAGGTGGTTGACTTTATAGACCTTCTTTGTTGACCCCTATTTCGAGGCGCATATATCTCCTTCTTTTGAGCTCTTGGCATATTCAAAGAATTTTAGCTTCTTATTATCCATCAGATTTTGCACTAGAGTCCTGAACTCTATGCGCTCTTGGATTTCATGACCCTCCTTAACATGGAACTCACAGTAGTCCCTCATTCCTTTAGGTCTCTCTTCTGATCCTGTTTGATTAATCCTCCCTCTACCATTTTCTTCCAAACCCATTTCAGTGGGGTTTTCAGTTCTGCTATGTTTATCTTGGTTCTCTTTCCTCTACTCTCGGTTATCACATTTACCCCTTTATCAGAATGACTGGGTAACAGATTTCTTGCCATATTAGGTTTCGATGGATCATCGAACTTCACAACGCCCATCTCGATAAACCTTTCAATTAACTTTTTGAACGTGGTGCAGTTCTTGATTAAGAGTCGAGTCCTGTGATTCCCGCGTGGTACTCGCATTGAGCATTTGCGTCGTACCATTTGGGAAATGGAGGTTGCATAGGTTTCAGGTAAAAAGGGGGGTACCACATGTGCATCAAACAGATTCTGATACAGCTCCCTATATGTCATCGGGATAGATGTGAACTGGAGCCTTTCTGTATTTGACCTTGGGTTGGATTCTTGCCTTGGGGGGCCCTGATGGCTAATAGTTACTGTCCTTGTTGGGTCTACCGTAATTGGTTTTGAATAGGCCTTGCTATATATGCTTGCGTTATTCACCCCATTTTCCTTCTTCCTCGGGGCTGATCTTTTGGCACTTTCTCTCGCGTCTATCTTACCGCTTCTCACCGCATTTTCAATCATCTCACTAGACGTTACTATATCTAAGAAGCTCTTGGTAGCGCTTCCCAACATATGGTTAATGAACAGGGCTTTCAGAGTATTGATGAAAAGTATTGTGGTTTCTTTTTTCAGAAGAGGTGGCTGGACTTGCGTCGCCACCTCTTTCCGTCTTTGGGCATATTGCCTGAAGCTCTCATTTTGCTTCTTCTCCATGTTCTGCAATGTGATTTTGTCGGGTGTCATGTCCGTCACATGACTATATTGCTTCATAAAAGCTTGTGCTAAGTCTTTCCATGAATTTATTTTGGCACGACTCAGTTGGTTGTACCATCTAGCTGCTGACCCGATTAAACTATCTTAGAAGCAGTGGATTAACAGTTAATCATTATTAACGTATCCTGTCATCTTTCAACAGAACATAGTGATACGAGCTTCGGGGCAACTAGTCTCATTATACTTTTCAAACTCTAGAGTTTTAAACTTCGGTGGAAGCACTAAATCGAGGACCAAACTCAGATCCTTAGTGTCAACTCCGCAGTGGTAGTCAACGTTTTCCATTGCTTTGAATTTTTCTTCTAACCATCTGCATCGATCCTCAAGTTGCTTTGGTAGTCCCACTCTTGCTTTATTTATTTTTTTCATATCATCTAGACCAGGAACAACAGGATTGGTTGGATTATCCCCCGCATTAGAACCTGAGCCTGTTTGGTAGTTCATTGGTGCCGAGGTACCGGCTTGATACTGTTGGGGCCTGATTGTAACGGGTACCCTTTGTGGGTACACATTTGGTTGTGTTTATACGTTTATCAGGGTAAAACCCGAGGGGTAAGTGGGGTCCTCATTATCATCCCCTGAGTTGACCACGGTGTTCTTCCCTGTTTTGAGTCCTCTAGCCATCAACTACATCAATTGGCTTATCATACTTCTTTGGGATTCCAGTATCTGATCCCTCATATCCTGTTGTACTTTTGCTAATTGTTCTTGTAGTTGCGCTTGCAACTGGTCTTCCATCTCTTTTTGAATCTGTTCTAGCCTTTCCAATCTTTGGTCCATTACTTTGGTTTTGGCGCGAGTATTGTAACGATATTCGGTTGGTTGGCTTTTGTTGGTTTCTAGATTAACTAAAATAATTTTGATTAATTTGGGACTTTTCGTGAAATTTAATGCATGTGATGCAATGTAATGCAAATGCATAGACTGAATGCAAAAAGAGGCATTGACTCTGATTCAGTTATACTAGAACAACTTTACTAGAAAACATATTTCTTTACATAAAACGGATTACATATATGGCTTTGCCCTAATACTCAAAGCCTTAATCTCCCTAAGAAGCCAAGCTAACTCCTAACCCCGATCCAATTCTGATTCACTTCAAACTTAGCATGTTAGCCTGAACTGCTAGGGTTTGCAAATGATTGACCACCTCTTGTATTTGAGCCACTAATTCTTTCAATAGAGAGTAGTTCTTAGATAATACTCGATAAGAAATCTTTTCCACCCTCCAAAAGTGGCTATGAAACCATGCTAACAGAAGTTGCGCACACCTGATGAACCTACCTTTACCTCTTCTCCGGTATGCATTCAAAGATCTGAAAGTTTCGGCCAAGATTGTCGGGACGAGTGTGACCCTTTTATCAAGCCGGTCAAACAAGTCTAAAACTGCCTCATCTTCGTGCTCTAATGCTTTAGGGAAGATTACTAACCCGTAGATACTTAAGACAAAGATATCAATATTTTCTTTGTGTCTGGATGTGCCAACATCAGATCTCGCTAACTTTCTCAAAGGATGTATTTGCTTTCTCTTTTTTTCTTGATTCGGGCCGCGACCCATTGCTCACTCATCCCCGTGATGCTCATTAGCTCCTTTAGGAAAGTCAGGATATTGGCAGCTCTAGAGTAGGCCTTGTTAGTTTGAATCCTCGGGCATCGAAGCAAAGTGGTATACTCCTCCACAGTAGGTACCAAATTCACTTTTCCAAAATTAAAGCAGCTATAGGCGGGATTCCAACATTGAGCCAGAGCTCGAAACAAATGCTTGTCCACTTTGATATCGAGTAGATAGAGTAAATCACCATAATTACAGTAAAATAGCTGCTTGGTTTCATCATCCCATTGGACCCATATCTCTTTCAATTCTTGGAGATTGTTCTGGGTCACGTTGATGCGAGTGAAGTCCCACAATTCTGATACGTACCTCTTCGTCAAACTATCACCTTTCTCTAGTCGCATTTTCTCGGACCATATTTGGACTGCCGCGTTATCGTCCACTTTATCAAGAAATCCGTTCTCCATGGCAAGCTCTCTATTTAGTAATCGAACGTGAGTCAACACCTTTTTTATGATGAAAATGTCATGCAATCACAATCAAAGCAAAACAAACGAGTCAATATAAAGTAAGCAAGAAATAATAAATAAAACGCCTATTCGGGTAACCACTAGGGTTTGGTACGATTCTACCTAGGGTAAGTTCTTAGGGTTCATTATATGCGGTTCGGTTTTAAAGTAAGGGTACCTAAACCGACAGATTCCTCGATCCTCACCCATCATAGGCTCATACGGATCGAGTTCAGTTCAGGGGAATACATTTTCTTATGGCTATACGGAGATGAAAATCTCACGAAGACATAGGTACGGATGTATCCCTAAAGTGATCCGCTATCCTATATGGACTGAAGACCTCACGAAGGAATAGTTTCTCACTCCCACATAAAGGGTAAAATTGGTCGATTATGCGATGCAATATGCAGAGATATATTAAAAGGCTCAAACCAATAAAGCAAACATATCAAAATGATGCAGGCCACAAAAATGAAATGCAATGAAAGGATCGTAAATTTAAACCAAATTATCAATTTTCGACAAAAAGACAAGAAATAATCAAATCGTGGCTTGACTCTCTCATTTTGTCCCCAGTGGAGTCGCCAAGCTGTTGAAACCATTTTTATGATGAAATCGACTTTTTGTTTGAAAACGAAAAATGGGAGTCGCCACCAATCCTTTTTTATGAGGTGTGATTGGATCACCTTATAATTCAATAATTTTAATAAAAGTTTAAATTTACTAAAATGATGATTTTTGGTCTACAAAATCCAGAAAACAGGTTCGGGAGTTAGTTACGCACGAGGAATGATTAGCACCCTCGATACGCCTAAAATTGGTACCTAGTTGATTACTTGGTGTCTTTAGTGTCGAAATTTAAAGACTTGAGGAAATTTTAAAAATACAATCATTTTATTAAACATTATTAACACGAAAACGACTCTATTTTTGAGTTAATCGAGAAAAAGGATGACATCCCATAAGTTAGGACACGATGCCTTAAACTCTCAAAACGAGAATAAGCACGAATTTTTTTTTTTTGAAATAGATTTAACTATATTGGTTTTTAGAAAGAAATCATATTCCGTAAGTTAGAACATAAATTTTTTTATTCCCAAGAATATTTTAATTAAAATCTCATTTTTTTTTAAAAAAAAAGGGAAGAATGTCTGGTTATTTGGATTTATCGAGAAAATCGAAACCCCGTAAGTTAGGGAAATATCTTTCGAATTTCCAAATACGAAATATTGCCTTAACTTTAAAAAAAAGATTATTTATCGGGTAAAGATTAATGTGACATGAATTTGCAATAATAATGGCATAAAATATAAAAAATCAAGATACTAATATGCATAATAGAATAATAATGAATGCGATAATGTAAATAACAATAATACGAGCAAAAAATAAAAATAAGATAAATAATAAAAAATAAAACAAACCAATTGTATAAAAAATAATAAGTAAATAAACAAATAAAAACTAAAAAAATTAATTAAAATTTAATAGTGAACAAATAAATAAATAAATATTAGGTAAAATAGTTTAAAAATAATATATATATAAAAACAAAAATGAAAATATAAAAATATATACGATGAAAAAAATAAAATATATAATAATTACTATGTACTTAAGTAGATAAATAAAGATAATAAGAAATAAAAATATAAAATAATATATATATATATATAAGGAAATTAATTTAGTAAAAGCCTAAATTATATAATAAAGACTAAAATGAAACTTAAACAAAATTTTAGGGGTGAAATCGGAATAAAATAAAGTATCAAACCCAAATTGTAACGCATGAATAACAAGGAGGGACCAAATGAGGAAATATCCTTGTCCTCCAAAACGCAACGTTTTAGTATGGACCAAAATGCAATAAAGGCGAAACTATCGGGCCAAATTAAAAGAACCAGAATGATATAATCGAAATGGGTTGAAAAGGCGGAAGGACTAAGGGCACAAATAGCCATTCTGTCGAAAAACATGCGGATCCTAGGCCGGGTTGGGTCAAAGTGCGGGTTAAAGGGCAAAACGACGTCGTTTTAGGGCTATGGTGACCAGCCCTAAACGACGTCGTTTAGCAGGCCTATTTAAGTCCATTTTTTTAAAAGAATTACATTCCTTCCATTCTTTTAAAAAAACAAAACCAGAAAATTTCTCTCAAACCTCTCTCACCCTCCTCTGGTCAGCCCAGAATCTGGCCAGCCTTCCGGCCATCGGCCGCCGCGACGGCAGCGCTATTTACGGTGGCCGAAAAACCCAAAAAATCCCTTTTTAACCCTCTCGACCCCCTGATTCTGAATCGGGGGTCGTTTTTGTAGAAGAAGTTGCCAAAAATGGCCAAAGTGAGAAAAGACCTTTCCGTTCCCGACGACAGAGAACAACCAGGTAATTTTTAATATATATATTTGTATTTATATATATACCATGTATAAAAAATGAATGAAGAGAAAAAAACCTTTGAATATCTTTTATTTGCTTTCGTATTTTCTTGTTGGATTCTCTGTTTTTTTTATTGATCATTTGTAAAAATATTACAAATTGAATTCGACTTTTTATAGCCGATTACATCGCTTTTATTTACTGTTTGCTACTAATTACTTTTCTTCTCTGCCACTATTTTTGTTTTGTTACTGTTTCCTTTTTTTTGCTTGTTGCAGGCGTTGACGGAGGCGGGGGAAAGACATTTTTGTCGTTCCCGTGCAAGGAGCAGAGAGGGCAGGTCTCGGGACGAGACGCCTCGAGACGGGGAGCGGGCGGCGCACCCAAGGAGGAACGGCACACATGGGGCTGGAAACCCTAGGGTTTCTGAAAATGTTTTAAGTTTTGGGCCTGTTTAAGTTTGGGCTTAAGGTTTTTCATTTGTTTTGTATTTGGGCTTGAAACAAACTTAGACTGTTAATTTTTTTTATTTTGTTTTTTTGGTTTAATGGGTAGAGCGAATTGGGTCTGTTACAAGGTATTTTTAGGTATGTTTTATTCGTCTCTTTCGGTGTCTGTATGCGCCATGCTTTGCTAAATGGTGTGAGCTATTACTCTGTCTAATTCTATCATTTTTAAACCTATAAACCCATAGTATTATTTTTGTTAAAACTGATGAACCTCAAGCTGTAACATTGAAAATTACATCTTTATTCTATTTTGCATAATGTTTATTTACACAAGCTATGTATTTATAGCTTTATTAAACTAACTAGTTAACTTCTATCCTATATTAACAGATGAAAAATGTCTTTCATTCCGAGCTTGGAGCTAAGATACTCATGCTGCTGTAGAATTAATGTCAGCAATATGTTCTTTAGTTGAAACGGTCTTGATCAATCTTCTCTATGTATTTAGTTCTTTCATGATAAACAGAATTGACTGCTATCTGTAAAACTACTTGATTATCACTATGTATTTATAGCTTTATAATCTATTATAACTAACTAATTAATTTAGATTGTTGGAACTGGTCTGTGGGAAGGCCTCCCACATTCCCACGTTTAGTGGGGTCACACCCACATGGTCATATTTTGCTGCCTACCACTTTTACATTTTTGTACGTATGATAGTGAGATGTGTAGTTGATGGGAGACCATCACTATAAATACTAATTACTATAAAGTCTTTAAGCACGAAAAAAAAATTATTTAGTGAGGTTTTTAAGTGTTTAGAAGACTCTGATAGTTTTCTATTTTTTTTATAGCTAAATTCGACGACTTCATTAGTGGTTCAATGTGCTTAACAGTAGTGTTATAGCATTTAAATTTTGACATTTGCTAGAGTTATTTATATTTAAATTTTTGCACCGTTGTATATTGTAAAATAAATTGTAACTAAGTTTTATCTTAACATTATTTTAAAGTACCATATAATAAAAAGACATACGCATATCTAACAAAGAGCTGTCCTTAGATTGGACGTTTGAACTGCTCCCACAGAGACTCAAATGGGATGAATATCCCTAGCTCTAATTAATTATTACTTGTAAATTTATGTTTATTTTATTACACAACCTCTAACTACCCTACAAGAAAAGTAATTTTGGATATTACTTAAATATAGATTTGGGGAAAATATATTCAAGCTGGTATCTAATATTTGCTTCTAGATATCCTTAAAGAAAAAGCAATCATATCCTAGAATAGTCTACATGTATTTGATTATTTTTCACCAATTTTCTAGTAAAACACCAACATTCGCTTACTAATATTTTATTCTAAATATGGTGGTGGTAGTAGTTATTTTATACATACAATGTTAAAGTGGAACTATTAATTATGTTAACTATTGTTTATATTAAGACACAAAAAGATTTATGTGGTCTTGTTTTATGGAAATTAATAGAATTAAGATAAATATCCATTCACCCATGTTTATTGACCTCTGTTTCTTTGATTTAAAATGGATGAAAAAAATTGATTGGTATAGATATTGTTGTCAATGTAAGAGGATATGAGATTAAGTGTGCTCAAATGCATTATCCTCTTATTTATGAGTTGGGGAGGAGTTATAGATAGTTCTAGATATTACATGTTCACCATATAACTTGGAAATAGGTAGGTCAAATCATCTATGTTTGATTTGATAAATTATTAAAAATTATAAAATTTAGTTTAACTGTCAATTTAATCAATTTTAATTCGATTTAATCGATTTCTACTATTTTTAATTTTTCTCTCCTTAGATATCAATAAATTTTGGATCCAACCAGTAATTCTCCCTTCCAATTTTTGTAAATTTGTATA
The DNA here is from genome assembly GCA_005393395.2 of Gossypium australe. Taxonomy (NCBI): domain Eukaryota; kingdom Viridiplantae; phylum Streptophyta; class Magnoliopsida; order Malvales; family Malvaceae; genus Gossypium; species Gossypium australe. The sequence continues at coordinate 130,197,416 of CM016614.1, forward strand.
TTTTTATAATACAAAATTGTGATTCCATGTTATTTCTATCCATTTTCAATAAGAGAATGACAAATCAGATTTTTTCTCTTGAAAAAAATTCAAATCCAACTAAAAATACTAAAAGTTAAAAGAAAAAATTTAATTTATCATTCTCCTATTAAAAAGGAATAAAAATGACGTGAAATTATAGTTTCATATAATCTATTTTCACTAAATTCTATCTGCTATTTTTTTTTTTCAAAAATAATTATCTCAAAACCGACCTTATTTAGTACGGCTTCTTGGGCTAAGCGAGAAAGTAGCTCTTAGATAAAATTAGGTAGTTAAAAGGGGTTAGAAATTTAGACCGTGGGGTCAAATTTTTAAGAAAAATTAAAATATTTATAAAAGTGATATAAATTAAAATATAATATTTTTTTTCTTCATTTACTTCATTAGTAGACATTGTTTTAAAATATTTTCCATTTCTCTCAAATATTTAGGCCAAATATGTTTAAGCCTTAAACATAAAAGTTTTCATGAAATCAACAAATCACTAATAATTTTCTTTCACAAAAATAAACATTACTTAGTATTTTTTTGGTGTCATGAGAATTTTTCCAAACACAAGATTCACGATAACCACACTAGTAACACCAATTTTTAAATAAAAATGTTAAATTTCTAATCAATCCTAATTTCTTCAATGATTTGTATTAATCATCTTCTAAAAATTATTACCCACTCACGGTGTTAGGAATCTCTTACAAAATCATTCAATGAAGAAAAAACTAAATCTTGCATAAAATCCTAATCTATCATAAGAAAAGCCACAATCTTAAATTTTTAGAGATTAATCAGTAAATCATGAAAAGAAAAAGAAGAATTGTTACCAAATTGGGAGACCAACATGAAAAATTGAACACTTATCCTCTAAAAGATTTAGAGAGTAAGAGAATAAAAAAATTGAGAAAAAAAAGTGATGAGTGTCGGAAGAAAATAAAAAAAAACTTAGAGATTTTTGGGTTTTTGTAACATCCCGAAATTGGGCCTAGTAGGAATGGGCCCAATGGGCCTTGGGCATAGGAGTGTTTAAAATTTTTGAGAACAAGAGAATGACATTATTTCAAGTTGGACTTATTAAGAAGATGATTTTAGAAAGTTACCGGATTCTATGAAGTTTCGAGTTCAAGTTGGGCCTTAGTAAAATTTTGTGTTTAAGCCTAATAAGGAGAGATAGTAAGTGGCATCAAGGCTTATGGAAATAAAAGAGTAAATTGCTAGCATAAATGAGCATATGGCAAGGAGGTTATGGCATCAAGTGAAGTACCTTGAGGGAAGAGGTTCAAATCCCATTGTGTGTAAATTTTGACTATTATTTTTGTACTATTTCCCTAAATTTCGGCCAAGCTTGTAAATATGACAAAATTGGATTTTTAAATTATGGTAAGGTGGACTTATTAAATTGTGGAAAAGTATGGTAAGGAGGAAAATAAGGAAAAAGAAAAAAAAAAGGAAATAAAAGAAATAAAAGAATTTGGAGAGTGGAGTAGGTGAATGAAAAAGAAATAAAAGAATTTGAGGAGTGGAGTAGGTGGATGAAAAAGAAATAAAAGAATTTGTGGAGTGGAGTAGGTGGATAAAAAAAAAGAGATAAAAAAAGAAAGAAAGAAAGAAAGAAGAGATAAAAAAAAAAGGTTATGAAAATAAAGAAAAGAGAAGTATCATCTTTTCTTCTCTTCATCACCACCTAGAATTGGTAGCAAACAAGGGTTAGAGAGCTCAAAAATTTCAGCAAACAAATCCTTTAGCAAGTAAGTGATTTTGATGACTTTAGTTGATAATTTTTGTATTTTTGGAGCCCCCAAAGCTTAAGCTAGCTAATGAGGGGACTAATTTGTAATATGGTTGAGAGTCTAGGGACTTGCCATGAGAGAGTTTATGCTGGTTGCAAGGTCTCGAAGTACTTTATCAAAGGTTCAATCGAAAACCTATCCCTCGTTATAAGTGACTCGGATTTTTTGTGCCGCGGAGAGCATCGCGTTACGGATTCCGAATAAGGTGTGTAATCCCGTACCTTTCGTATATATGATTGAAATGGTGTGTAATATCACACTTCTCTGAAAGTTTGTATGAAATATGCTGTTAATCGGTGGAAATACCAAAGAAAACTAAAAACCGGCATCCGTAATCACTCGGGTGTGCGTATGATCGCAGTGGTAATCGTATTTCGTAATAAAACAGTTTCGGTTAGAAGCAGTGACGTGTTTTTGAAAAATCACTAAAAATAGAAGAAAAGGAATTAGAAAGTGAATAAGATACCAAATTAAAGCTTACTGTGTCTATTTTAATATGGAAGAAACGGAGAAGAAAAAGGAATTTTATATTCTGAGATATCTTGATTTTAGTGAGACTGGTTCTGATTAACTTCGGGGTTCACTGATCTGTTTTGGAAAAATCATATAAAATTGTACAAAATGAATTATGGGTTATAATTTACATGTATGGATTCCTTAGTGGGTCTATTTTCAAGAGAAACAAGTTGGAACAGTATATGAAAACCGTACAGTGAGATATTTGAAATTAAGTCAAGAGAGGTCAGAATCATTGGACAGTGAAACAAGGGAAACTTTAAGGAATAAACTGTACTAAATGGCTAGGCCAAAAAATTCTGGAAAAATTTCAATAAGAAGATACATGAGTCTAGTTTCAAGGAAATTTTACGAATCTAGATTTCGAGTTTTCTAACTCGAGTTATATGCAATTTAGTCAGCATGACGCAAATGGACAGTTTAAATTTGTATGCCCCAAATTACTAGTTAAGTTTTAGTTGCGAAATTACCCCGTTTGGGCTTAAAATGGATGACCCAATAGTTCCGTAGAGACCCAAATAGAGTTCTGTATCACTCGAGGCGATAGTGAATCTTCGAAAACACCGTTAAATATGAAATTATCGAATTACCCTTAGAGAGTAAATTATCGAATTACCCTTAGTGGGTACGATTACTGAATTACGATTACTGAATTACGAAATGTCCCTATGGGCCAAACTACGAAAATACCCTTTATGGGCCAAAATGTTATAATTGCTATATGGGCCAAATGTTATATTTGCTACATAGGCCATATTTGGTATAAGTGGTGACCGATTGTGTATTTTGGTTTTTAAGGGTAAATCGACAGGCATAAAGAAGTTCCGGGATCGTGTTAAATTCAAGTAGCTAAGGATTTCGCTAAATAGTAAGGTGTGTGATTAACCCACTGTTTTCCGGGTTTATGTTATATTGTATGTGTGGTGTAAATGCTAATGTGTGCAGTGACAATTATGAATGGATACCCTTAAGGGGTATATCGAAAATCAGGTCAGTGTTAAATATTAAGAATGTGAATATGCCAATGAGAATATGTTTGTATGCCGAATAGCATGTGCATGCATCATTTTATTATGTTATGACATTATCATATGTTGCATGTGCATGGGATGGGATCTGAATGTGAAAGAAGAAAGGGTGTACATTATGTACGTGGTCTAATGTTAGCCTTGTGCTACATTAGCGCTTGATGTTAGCTATGTGCTTCATCAAGGGAGGTGTTGGCTAGGTGCCACATCTCGGCGGTTGATAGCTGTGTGCATCACCGTAGATTGATTGATATGTGGGATCACTTATGTGATCGGTGGCCTAGCCATGGCCTTGAGCAGCAAGTCTGCCAAGGTAAGATATGTGGATCACCATGTGATCGGTGGATTAGCCACGGCCTTGGGCAGGGGGTCTGCCAAGGTAGGTGTAAAGGATGGACCCTAGGCTAGGTTGGGTGCATTTTGCATAAATCTGTCTGCTATGTGAATTAATGTGGAAACGGGCTTGCCCAGTATGTGGAAATATGTGGTTGATTACACCATTATAAGAATGTGATGTGGTTGTGGGCCAAGCCCAATAAGTGAAAGCATGTGATTAAATTATCTTAATATCTGTTATATGTGTTATTATATGGTTTGACATGTGGATGGAATTCAGTGGTCTAATTACACACTGAGTCTGTATGACTCACCCAATTTTTATCAAACATCGCAGATGATTTTAGGTGATCGGACCGGGTTGGAGTGAATACGAGGTGGCCCATGCAGAAGTTAATTTTATTTGTTTTCATATTTTATAATTTCAGTATTTCGATAAGTATTATTGTAATAAGGCCACTTAAGCATTTGAAGTTTATTATTATGTTTTATTATGGATTGACGATGAAATGTTATTTGCAAATGATATTATTTTCTTAAATTTATATATATATTAAAGTTTTCAAATCTGAATACTTTATGACATTAAATTTTTACTTAGCATTTTAAATAAACAATGTTTTATAAATAAACACAAATTTCCATGTTTTATTTTAAGGTTAAAATATTTTAACGTTTTTCCGCAGTGACAAACCAGATCCGGTCAAGACTCGTGGGCCGGGTTTGGGGTGTTACAGTTTTAATGATTGGGGAGGAATTCATTTAATTATTTTTATATAAAATAATTTGTTCTATAAGATAAAAATAATTTATTCTATAAGGTAATTATTTTTAAAAGAAAATTTGTGGGATCAATTTTTTGTGAGATTATATTTTGATTTTTTTAAATTAATTCATTAATTAAATAATTTTTTTAAACCTTAATATTGTTCGTAAAAAATTAAGTTAATTATTTATAGATTAATTTAACTTTTGTTCAATTTTTTATTCATTGTGTATTATATTATTCGAATTCTACAGTATAATTGATCGGACATATAGTTATACATTACTTGTACTTAACAACTGTGGATCAACTAGCCTTACCCCGAGTCAATTTAACATGTTTTGCTATTTCTATGTTTTACTCTTGTTTTTCATATTTAGTCTTAATCTTTTCTCTTTCAATCAAATTTCAACTAAAACGAATGGATTTTGAGTGAGAATAAAATTATATTTAAAATTTAGATTAATTTGATCTATTTTACCCAACACATTCAATTAGGAATATTGGAAAAACATCTACATTTATAACTGTTGATTCCATATATGCTCCATCTAAATTATTTATTGATTTTTAAAAAAAATAGTATTACAAAACTATATATTTATAATTTATTCATGAAAATAATTTCAGTATATATGACTCTTTAGTATATCTATATGGTAGCATAAATAAAATATATACAACATATGTTCACATATAGATAATTTTCTTTTGGTAATAACACATATTTTTAATATATATTTAAAATGTATCACTCTCTTTCATAATCGATTGAATTGATAGATCGGATCGGTTGGACTAAAAATTAATTAAGGTATCAATTCGAAAAGAAGTTGAATTAAATTAAAAACTCGATTGAATTGATATTTTTTCTTCTATTTTTAATTTATTTAAGTTTTTATCGAAGTTTTAATCATTTATTTAATCAAACTGAATAAGTTAATTAAATTGAACAAATCAAAAATTGACGACTTGATTGATTCAATTATCAATCTAATTTTAAAAATTTTGGTATATAAAATATATTTAAAAAGTATATAGAATACCATAAGGTGTAAAATAGTAACTTCGAAAATTTGAGTCGCCAAAGCGGAGTGAGCATTACCCTACTAGCAAGACTCCCCAATCGATGTGAATCAGTACAAAATTTGTGGAGCCGCTTGGGTTCCTATATACCTGCATTTGATTAAGATTACCATTTTTTTAAGAAAAAGAGCCATATAAAAATAGAAATATACACATAATAGTATAAGACTTTAAATTAGTATACAAATGCCACTGTTTCCAAAAAGAGCAATAAAGATAATTTGATAGCAACTACAACATTGAAAAGTTTGGAAACAAACAAAAGATTTATTATTACCTTGACCATCCGTCAATAATTACATCTTAGTCTTGTCATTATTGAATTAATCTGATGGAGAATTTCGGTCAAACAATTAACCACTTCCAATAGCCCCGAAGAGATCATATTGCACCAATGACGCATAGAAAACCAAGTCTCATATGTCTTATTCTAAAAAATCAATAATCGATATTTTTTAGTTTTTATAATTTTTCAAGTTTTAAAATTTTTTTGGGGATTTTTAATGGTTTTTATGTTTTTTTTTTTTGAAACATGACAACATGTCATTGGTTGGTTTAATTTTTTAACCAACAATCATATTAGAGCAATGGATATATACCATAATGATAATTTAAACATAGAAATTCAGACTTGATGAGCTCATTTAATTTGAATTAAAGTGGATGAAAAAAATGGTTGTGATGGATGTTTAGTCTCGAATTAGACAAAAAGTGCAACATTGGTGTTTGGGATGAAAACAATAAAACTAAAAAAAGGGACAAATTTCAAAGTAGTTGGTCATGGGATAAAAACAAGAGCAACACCTCATTTCAAGATTAAACTTCGATTAATAACTACCCAAACTGACCTCATATCATGTCCACCATACAAGAAACATGTTAAATTGCGAGGTTTTGATTAGTATGAAGAAGAAAACTAAATGCAGGCGATCAAGGAGAAAGCAACAAGCGTAGTGGCTTCGGCCAAATCTGGCTTGGTAAAGGCCAAGCACACTGTTGAAGAGAAGGTCTAATAGATTAGTGTTGTTTTATGACCACAACTTATTATTATTTCATCAACATAAACCAACCCAAGTTTTATTGCTTCGAAGCTTAATATTTTATTATAAAATTTTAACATTCGGATCATGTGGTGGTGCAGTTGGAGAAAGCAAAAGGCACAGATGAAACGGCGAGCCAAAAGAAAGAGGAGAGCATCCAACCAACAGATGAAACTTGACGAAGAAGAGGATCTTAAGCATGACACTTTCTCCCTTACAATATTTGTAATTTTTTTTTTTTTTAAGTTTGATCTGTCTACTTCATCAATAACATAAATTTATTGTGAAAGATTTATGATTCAAATTTAGCCAAATCAAGTTACTTGGGTTGATTGTCAAAAAAAAAAATTATGAATCAATTTTTGTTGGTGAATAGAATTAAAACAGTTGAATTGTATTATATTAAACTGAGCAGAAACACCACTTGTTTATCAGAGTAAAGAATTGCTAGCATCTCCTTAGGAGGATCATCGAACACCTACAGGCCCTCTTTCCCTTCCGAGACCATTTTAAATATACAGTCAGCAGCTTGATTATCCTCCCTTGAGACTTGTCGTAAATTCAATGCTGCCGATGAAGGGTCTTGACGACCTCCAATCAATCACTTTGAATCATCACCCTTTGGTACCTTCAGCCTTGAAAAAGAATTAAACCATTCAAAATACCCTATAATTCGATCAAACACTGCCTCAAATAATAGTTGTACGTCATAATTCAATCTCAATTTCTGTCGCATTAGAAAAACAATAGGGAAAAAGAACTTTGTCCAATAAATTTTGTAAAAATGGAAGGTCAAAACCTTGGAGAAAATTTAGTTAAGACTTAATTAATAGCGTCATAGTTTGAGAGACTATGCAACGGCTACTTTAGATGTCGTGCACAGAACTATTAGGCATATAAGTATTACGCGATGTAATTTAGGTAAAGTTGTATAAATAAATAAATAAATAAAAAGTGTAATCTATGCTGAAGGGAAAAAAATTCATATCCGGTATCCTATAAGGAAATATTGTTCAAAATTTTTTAAAATTGTTTTTTATGACATGTCAAGTTTCGAATATTTGTGTAAGTTCCATAAAATATTTCCCCCCATAACATCATATAACACAAGCTTGGGAAAATTGATTTAAATTAATGCTTAATGTCAACAATTCTTTTATTAAATTACACTTAGTCAAACTCAACACAAATGGTGTTGTTTCGGCTCTTGTTAATAACGCTTCGATTGGATGAGTTTTCAGCGATTCTTGTGCGTATTGATTGTGTGGTTTTGCTATAAGAATCGGCAATGATATAATTTTTAAAGTTGAATCAAGAGTTGTTTTCGAATGACTCGTCATAGTATGGGATACTGGTTTTAGACCACCAGAGTTGGAATGTGATAATGCTTTGTTAGTTGAAACACTCCTAGTTGGAGGTGCTACAAATAGTAGGATGTCGGAGTTGCGCCTGATCCACTATCTCTTATGCCACAACTGGGAAGTGCGAATTCAACATATTCCTAAAGACCACAACAAAGTTGTTGATCTTATGGCTAAAATTGCTAGCTTAAATTACAACAAGTTGCAATTGTTTGAAGAACCTCCGATTTTGATCCAAGATTTACTTAATGACAATCTTGCTACCATGTCCAATGTCGCCCGTTAGTGTTTTCTTCACCTTATAGTCACTATTTTGCTATATTTTTTTATTGAAAAAAATTAATGTTTAATGTCTTAAAACACTTTCTCTTGTTAAATCATAACAAAATGCAACGAAGTGATATTAAAATTATTCAAATAGTTAATTGAGATTTAAACTTTGTTGCAAGCATAAAAAAGGTTTATATAACAAATCAAAATTATACCCTAGTACAGGGGCCATTATAATTTGAAATTAAATCTTGATGAACTTATTTTATCGAAATTAATAAATGAAAATAAATATAGATTCAAATGCTTTGATTAAAATGGATAAAAAGGAAGGTTAAAGTCTGCAATTAGTCTTTATACGTTGACAAATTTTGAGATTTAGTTCTTGTACTTAAAAGTTAAAAATTAAGTCTTCCTACTTCTTTATTTAAAAACCTTAATTTAATCATTCAAATTGTAAGTATTTTCAGTCAAATTGTCAATTTGAAATTTTGGTGAGGTTGTTCTCATATAATGTGACATATGAGTAATAAAAAAATAAACATATTAAACTGACAAATTTGGATAAAAACTACCAATAACAATAATGCTTGGATTATGATTTTAAATTTAAAAAAAAAGGATTGAATATTTAACTTTTAAAGTATAGAGACCAAATCTCAAATTCTAAACACGTAAAGGGACTAAGTGCATATTTTAACCAAAAAAGAACGGGTCTATTGGATCTTTATTCTAGATTTAGATAAACAAGTGAATGGAACAGTACTTCCCTCATTTTATGTTTAACGAACCAAAAAAATCATGTTAAATTGGGAATACCATGCAAGATTTTGATTAGTGTGTGGAGGAAGAACATAAAATGCAAGGTATAAAGGATAAAGCATCCAATGCAGCGGCTTCAGCCAAATCTGGGTGGGAAAAGGTCAAAGCCACCGTCGGAGACAAGGTGGTCTATTAGATGAACATGAAGGAACCCAATTTTTTTTTATGTCTTGCAAGTGTAATGAAAAAGTAAAATGTTATTACAATTATTTTAACGATATGTTTGATTTTAACAATGGTGGATATATATATATATATATATGTGTGTGTGGTGGTGCAGTTGGTGAAAACGAAAGGTAATAATAGTAATGACGCTAAGCAGGAAGAAACGGTGAGCCAAAAGAAAGAGGTGAGGATGGAGCAGGCGGAACTCGATGAAGAAGAGGCACGCCTACACGATGCTGTGACCAAGCATACGGGAGGAGACGGTGGATTCACGGCTGCAGGTACTGATCTTAACTCTCAAGGTGGGTGGATTCCCATCTATCCAACCGCTGCACATTACAATGGAGGTCGCAGTTTTCCTCTCAAGTAGTAGTCCTCATTATGTAATGTCGGCATCTTGATTTTGTGTCACCATGGTACTTGAATTGATTTTGTGTTAAATATATTTTCAACCACTTGTTGAGTTAATTTATGAATTCTTTTTTTAAATTTGGGTAAATTGCACCCATAAATATTTAAACATTAGTTTTTTTATTACTTAGATTGTCATTTTTTTTAATCTATTTTAGTTAAAAGGAGGTTTGAATTTGTTACTACGAATGTTTTTGGAATCGAATGATAGTAGAACTAATCACACCATCAATTTTCGATTTGATCGGTTCATTTAATTTTAAGTAAATAAATTATTAAAAATTAAAAAAATGAATTTAATCATCAATGTTAAGGACATTTAATTTTTTGGTTTAAAGTAAAAAATGAATTAAATAATGTTTTTTTAGTTATTATTATTTTTTAAATTTATAATTTAATCATAATGTTATTGATATTTAATATTTTGGTCACTCTCCCGTTAAATTATTAATAGAATATTGTTGCAGCCTTTTTTAATGGCTTGGTAACAAACCTTGTCCTCCAATATTTACATATATTATCAATTTAGTTCTAATTTTAAAAAATTCAATAAATTTAACCATCAACTTTATATATTCTATCAATCTAGTTTTGATTCTAAAAATTTTAAAATAAAAAGTTATTTAAAAATTCATTTTCTATTAAAACATATATAAAGTAAAACTTGAATAGTTGTGAAATAATACAACATTAATAGAATTTTTATATATTTTATTGTTTTTATAGTTTTTACAATTTTAAGTATTTTTATGGAAAATGATTTTTTAATAATTTTTTATTTTTAATGTTTATTTTTTTAACGTTTTTAGAATAAAATTAAATTGGAAAATTGTGTAAAGTCAATGATGGAATTTGTTGAATTTTTTAAATTCAAGATCAAATTAATAAATTCTGTATATATTAGATGACTAAATTTATTATTATGCTAATAAAAAAATACCATGTTAGCATTCCACTAATTATTTTATCAAAGAGAAATTAAAATATCAAATGTTGATAATATTAATAATTAAATTAAAATTTTTTAGAATTTAATGATCAAAATAAGAACGTGTGACTTCGGATGGAATTTTATTTCAACAATAAAGCATGTGAATGTAAGTGTAACACATTATTCAAATATTAAAAGCGAAATCAACTTATTATAATTTGAATTGATTTAGAGTTTGCATCATTAAAGTTATTTTATATTGATATTTTATATATTTTATAATTAGATTTATATAAAATATTGTTGGTATATAAATAATTTGATTTAAAATAATAATAAAAACTTATTTAAATTTGATTTAATATAAACTTAATGAATAGCCTTGTTACAATTTATGGAACAAATAACATAAATTTTGAATTTTTAGAAATTTTTATTTTTTTCGTATATTTAATATTATTTAAAATGTTTTTTTAATTTTAAAGATTTTTTTTTTTTCAAATTTTTATATTTTTATTGAAAAATAATAAATTTTAAAAAATTTTTGTAATTTTAAAGATTAAGTACCGAATTAATTTATTTTTTATTTTCTATTATAATGTGCATTTCGAAGATTTTTAAATAAAAAGTAAGATTAAATTTTAAGCCGCGTACTAGAAGAGGTAGGTTTGGGGCCAATGTTGTTGTGGGGAAATGGAGGGGCAGGGGTGGTTTGACATCATACTCCACTCCACTCTATTCTTCTTCTTCATTTCTCACCGGCCTTTTCTCTTTTCTTTTTTAATTTCCAGCCCCTGCAACACTCTCTTCCTTGATCTCTAGGTGTTGTTTTGTGTTTTTTTTTCTGTGTAAATCTCAGTGCTAGGAAGCACCGACACTGGGAAAATCTCCTCGTACCGGTGTCGTACTGGTGTCCGACACGGACACGCCGCCGACACGGCCGGGTACGTACCGGACACGCCTTGAACCGTGTCATAAAAGGACACTCCCGGAATCTGCATATGTGCTGGTTTTTTTTTTTTTTTTGCAAAAAATGAAATACAGAGCAAAGGTATGGATGGTAAATGAGATGGGAAAACAGGGGTAAATGGGGAAGAAAAATAGAAAATAAAAGGGCTGATAAAAAAAGAAAAAAAAAATAGTTAATGGTGCGTCAGAAAAAAGAGAAAAAAGCTGCATAAAAAAGAAAAAAAAGTTATTGGTGCATCAGAAAATAGAGAAAAAAGCTGTGAAAAAAAAAATAGTTAATGGTGCGTCAGAAAAAAGAGAAAAAAGCTGTGAAAAAAAGAATGAAAAAAGTTAATGTGTAAGATAGAAAAAAATTAGTTAATGTATTGTATTATATGGTTATAAATTTATAATGAGGTAAGAAAGTAAAAATAAATTATAGTAATATAAAAATAACTAAAGTAAATATAATAAAAATATGTGAGACCTATATAATTAGATTTGAAATAATTAAAAAATTAATTTTAATTATAAATTAATAAATATATGTGTGACCTAAATTCTTGTTAAATAAAATAAGACATTGTTTGCAAGTTAAGTTAAACAAATTATATTTTCTTTCTAGAAGATTTAGTATTTATTAGTATAATATATTTTACATTTATTAGTATAATTTATTTGACCTATGAATTTAATTTATAAATATATGAGATACATTATAATAAGAATATATATAATATTTGTCTAGTTAATGTATTTATTACATTAAAAATATTTTTTAAAAAATTAATTTTAATTATAAATTAATAAATATATTGTGTGACCCAAATTCTTATTAAATAAAATAAGACATTGTTTGCAAGTCAAGTTAAACAAAATATATATTTTTTAAGATTTAATATTTATTAATGAAAAATAACAATATTTTTATTTACATTGAGTATTTTAACATAAATATATATAAATAATAAAATATTTTTATTGCCGTATCCTACCGTACTCGTGTCCTCATTTTTTAAAAATTACCGTGTCACCGTATCCGTATCGTGTCGTACCCGTATTGCGTGTCCGTATCCATGATTCATAGTCTCAGTGTCACTTAGCAAAGATGGGAGAGAAGTGTGCTGGGAAAACTCACCTTCACAACAACCAAGTTTTTGATCTCTCCGTGCTTCCACAAGGTGGTTCCAAATGCTTTGATGACGACGGCCGACTCAAGCGAATTGGTAAATTCCACCAAGTTTATGACGACATCCCTTTGCACCAAAAACTTGCTTATGTGATGTCACTGGTTTTTTCCTGTGCCAGGAACTGTATGGACGACAAGTGCTCATATTATTATGGCTGTGATTAGTTCTGGCGTCCTGTCCTTGGCTTGGGCCACTGCTCAACTTGGATGGATAGCTGGTCCAGTGGTTATGTTTTTGTTCTCTTTTGTAACATACTACACCTCTACTCTTCTTGCTGCTTGTTACCGCTCTGATGACCCTGTTAATGGCAAGAGAAATTATACTTACATGGATGCTGTCAGATCAAATCTTGGTAAACTAAAATGAAACTTTCATTTGCATTAACAAAATGGGAGGATTCCTCTTAAACTTGTAAACTTAACCTTTTTGTTTTTTCAAGTAGGTTTAAGGTGAAGATATGTGGGTGGGTTCTATACTTGAGCCTTTTTGGAGTTGCCATTGGATACACAATTGCATCATCAGTTAGCATGATGTGAGTTCCTTAACACAAGGGTTCCATCCAGAACATGTTTGCTTTCTTTACTTGCGTTTGTTTGGGGGCTAACATTTTTTTTTCTTTGTTTGTTGGTGTTTTCATTATAACGAGGCTATAAAAAGGTCTAATTGCTTCCATGAAAGCGGTGGCAAAAATCCATTTCACATGAATAGTAGCCCTTGTAGGATTGCTTTTGGCATTGCTGAAATCATTTTCTCTCAAGTTCCTAACTTTGATCTATTATGGTGGCTTTCCATTGTTGCTGCTGTCGTGTCCTTCAGTTACTCAACAATTGGGATTGGACTTGCTCTTGGAATTGCTAAAATAGTAGGTATGTATTAACAGCATTCTTTTATACACTTAAAATTCAAGCAGCCTAATGTTGTTGAGATGAGCTTTTTAGAAAGGAAAATAGGTATGGTTTAGCTGACTTAGGTGCTTTGTTTGGATAATGTACAAGCGAATGGAAAAATTAGGCAAAGCCTGACTAGGAGACTTAGGTGCTTTGTTTGGATAATGTACAAGCGAATGGAAAAATTAGGGAAAGCCTGACTAGGACCAGTGTTGGAACCGTTACTCAAACACAAAAAACATTTAGGTTCCAGGGACTTGGAGATATAGCTTTTTTCCTTACTCCCTCATACTTATTGAATTTCAGGAATGTCATGTAACTTCATTTTATCCAATTTATCTAACTCCAATAATAGTATGATACTTGTATAAGACACACTTAAGATACTCTAATCCGGTAGATTTATGTCGTCCTATTTCTAGGATTGCATGCAACTCCACTCAATTATGCCAGATCTACTCTTAAACAAAGACTTTTGCTCCACTAAAATAAGCACATCAATCATGAATTAATATCCCGAAACATTAACATATGAAGTAAGTACACATAATTGAGATTAAGAACAAATATTTATCATGTAACTCAGAAAAATCAAATAATAATATTCATCATAGGTTTCACCTTCCCTAGGTATCTAGGGAATTTAGTTCATAATTTGGGAAGAAAACATCTCAAAATTAGGAAAACAACAAGACATAAAGAACCCAAAACTTCTAAAGAAATTGAATGGAGATCTTCAATCTTGAAGGAGATTCTGCTTCTGAGTTGATTCCGAAGGCGTTTTTCGAGTAATTTCTTTGTTCTACTCTGTGTCCTCCCTTAGATCCTCTTCTAGTGTGTATTTATAAACTTTAGAATGCTCAGAAACAGGGTTCGAAATTGACACGGGCTGGCACATGGGCGTGTGGCCAACCTGTGTGGCTCACACGGGCGTGTGCTCAGCCCGTGTGGGAATGGTCAGGCCTTGTGGATCCTGAAAGTAGCTCGTTTTGTTTGATTTTGGCCCATTTTCTGCTCATTTTTTTCCCCTATGCTCACCTAAGTATAGAAACATGAAATTAAATGTTTAGGAACATCAAATTCATTAATTCACATAATAAATCATCCAAAAATGCATCAAGAATGGGATTAAAACATGTTACTTTTATGGCTTATCAAATATCCCCACACTTAAGCGTTTACTTGTCCTCAAGCAAAATCCTCAACTCACAATCAAAATTAAACTTTCTCAATTCATAATTCTCATCAATAATGTTTTATCATAATTTACAAATAATCACACATTAATAACTTAACTAAAAGAGCATTAAAGATTCAAACAATCCAAGTCACACATTTTTAAAGCATGAAAACATAGGTATTTCCCCTTATCTAAGTAATTTCCTTTAATTCAAAACCGATAAGAATTGACATCCTCAGTAAAGATTCACTCAAAGTACTCAAAGTGTTTAAGGTTAAAAAATTAAGCACTCAAAAGTCAAACATGAAAAGTCATTACCATAGGCTTGCATGAAAATCAAATCTCCACCACTATAAAATAAGATGATACACAAATCAAAAGTTCTTTAAAAGGTTGTAATGGGGCTTGGGTTAAAGGTGTGGATAAAGGCTGAAAAGGAGGGTTAGAATCGAGATTGAATTGATAAATTACCTATCTAGAAAAATAAGCTAATGCTGAATAATTACATCAATCGAAATTATTAAAGAATACATGAGCTTCTTCTCAAAATATGAATATAACTGTTCAAGCTTAATCGACATATAACTATGTAATAATCAATAAATATAAATGTAAATGAATATAATAACTTTTCTTTTCTTTTCTTCTTCTTCTTCTTTTTTTTTTTCAGCATAAAGATAATAATGGTTAATTATGAAGGTAGGCTTTTTGGAATAAGTGGGTTAAAACTTAGGTGCCTTTATCATCTCAATATATCAAATCAAAGGTTTGGTCTCGACATGCATAATCGAAGCAAGTTCTAGAATAACAAATCAATATTGACACACTCATGACAAATAATAAAGTGAGCAAGAAGAATATATGCTCTAAAGGCTCAAAATATCACAAAAATTATGGTTTTTGATGTTAATCTTGCAAATCTCAAACTTTAAGGTAATACTTCAATTCAGGGAAACAACCTAACAATTTTTAATTCCAAAAATAGACTTATCATGCTTGATTCTCTAGTGTCTTAAAGTTTAAACAATCAATGCACAAATACCTATGAATATAATCCAAAACACATCAATAAAAATCATAAATCGATAAAAAAATCCATTCTAATAGTAATATGAGAAAGTTACTTAACACAAGACATAATTCAAGGATTTTCTAATAATCATATAAATAACCTCCCCACACTTAAGATGTACATTGTCCTCAATGTACAAATAGATATAATCACAGTATAAACATAATATCATAAGAGAGGGAGATAATTGAAACTACCCTGACTATTGGATGAAATTCCCAAAATAGTGAAAAGCGGAATATTAGATAAATGTAGAGGTAGTGCAAGATTCTGAGCAACTGATAAGAAAATAAACACAATGCTGAAGAAGATTAAATGGTTACTAACCCGATTAGAAACAACCATAATGAATAAAATATAGTTCAAAATATAAAAGCAAAAGAAGTATGTGGAAATAAAAATAAATAGAAAAATAAATAGAAAAATAAATAGAAAAATAAAAATAAAAAAATAAATGAAAAGGACTCAATGGTCCTCATCATCAGACACATCGGTGTCGTGAGTCATCGGCGCTGGAGGAGCAATATGGAGATGCTAACGAATCTGCTGCAATGTCGCAGCAATACTGTCGAACCTCTGAACACAATACTGACGGAAACTAGTAAACTCCTCGGAGGATACTCCTCGAAAGCTAGTAGCAGAAGGAACAGGCTGGTGACTCGTAGGTGGACGCTGTGGTGGGTCCTCGTGATAGGGAGGAACATCATCAGCTAAGTCCTCAAGTTTATTCTAAGCATCAGAATGAAACAATCAGTACTAAGGGGGATCCACTCCACGACGTCGCTCGATCATCCTCATGTGTATCATGCTCGAGATGCCCTAAAGGGACATCTGGCCAACAAGTGTGAGTGTGGAGGACTGCTCCGGTGTGTCTAGGAGACTGAAGTGTCGAGCGAGGCAAGTCAAGTAAGGGCCTAAGCAGATATGGCCCTTCCTGTGGCGGTCAGTCTGATGGCGGAAGGATAAAGCGATGAAGTACACCAAATCAAATATATGTCCATACGTCATGCTCCAAAGATAATAGGCGTCATGAGTGCTGACAACTCCGGTGCTCTCTCTCCGACCTATCAAAGTATGAGCTAAGAGTGCATGAATGTACCCGTAAGGTCAGAGAGAGAGAAGTCGCCTTCGAGCGACTCGCATCATAGGGTGTCTGGCTACCAGTAAGATCGGTCCAACAATGCGATGGCGAGTGATGGATGTGCCGATGAAGTCGAAAGAAGTCCTCGGTGCTCATGAACTCTTCTGTGTAGAGTCCCATATCAGCACCGAACTCTGGGACGCTCATATGTCGCACCAAACCACCAAGGCGAAAAGTGATGTTGCCTGGCTCGTCATGGACTGTCATGACCTTCTGTACCGAAAATGTAGCACAGAACTCCAAGGTGAGTTCTGTGTAGGTGGGCTCGATGATGGCGAAGAATCTATCTCACAGAGTTGTGGTAATAGTGACGCCCATATCATCAGCTAAACGGGCTTGCTCCAACGCAGCCTAATCAATGTAGCGTCCTAGGGCGAGTGGTCGTATGCGATGGAACTGATATAAATCCTCCTAGGGGCCTGTCGTAAATCGAAGGTAGGGGTGGTGAGCCTTGGCAGATACGTTCGAGGAGGAAGTCCCACCGGGGCCCTTCCACTTTTTTGAAGCGATGACGGTGGCCTTAGCCTTGCCATGAGTGTTTGTCATGGTGGATCTGCAATAACGCAATCAAAACAAATGAACCAACATAAGATATGCCTAGTAAGAAAGAAGAAAAATGTAAGTGAAGTTCCAAAATTGGACGAATAGAAAATAGATGTGGAAACTAAGAAATAGTATGTTATTACCAATCAAAGAGCTGATAATTAGTAAAAAAATTTAGAAGCAGGCTACCAAGAATAAACAAAAATCAAATCAACTAAAATAATAGACATGCACCATATTACTGAATAAAATAAAAGAATATCAAAATTAAAATGAAAAATGTCCAAAGTTTCAAGAAGTAACAAAGAATCAATAGTAAAGACACAATCAAAAGAAACAATATGAATATAATACTTAACTAAAATTAATAAAACTAAATTGATAATAAGGAAATAAAGAAATAAATAGATAAATAATAATAATAACAACAAATAAAGAAATAATAGAGAAAATAGGATAATGGGCAAAAAGGAAAGAAGAACCAACGGTGGAAAGTGTGATGGCCGGAGTGAGGCGCGACTGGCGGTCGACGGGTGAATGGTCGGACGGTGGCTGAACGGTGAAGGTCGTGTGTGGTAGTGTGAAACAAGAAATGGAAAAAGGGAAAGGGTGAGGCGGTTGTTTAGGTGAGGGGAGTGGCGTGTGTGTTTTGAGAGGAGGGGGATGTGCAGAGGATGGGTGTTTGATGAGGTGGGGACTGGGTTGTGGGGCTGGCGCGAGACAATGGTGAGGTGAAGAGGGAGGCCGAGGCGCATGAAGGGGGTTGTGGTTTGAGGGAAGGAAAGAAAGGAAGGGGTGGGGTTAGCGTGGAGGAGGAAATGATTGGGGAAAGGTGGTGGTAGGAGGTTTGGCCAGAAGTGGAGGTAGGGAGCGGTGGCTAGGGCTTGCAAGGGAGACGGGAGGAAGAAGACAAAACAAAAGTAAGATAAAATGATTTAGGGTTTTTTAAGAAAGACATAGTCGTGTGAGCCTCGTGTGGCCTCTGTTTAGCCCGTGTCGATTAATGAAATAAAAGCCCAGTCTTCACACAGCCGTGTCACACGCCCGTGTGGACTATTTTAGCTTGTGTCTCTGTCGATTTTTAGAAAAATTAAGTCCCAGGCTCCACACAACCAAGGACACGCCTGTGTGTCCCAGACATGTGGGTTACACGGCCGTTTCGCTAGGTCGTGTAACTCACTGTCGATTTTCTTCAACATTTAAAACTAAGTCAAAATACCTACACAGCCTAGGACACGCCTGTGTGTCTAGGTCGTGTGGGTTTTTAAAACCATTTTTTAAAAAACTTAATTAATTTTAAAAAATATCATGAGTTAAAATTAGTAAATTAGGAATGTTATGCTCAGGTTGCAACCTGAGACTCCTCTTTCTCGTTGTGTGTCCAGGTCGAGACTCCTCTTTCTCGCTGTCAATTCTTTTATTCAAATAAGGTTTAAGTCGAGTAATTTTTACCTTAAAAGTGTCGAAATGAGAATGAGTTACCTCGATTGTACCGTATGGAAAGACATTGAGTACCGTAAAAAGAGTCGCTCCGTTTACGTTAAGCTCTAAAGTGGTTATTCGAAGGTCGATTTCACCTAACAACACCTGATCTCCAACCTTAAATTGATTCGTCCCATCCTTAAGCTTGTCGTGGAGTCACTTTGGTTCATCATGTATTCTCGGTTTCTCCTTGGCGTGTGTCTGCCATTCATCTAGTTCATCTATTTGTAGCCTTCTTTCTTTATGATTTGTTCTGTTTTTGTCATATAAACTGGACCGTGGCTCTATCACGTTTTTCCTAGGTGTTTCCTGCAAAGAATGTTGAGCCACAAGGTTATTAACATTAACAGAACTAGTAATATCATCTCGATCATTAGATATCCTAGCAGAATCATGAGCTTGAAGTTTAATTGTGTCATCACCTACACGAAGTATTAATTCACCTATACTAACATCTATGATAGTTCTAGTAGTTGCTAAAAAGGGTCGTCCTAAAATTAAAGGTATGTCACTATCCTCATCCATGTCTAGAACAACAAAGTCAACTGGGAATATAAATTTATCAATTTTAACAAGCACGTCTTCAACAATACCCTTAGGAAATCTAATAGTTTTATCTGTCAATTGAATACTCATCCTAGTTTGTTAGGGTTTCCCAAGATCTAGTTGATTAAACATTTTGTGGGACATGACATTAATACTTGCCCCTAAATCAGCTAAAGTATTATCAACATTTAAACTACCAATTAAACAATGAATAGTAAAACTTCCTGGATCTTTCAACTTATGGGGTAGTTTATTCTGTAAAATAGCCGAGCAAACTGCATTTAGCTCCACGTGCGATGAATCATCCAACTTCCGTTTGTTTGCCAAAAGCTCCTTTAAAAATTTTACTGAATTGGGCATCTGCGAGAAAGCTTCAATAAACGGTAAGTTAATATGTAACTTTTTCAAAAGTTTAAGGAATTTACCGAATTGTTCGTTTGTGTAGTCTTTCCTTGTCGCATCTGGATATGGTACACGAGGTTTATACTCCTCACTTACCGATTTTTGTTTGTTGTGGCTTACCTCATCCTTACCATTACTTACCACAGTTTCTTGCCTCGGTTCAGATTCAGATTTAGCTAACCCTTCTTCATCTCAAACAGTAATTGCATGATGCTGCTCTCTTAGGTTAGTTTCGGTGTTGCTTGGCAAGCTAATTTGTGGTCTTTCTAAAATCATCTTTGTCAATTGACCAATTTGATTCTCAAGCCCTTGAATTGATGCTTGTTGATTTTTGAGTGCTATTTCGATGTTTTGGAAGCGAGTTTCTAACACCAAAATAAACTTCGTCAACATCTACTTAAGGTTTGGCTTCTTCTCTTGCAGGTAAGGTTGTTGTTGGAAGCCTAAAGGAGGTTGTTGTCTTTGATTTCCTTGACCACCCCACGAGAAATTAGGATGGTTCCTCCAACCTGCATTATAAGTGTTACTATAGGGATTATTCTGAGGTTTAGAATTGTTACCCATATAGTTGACTTGTTCGTTCTCTGTGCTACGGTTGTAGGGCAGGCATTCTGGATTGTTCATCCCTCATCCATTTGTATCACATTGCATCACCGGATGTACCTGCGTAGAACTATATAAACCATCAATCTTTTTACTCAAAAGTTCTACCTGATTTGACAACATGGTGACCGCATCAACGTTAAAGACACCGGCTACTTTCATCGGTATTTTTTCTCATGACTTGCAATTGATAATTATTCAGTGACATCTCCTCTATAAACTCATAAGCCGCTTCAGGTGCTTTGTTATTCAGAGTCCCACCTGTAGCTGTATCGATAAGTTGCCTAGTTGAGGGGTTCAAACCATTGTAAAAAGTTTGAACCTGTAGCGATAGAGGTAACCCATGGTAGGGGCACATTGTAAATAAGTCCTTATACCTCTCCCATGCATCGTATAGAGTCTCTAAATCCATCTGCACGAAAGAAGAGATATCATTTCTCAGCTTGGCTGTCTTAGCCGGTGGAAAATACTTTAACAAAAATTTATCTGTCATTTGCTCCCATGTAGTGATAGAACCTCGCGGTAGGGAGTTCAACCACTGTTTAACCTTATTTCTCAACGAGAATGGAAACAGCCGAAGGTGAATGGCGTCGTCAGAAATGCCATTAATCTTAAAAGTGTCACAGAATTCTAGGAAATTAGCCAAATGAGTATTTGGGTCTTCGTCCTGCAAACCATCAAACTGAACAAACTGTTGAATCATTTGAATAGTGTTAGGTTTCAGTTCAAAATTATTAGCAGCAATAATAGGTCTAACAATACTCGATTCAGCCCCAGATAAATTGGGCTTGGCATAATCGTACATAATATGAGGAGCAGGATTTGCGGCAACCACAGGAGGTAGCTGATTATTCTGATTTTCAGCCATCTCCTCAATAATAATAATAACTTCCTCTTGCTCTTCTACTATACTCTGTCGACTCTGCATCGCTTCTCTACGGTTTCTGTGAGCCATACTTTCGATCTCACTGTCAAATACGAGAGGTCCTGACGGGTTTCTTCTAGTCATATACTAAAGGAACCTGCCAGAAGTAAATAAAAGAAAAGTTAGTAAATTAAAATAAAAACAAAAATGAAATGCAAAAAATAAAAATGGCTACAGTAATATAAATTAAGTGTTCCTAATATTTTAGTCCCCGACAACGGCGACAAAAACTTGATGATGTGATTCACTTAACTAACTAAAATCAAGACAAAGGCAAGCGCAACTATCGAATAATAGTATAGCTGGTGAGTCGGGAATATCGTATCCACAAGAACTAAAAGTACAAGTACTTACTATCTTTCTATTATCTAGCCTATAAATTGAAGGGTTGTTTTTAATCTAAAATTAAACTAATTACTAAAGACTCGACAAAGAATGAATTGGGAAAATATTTAAAGAAAACCAATGACAAAGATGATACCCAGGAAAGAATCCACCTAGACTTCACTTATTCTAAATTTGAGTTAAATGATTTATTCACTTGGCTTGATCCGTAGAAATCCCTAAATTATATTAATATCTCTTTCGAGAGTAAAAATAACTGACTCTAGGTTGATTAATTGAAATCTCTTTCTAATTAAAACCCCTATTGTCGCATTAACTCGATCTATGAATTCCCCTATTAGATTTGACTCTAATCCGGTAGATTTATGTCATCCTATTTCTAGGATTGCATGCAACTCCACTCAATTATGCCAGATCTACTCTTAAACAATGACTTTTGCTCCACTGAAATAAGCACATCAATCATGAATTAATATCCCGAAAACATTAACACATAAAGTAAGTACACATAATTGAGATTAAGAACAAATATTTATCATGTAACTCAGAAAAATCAAATAATAATATTCATCATAGGTTTCACCTTCCCTATGTATCTAGGGAATTTAATTCATAATTTGGGAAGAAAACATCTCAAAATTAGGAAAACAACAAGACATAAAGAACCCAAAAACTTCTAGAGAAATTGAATGGAGATCTTCAATCTTGAAGGAGATTCTGCTTCTGAGTTGATTCCGAAGGCGTTTTTCGAGTAATTTCTTTGTTCTACTCTACGTCCTCCCTTAGATCCTCTTCTAGTGTATATTTATTAACTTTAGAATGCTTAGAAACAGGGTTCGAAATCGACACGGGCTGGCACATGGGCGTGTGGCCAGCCCGTGTAACACCCCTTACCCATATTCCACGCCAGAACAGGGTACGAGGCGTTACCAGACGTATACACAAGCAATTATGCAAAATCGAGATATGACTTTCCACTCAAAATTAAAACTTTTCATATCACTTCTTAAACAAATCTACGAGGCCTAAATCACACCTTAGGAACGGTTCGAGATCAAATCGAACTCTTTAAAAGATCTCTAGAAAGACTTAGAAAATTTTCATCAAACATTCGACACGCCCGTGTGGAGAAAAGGACACGACCGTATGGAACTTCACATGCCCGTGTTCCACACCCATGTGGATTTATTTCCCATTTCGAACCTACAGGGATTTTCACACGGCAGGACACACGCCCGTGTCCATGGCCCATGTCCCTCACACGGCCACGACACGCCCGTGTCTTAGACCCGTGTGCAAAAACCTTGGCATTCTGTTTCTGACATCATCACCCCATAAATGTCACACTGCCAAGGTACACGCCCGTGTCCTTCGACCGTGTGGCGAATTAAATTCCTGATTCAGAAGCAGACTTCACACGGCCTGGGCACACGCCCATGTCCTATGGTCGTGTCTCCCACACGGTTGAGACACACGGCCGTGTCTCAGCCGGCGTGGTTACTACTAGGCATACTGACTTGCCAACTTAGCATGCAAGGGGACACACGGCCTATCAACACGTCCATATGGCTGATCGTGTGTCACACACAGCTTAGACACACGCCCGTGTGCCTACCCGTGTGGACAAGAACAAGGCTATTTGCCAAGCACTTTCTGCCACCCCAACTTATACAAACATAAATCACATCAACCATCAACTCATTCATGCATAATTAAACTGAGTAAATCAACCATGCAACTTGCACATTCATGAATAACCTCATCATTTCATAGATTAATAAGAAAAGCCATCAACTATGGCCTTATACAAAAGAATTCATCTTCGAATGAGCTAACACATTTGGCCACAACAATATGACATTCAACTAAGTCTAAGTCCCTATACATGCCATACTCAAAATGCTAAATCTAACTATACCAAAATGAATGGATAGTGTGGATGATCCTCTGACTATCTTCGTTTCCCGAGCTGGCTCTTCGACACTATAAAACAAGGGAAAAGATAAGGGAGTAAGCTTTAAGCTTAGTAAGTCTATATATAAACAATAAACGTCATACCACATAATTCTCTATCAAGAACATATATGTGTATCAAGAACAATTTAGATCCTCTGAATTATACTTACTCATTTTACCACATCCCAACGCATATCATAAAACATTGCTCACACTTATATGCTTTTATACCCTGCACTTATCACCACAAAGCAACATGTAAATTTTACTTATGCAAAGTTTCTCGATGAACACTTCAGAATAATGTTAGATACTCGGTGGTTTCGCACACAGCCCACCATTTAATAGTTAACAAAATGGTATCGCACGTAGCCCACCAATAATTATGTCTACGGTGGTATCGCACACAGCCCACTAATGGTGATAAATACGATGGTATCACACACAGCTCGTCGTTAACAAATAACAAGGTGGTATCGCACACAGCCCACCAACATTAATAATTACGGTGGTATCGCACACAGCCCACCAATAATCACATGTTCACGGATATTTATCCGTATCCATTTTCCTATTCCGAAGGTTCATCCGAGAATTTTCTCACCTTCTATCATTTTTTAATAGCTCTTAACAGTAATCATTCACATACACACAATGCATTAATAAGTAAAACATACGCAATAAGGATGTATCGTTTACACATAAACTTACCTCGATGCAAAATATGTCAATTTAAGGTTTAGTCTGGAACCTTGCGTTTTTCGCGGTCAAGGTTGATTCGATATTCTTCTTTATCTATAATGACATATTTAGTCTATTAATTAAACACATTAATCAAATTACTCCAAAATGCCTATTTTTGGCAAAAATGACCATTTTGCCCCTAGGCTCGTAAAATGAAATGTGTTCATTTTTCACACACTCAAGCCTAGCCGATTCATATTCCCTCTTATAGCAACTCAAGATTTCAATTATTACATACATTTACTACCTATTTTACAACCTTTACAGAAAGGTCTTTTTAGGTGTTTTCATAAAAACACCTTTCACAAAAGTTGTGTATTTAACACCCAAGATTCATTTTCTTCCATAAAATTTCAGAAATCAACATAAATATTCACATGGAAAAACCCTAGACTCTCCACCAATATACACAATAGTCCCCTCATTAGCTAGCTTAAGCTTTAGGGGTTCCAAAAGTATAAAAATTATCAAGAAAAACCACCAAAATCACTTACTTGCAAGGAGGATAAGTTGCTGAAATTTCAAGCTCCCAAACTCCTATTCTTGCTAGAATTTTCGGTGGAGGAAGAAGATAATAGGAAAAGATGATAACTTTTTATGTTTTATTTTATTTTATTCAATTAAGTCACCAAAACCCACCTAACCATTGACCTTGTCTCATCCTTGTCCCTATGGCCAACCAACACTCTCTCAATGGCCTAATTGCACATTAAGGACCTGCAATTTAAAGTTCTATAGCTATTTGACACCTCTAGCTAGTAAAATAAAACTTTCGCATTTTATGCGATTTAGTCCTTTTTCGAAATTAAGCATGCAATCGCTAAAATTAATGCACCAAAATTTTCATACACTCATATAATCATGTCATAACACATAAAATAATATTAAAACTAATTTATCCGACCTCGAATTAGTGGTTCCGAAACCACTATTCCAACTAGCCCCAAAATCGGGCTGTTACAGCTCATGTGGGAATGGCCAGGCAGTGTGGATCCTGAAAGTAGCTCGTTTTGTCTAATTTTAGCCCGTTTTCTGCTCCTTTTGCTCCCCTATGCTCACCTAAGTATAGAAACATGAAATAAAAGGTTTAGGAGCATCAAATTCACTAATTCGCATAATAAATCATCCAAAAACGTATCAAGAATGAGATTAAAACATGTTATTTTTATGGCTTATCAGATATGTACAAGACACGCTGGAATACGGCAAAAAGAAAGAGTTGGACATAGTCAAGAAATCGGAGTTGGAAAACAGACACCAATAGACATTGGCGACGAAGAAGAGAAGGGAAGAAGAAGTAGTTTCAGAGCGGGCAATTTCTTTGGGTTTATATTAAACGCATCATTTTCTCTCCAAGTGTCCTTCTAGCTGATTGGATTTGGAGGACTTGGTTATTTATTATAACAAGCAATGGGGTTATATTTTGGATTATACACTTACAATTAGCCCCATAATCCAATGTCATATTTGCTTCTTCTTTTTTGTAGCAAATCGAAAAAGGATGCTCCATTTCCTACTATTTAACAGTTTGATGAGCCGAATCATAAGCCAAAAGAATAGAAAAAAGAAGTAAGTGTTGAAAGTTGAAAGAAGGGGGAAGGTGAATTGGCATGGAAATCAACACTAGTCCTCCTAATAGGACCTCCTCTCACCGCATATCCTCGGCTCGCCATGTGTCAGGTCAAAACTTCCCTCCCCAAATGCATACCGCCATAAATAAATGACAACGTGGCAGCACCTTAGAAAAAGACATCTCAGTAAGTGCCACGTGTAATTTTTAGCAATACGTGGCAGAAACCCACATCCCCCTTTGCTTCTATTTAATTGAAAAACGATGAAGCTGCTAAAACCCATGTTCATTTTGACAAGTTTGATCCATTGAAGAAGAAAAGAAAAATGCAGTCCATGAAGGAAAAAGTAGCCAACGTCGCGGCTTCGGCCAAATCTGGCTTGGAAAAGACCAAGGCCACCATGGAAGAGAAGGTGGTCCTTTCATTTCCGTCTCCTTGTATTTTACACACCAAAAACTTAATTCTAATTTGGATCATGGTGCAGGTGGAGAAAGCAAGAAGCAATGACCAAATGGAGAAACAAATTGCCAAGGAAAGGAAAGAGGAGAGGATCCACCAGGCGGAGCTTAACAAACTAGAGGCTCGTCAGCATAATGCGGCGGCCAAACAAGCCGGAGCAGAGGGCGGATTCACCGCAACGGGAACTGGTGCTTACAAAGCAACTGGGACTCATTCTTATTCCACCACTGGGGAACGTGGACAATCCACTGGAGCTCATCAGATGTCGGCGTTGCCTGGACATGGGATTGGGCAGCCTGCAGGGCAAGTGGTTGAGGGTACTGCTGCTGCCCATCCTATTGGGTCAAATCCTGGTGTGGAAGGGGCCAAATCACATAATACTCGAGTGGAAGGAAATCCCCATGGATATGGTACTGGAGGGACTTACAGTTAATCCCTTTTTTGTTGTTTTATTTGAGGAAATAAGTAATGCAAAACATGATGCAGTTATGTTATGATAGAAATCAAATATTGAGCTTAATACTCTGAAACAAGGTTTTTGCATGAAGCTTGAGCTTAATGGTTATGATAACGCATAGACATTATCTTCAACAAAAATCAACTTTGAATTCGGTTGGGACATAAATTGGAAAAGTTTTCGTAATTTGAATTCCTCCATTCGCCCTTACTAGAGAATTGAAGTGTAAATTATAAGGAGTCCTCCATTACCAACCACCTGCTTTTGGTTGAAGTTTTCAATAGGTGATCACTTTTCTTCAGCAACTGAAGAACCATTAATGCGTAACTTCTTTATTATCACAATATTCTCTTATTATCACAATATTCTTTATTAATACATGTCAATATTCTCTTATTGTAAGACAAACAAGATAGTAGATAATTTACAAAGATAATTTACAAAAAGATGATCAAGAAATATTTTTTTGATTTCTTGAGCAAAAGAATATATAAAGAAAACCAAAGTTTGATATTTTTTTCGATGTATTGTTTAGGCTACAATTATTTATAATACAAATTCTAAATTCCAATTTATTTACAATTGAATTCCGAACAATATTTTGATAATGATAACTTAAATGTTGGTTTCATGATTTTACTACGTAGATTTGATGGTTGCTTCCATAATCTTTTATCTTTATCAAAATTGTTGTGGTTTTTTCCACGTTTGCAATGCATTAATGGTTGCTTCCATCATGCTTGTCTTATTCATTTATGAATGCTCCTTTCTTAGATGTCATTTTTTTACGTGTTGTGTTTTGTCTTTATTCTTCTTGGATATTTCTGAGATTTATTTTTTTGATTTTATCAATGTTTAATGACTTTGGTGAAGGAACTGGTGTATTTCAGCTTTCCCACGTGTCTTTGATCTCCGTTGTTAGCGGATAATCATCAATCTCCATATCAATTATCTTTTTTAATAACTGAATAGATTCTTTATCTCTTTCTTCCTGGATTTTTCCAGTGTCATATGCTAATATTCTTCTACCATCGGTCCAGAACACATAAGTGTTTTGTTGAAGTAGATATTGGGCCTTGGTCATTAAATCAATTCCGGTTTGAATTTGATAATAAGAAAAATTGTTATAACACTTGTCAATGGTTTTTGCCAAGTGTTGTTGATCTTCATCAACTGCTGAGAGGAATTTTTCCCAAAGCATAGTACGAATATTCCAAATTTGATACGGTTGATAAAATTTTTCTTTTTCAGCAATACCAATAAAACTATTTATTTCTATATGAAAATAATAGACAAAATCGTCTATTTCAGTAGAATTTATTAATTTAGATTTTACTATAGCAGGAAAATCTTTTAATAAATGAAAAGAAAGATTTTGGACTGTTATTTCTTTAACAAATCCCCATTCAATACTGGTTATATCAAATGGTTCATGATCAAGCCTAAATTTGATAGTAGGAAATTGTTCTCCTATATCATTAGTAAAAATATAAGCTTGTAAAAAGTATTTTGAAAAATTTTGTTTTAAATTGAGTTTGCTAGTTAGCTCTATTTATTTTTGAAAAAATATCCGGTGGTAGAATTTGTCTACATTTATTATATAGACATAGTATAAACATTTTATTAATAATAGGATTGTTTATTCCTTTATTTATACCAAGAAGATTGTTTATCTCTTTAATATTCATATATTCGATTGGGATCTCATCCCAATCTCTGTATAAAACGGATTTAAGTAATAAATCATAAGATTCATTTTCTTTAGTTGTTTTTTCAACTAAGAAATTTGAAAATTGTATAAGAGCTCTTCTAAAGTTTGCTCTTTGCTTAGTAATACGGATTTTCCATATTTAATTTGTTTATAAAGTTATAATATTCTAGGGGTATTCCTGGATTATAAAAATATTTTATTTCAGGAATTTCAGGAATCTGTTGTTTTTTCAACAAATTTTATGTTTCTTTTATAATTTCAGCATAACTTTTTTGGTATATTGAATAAGGATCTTGAGACCAAGTAAAATCATTCACCGGGTTTGGTGATTGTATTCCAAATGGTTGGCTTACCATTGGATATGGTACATAATATCCCTGATTAGGATAAAATGGTACTTGAGCAGGTACAGTAATAAATCCTAGTTTAGGACTTATTGTTTTCCCTTTGTTGGGTTTTTTATGGACAGTTGTCCATTCTCCAACTTTTTCTAGAGGTTTTTTTTTATCTCTATCTATAAGGCCTGCTAAGAAAATTAGCAATCAAGTTATTAGTGTCTTTTATATAAATAACTTTAAAATTAAATTGGCATAATTCATTATACCATCTAATTCTTCGTGGTACAGTTTCTAAACTTTTATTAGTTAGAAATTGTTTAACTGTTTGATTATCAGTTTTTATAATAAAATGTTCGAGTGTTAAATATATTAAGAATTTTTTTATTCTTTTTTTTATTGCAAGTAATTCTTTTTCATAGATAGCATAATTTATTTCGTTTGGTTTAAACTTTCCAAAACTATATCCACAAATTAATTCTTCATTATTGAATGTCTTTGCTTTTAATACACATCTCCAATTTTTTTCTGAGGCATCTGTTTCTAGAATTAATTTATCACCTTGTTTAGGTAAATATAATTTATTTCAGACTTTATCTTTTTTATAATATCTGAATCTTTTTTAGACCATTCAAAAGGTTTGTCCTTTTTTATACCATAATTAATAATTCCTAAAAATTGTTGAAGCTGTTTTTTATCAATAATATTTTCAAGAAAATCTTTTATTTTTACTATAATATGATCTTGTAGTTTAAGACCATCAGCAGATAATATTAATCTTAAGAATTCTATTTCAGTTTTTTCTAATTCAATTTTCTTAGGACTTAGTATTATTCCATGTTTTATAAATTCCCTAGATATGATATTTAAATGTTTTCTATGATTTTCTAATGTGTCTGAAAATATTAAAATATCATCTATATATACTACACAGAATTTTTTATATTTTTTAAAGATAAAGTCCATCCATCTTTGGAAGACTTGCGGTGCATTACATAAGCCAAATGACATTACTTTCCATTGGTAATGTCCATTGGGTGCACTAAAAGCTGTTAATGATTTAGATTCTTCTGTTAGCATGATTTGCCAGAATCCTGATTTACAGTCAAATTTAGTAAAATATTTTACTTGTTTAGCTTGATTTATTAAAACTTCCTTTCTTGGAATAAAATAACCATGAAAAATAGTATTTTAATTTAATCTTTTATAATTAATAACCATTCTAGCTTTTCCTCTTTTTATTTCTGCATGGTTTCTTACCATAAAAGCAGGACTAGAGTGTGGACTATTAGTTTCTTCTATTAATCCTTTTTTCTAATAATTCTTTTATTTGGATATCAAATTCATCTATATCTTGTTTAGTATAGATCATAGGTTTTACCCTAATAATTTTATTAGGATTTTCTAATTTAATAGTACAATATCGAGGACTATTTTTTCATAATTTTAATGGTTCTTCACTAAAATTATTTCCTAATATTTTAAACAACCAATGATTTGTTTCAAGTTGATTAACTTGCTCTTTCCTAGATGGTGTAAAATCTTTATCACAAATAAATTTATGATTATCAACTAAAGGTATTTCTACTGAAGTTTTTTCAGTAGTTAATATAACAAAATTTTTATCAATAGAAAATGGTAAATGTTGATATATAAAATTATTTCCTAATAATATATCTCCATGCATTTCATGAAAACATAATATTTTAGGTATTACAAATCTTACATTATTTATGTAGATTGGTATATTTTTTGCTTTAAAGAGAATTAAAGTTTCGTTACCATCTACTCCAACAGCTCTTATTGGATTTCTCATAAGTTCCCATTTTTATGATGGAATAGCATTTTCTCTATAGCTACTAGTTGTAGCTCTTGTATCTAATAAAGCATTTAAAGAATATGATTTATATTCTCTAAATTGAAATGTGGTTTCAATATAAGTATAATATTTCTTGGGTTGGAAATGTGAAAATGTAATAATATCCTTTTTTTCCAAGTTTCATTTGTTGAATTATTGGTTTTTCTTTTAATTTTGTATCTTTAGATATTTTACTTAACTTATTAGTAAAATGAATTGTTTTTAACTCTATTGGTAAATATTAGTTTTTCCAATATTCTAAAGCTTTTCCCAGATATAATTCCATTTGATGACAATTGACATGTAACAATTTATCAATTAACTGACCACACAAATAACCTATTATCGATATTATCGATGACATGACACCATCAGATAAAGGAACCTCCCCTCTCCTCCTTTCTTTTAAGTATTCGGCGTGATAACTTGGCATTCTCCAACCTTCTCCTTCCCTTTCTCCTCTCCCCTCTCCCCCTTCCAACTCTCTGCTTGTTACACAGTTACCGCCATTATCTTCTTATTTCCTCATTGTTGATCCTTGTATGAACAAACCTGTTGGGTTTTTGTTTTATGCATGTTAAACTTATCATTGTATATGTTTCGAAGCTTAAAAAATAAAGTATAGCCAATTGTAGCAAAGTATAGTTGATTGTTACAATTTATTTGTGCAATTTTAAGTATAGCAAATTAAATATTATTGTACTAATTTTTATTTATTGGTTATTTACCTTATCCACATATAATTAGGTTTAAATTACAATTGTACTAAAAATTTAATTAATTATTATTTTAGTTAATTATATCATATTATTGACTCAAAATGGAAGCTATTAAACTAAATGTAGTGATAATTTACAGGCCTGTTGGAATGTAGTAATTTGACATGAGAACAAAGACCATTCTATCAATAATGTGAAATTATTATTCCAAAAATGAAATGTAAAATTATAAAGAGTCATAAAGATATAATGATATTACTGTTTTTCTATTAGAAGTGATGCATATCAATATCAATTAATATTAATTTATTGTGTTCTGTAATTTCAGATTTATCAAAAAAAAAATTTAAAAAAAAGTAAATATTTAATATATATATATATATATATTTACAAATGAATAATATTAAACAAATTTTAAATGTGAAATATTCATGCATGAATTTCAATAAAAAATTTATTATTTATTACGGGTAAAAATTTGGAATTTTAATATTTTTCAATATTATCCATGCATTAACCGAGGAACAATGTTTTAATTAGTAGGGTGTTTAGATGGTCGATTCGATTAATAATTGAACCGAACTAAAATTAACCGAATTAATTCAATTGTATAATTTTTAAATTGTTAACTGAATAAATAAGTTTCAAAAAAAATTAACCGAACCGAAATTTATATGTTTCTACCTTTTGGTTAAAACAAGTATAAAATATATAAAACTGAATTAATCAAAATTTTATGCTTTCAAATGCTACATTAAACACACTACATTAACTCTTGAAATTAACACATAATTAACATATAATATTAATTATTAACTTTAATTAATTCAGTCAATTATCCGGTTTTAAATCGAATTAATCAATAACCAAAAATTATTAACCGACCTCTGACCGATACTAATATAGATTTGAAATTTTGATGGGTGCAAAACGGATTGCACCGATTTATTACTGAAAGAATATGCAGCAGTCGACAGGATTACTCTGAAATGACTCAAATCAATTATCTCCTTAATGAAATGGAACCGTCTAGTAAAAGAAATAAAAAAAAAAAAAGGGAAAAGGATTATTTGGCCTACCAATCAAAACGCTTACAAAACCACATTAGATACTGAAAAATTGCGGATACCAAACCTGAGAGTTATGTAAGAGACTAATAAGTAAAAAACTCAAAACAGTAAAAACACAGCAATTCAACGGCTAGCATGTTAAACAAGGGCTCTATCTGATACAACACTTCATTACACGAATCTCCTGCTATTAACTACTTGGAATGCACTAGTAACCAATGCAAGCCCTCACACTACTGACTTCCGCAACTCCGCTGGACCATGTGCAAAGTGACATCTTTCTCCGAACGTGCAACTTCCCTTTGCAAAATTGTCGCACAACTTCGTTTTGTAGTTGCTTCCTGGATGCCCTTGACCACCATGTGCACCGGGTGTTTTGGCAGGACCTGGAACCGGACCTAGGCTGCTGATTAGTTCTCTAACCATTGCACTCGCTTCTTTAATTTGCTCAAATGATCCTTCAAGCTCGATGTTCCTAAGTGATGGATCTGACTCATGCTCCCGAATAGACAGCTTTGCTCCTGTTTGACGACATATCTGTTTCGAGTGCACACCACCTTTCCCTATGATGGCTCCTGCAAGGGAAGCATCCACACTAATTTTTGCAGTTGCTGAAGCACCAAATGTAGCAGCAGGACCTGATGGGGGTGGTGGTTCCATCCGACTGCCCATGCGACCAGGAAGAGGTGCCATGGAACGGGGATCATCTTGAGATGGAGCAATAGGCTTGCCAAGCTCCCACTCTCCATGTGCAAAATGACATTTGTCACCATACTTACAACCTTCAGGACCACTAAATTTGTTGCATAAGCGAGTTTTGACTTGGGAGCCAGATCCATGCGGGACTGCAGCTGTTGCTGTCACATTTCTAGAAGCCGGTGGAACAGCTGGTGCAAGGTTCATCATCTGGGCCACCGCATTGTAACCTCCAGGAACATAGTGCAGGAAATGGCAACTCTCACCAAATTGACAACCAGCAGTACTGCAATTAAAACAACACAGGAATCAGCTAAATATAAACCATTAGAAGATGACATACATATACTTCACCGGTATAAGATGTCAAACCCGGAAATTCAGTAGACCAGAAACCTAGCTAGAGCAAGCACACAACAAATATATCAAGCGTAAGCATATCAGCGAAAAGAACCAGACCACAGTAGTTCCCTGTCATGTTTGCTATTAGAGTTTGCAATCACCGGATCAACAAAACAAACCACAAAACCTTCATCCAGAAAATAGTAAAACAACATCAAACATGAAAGAGCTCCAATGACATAATTTTCACAAAAACACATCATACCTGAATTTCATCATACTTCGATTTATAACTTACCATCGGACTCGATAACTGTACCGATTTTGAAAGTTTTTACCATTTAATTCAATCTTAGGTACAGTTTATAAGTTGAAACAAATGACACATCTTTGATATAATTTGCCTTTTTCACCAAGCAGATCTCTGTTAATCATTAACTTGATTATGATCAAACAACAGTAATGTACCTGTCATAGCTCAATACCCCACATTTGATTAGCAAAATCACAATTTTTTAATTATCAGTATTAGCTAATTTATAAAGTTAAATTCTTTACAGTATAAGCATTAGAAATGAATTATTAAAAAAAAACAGAATTTAAGTACAACATAAACTGAACAACACCAATATTTATTATTTAGGTGGGAATAAGAATTTTAACCTGAAAAATTTGGTGCAAGGCTTCGATTTGCTTCCTACACCAGTTGATAAAGATTCCATTTCTGTTGCACAACATTAATTAATTACTTTTTCTCTTTTATTGAAATTACCTCCAAAAAATGACACGTTATTAATTCTTCATTTGAGCTGTTATTGGAATTTAATTACTAATAATTATATAATTAATTACTTCTATATTAACACTTGAACAAGCTGATGAATATTAACAGGAACAAAGACCATATATTAGAGTGAAAAAAGGAGGGGAGGGGCAAACCTGGCTTAGATTTCTTGATGCCGCCATTAGCATTGAACCCAGCTTCGCGTCTTCCTCTTTTACGAGTATCCATTTGAGAACTTTGCTTTTAATGAAAAATCACAGATCCATATCCAAAGGAAAAAGATACCAACAAAAAAATCAAATGACTGCAAGAGTTTCAGGAACCCTAAAAACCCAAGAAAGCGGAATGTAAAAAACCCAGAGGAGAAGGAAGAAGAAGAGTAACCCTAGCTTGGGAGAAGATGAGGAAGAGAAACAAAGCCAGAGAGAGTGGGAAAAAAGGTTGAAAGATAGAGATATTTAATAGCTAGTAGCTAGGGCTGATAATTCACGGCCATAATAATCCAAAAGAATCTTAGCCATTTTGAGGTCCTTTTTGGGCTTTATTTCTAATCCAACTTCGATTTGGTCCAAATCAGCCTAACTTTCTTTATATCCATTCAAGCCCAGCCCCTGACTGCCATTTCCTCTTGGGTTAATTTTACTTGATACCCTCCAAACTATAAACTAATTTTTAAATTGGTTCCCTAACTTCAAAATATTTCAATTTAATCCTTGAACTAAAGTATTTCTAGCCAATTAACTTTGGCATTAAATGTCAATTTGGATCTGATGTGATATTTTTAAAAAAATATGGATTAATAATTAATTTTTTTGATATGTTAGATTCAAGCTAACATTTAATGTCAAAAACTAATGATTAGAGGGATAAAAGTAAGATTCAAAATGATAGTGCTATATATATATATATATATTTATATATATATATATATATACACACAGAGCTATTATCAACCCCTTGAAAAAGCAAAATGTGCTAACTAAATAATATTGAAGTAAGTATGGAATCGATTTAATCATTTTGGTTAAGTTGATTTTGGAAATTAACTCAATTGTAGGATCGGTTTATTTGATTATATCAGTTGATTATTGAATTTCATAATCAAACACGACTAAACCGACTTTCCATTTAGCTAATATTTGTATTCAGTTTCGTCTATTGAACTCAACTTGTGACAACCTATACTTTTTAACAAATCCCACCACCATCATTTCTTTCATACTCAACCTTGAATTTTCAGAATATTTTTTGAGCAATCATCTTTAAAAGAAAAGGATTTAACAAAATAAAATATACAGTGTGAATGACGAAACTCCATGTTTAGAATTCCCTTGTTGGCATTGGCACTGTGAAAACTACAAAACTTTTAGGTTCCTTGCGAAGGGCTACCTTACAGGACTCATCTGAAGCAGCTTCTCCGCTTGATCCGGGAACAAAGTTATAAACAGATATGCACAGATGAGTACAGTTCCGAGCACAGCCGAAATCTTGCCTTGAATTGTCACCAAACCAGCTTTGCCAGCATCTTGCAACTCAATTTTACCAACGGAATCAAATGTACCTGCAAAAAACAAGAACCATTTCATGTTTTTGTTCCTTGCATACATCACAAGCATGGTCATTACAACAGCACGCGGTTGATGTTTAACCTGGTTTTACAGTTTGAAGCCCTGATGTTATACATGCTATATTCTGGAAACCAGCTTGCTCCAATTTATTGGCAGCAGCAGTAGACCTTCACATTGAAAAACGTTCAGTTCCATCAATGATTACTCACATTGAGGCTAAAATGAAGATAAGGGCATCGAAATAAATTCAGACCATTCATCAGTTGAGTATATTCAATGCATAATAGCCTTTAATCGGATCTAGAATGAATCGGATTCGGATGTATACTAATAAATCAGATTTGAAATCAAGCATATCCAGAGCATGGTAAGAACTAACCTCAGCCCCTCTTGACATACAAGTAACAATTTAGATTCGGGCGAAAACTGACTTTTCACGGACTGTACAAATTCAGGATTGAGTTTTGTAAATGGCAACCCAAAGAATAAGCCTGAAAAGTTATTGTGCAAAGTCCTCTTAACAATTGTGCCTGCACAAACAGAACAGATCAACATGTAAGTTATGTAGTACTTGAACTGAGAAATGATCTGAGTTTAGAAGGATTGGAGATGGAGGTTTCACCAGGATCATTGTCTGTGTTTTCAATGAAAAGGGGAACATGATAACATGATTTGATATGAGCTCGATCGAACTGAGATTTATCGCGGACGTCGAGAACGGCATAACCCTCAACAGCTATAAGTTTTTTGGCTTCTTCAGCATTTACAAAATTGACTTCAGCTCTAATGCTTAAGTTTCTTCTCCGGATAGGTGTGGCTCTTCCATAGTTGGTCTTTAATTCCAACCAGGTTTTCCTAGTGCTGAAATCTCATCTCAATTCATTACTTCCAATGTTCATATCTTCTTTATTATTTAAATTTCTACAGTAGTTGTGATATTAAGTACAAATATCCCAACAAAAATGTTCATGCATAGAGCAAAATCAAACTGCATTGAACAAACTACTACATTCTTAGATCACTAACCCATAGACATAGGAAAACTCAAAAATTCATGTTCGTTCTATTTTGTCCATTTTCTAAGGAATCCAAACAAAAATTTACACAACAAATGAAGGATGGAGTAGAATGCATTGTAACACTCCGATCCCACATTTCTTGGTAAACACAGTGATCTTTACTGTAGAACATTTTCGATTTTAGCACTCAATATGTATATTTCTTCGAGAAACTTGTCTCTCTAAACTCAGAATAAAGCTCAATATTGGAGCATTCTAATTTTCTCAGAAACCAAACAGCAGACCCAAACATCAGGTTTCGAAATTAAGCAAATTTGAGAAGAAAAGAAGTTTACCTTGTAGAAGAGAGGGTCAAATAATAACAAGTAGTAGCAATTCCAGCCATTGAAAGGAATATCTACTTGGTTTTGTTGCTCCTGCTCCTCTCCGTTTTTTCAGAGTGGTTAAACTGGAGCCAGCTTAGAATTGAGGATAGCCACGAGATTGACCCAAGAAATTTGGAAGGAGCAATGGGTTTCTGCCACGTGTACATCAAAATCAGATATATGATATTATTATTTCTGGAGCCTTCCTCCTTTGATTTTGCTTTCCAAGAACAAGCAATATAAAAAGTTGAAACTACATTGTATGATTTTAGATTGACCCACACCCCACTCCTTTGATATTTAAGTTTTTTTTTTTGGTTTAAATGTTCATTTTGGTATTCAAATTTTTTCAATTTGATATTTGAGATTTCTTTGTCCCAATTTGGTTTTTGAGTTTTTCCTTTCTCTCAATTTAATATCTAATGTGTTTTAACTTAATTGATATCTACATTATTGTTACTGGAAGAGGGCATGCATTTAAACACATTGAAGTATCGTTATCTTTATTATACCCCCTACCCCGTTTGGGAAACGCGACAATACAGAACCAACCAAATTATCTGCTTAATGAATAATGAAGAAACATTTATATAAGTTAGCTAAGTACATCCAAAATAAAACTCTAAAGTATACTAAAAACTCTATTTAATCTAAATAAGTAGTTTTGAACAAAATTTTTTTGTTAACAGATAACTTAAAATACTTAATAATTATAAAAGATTTGTAATAAAAAAATAAAAAAGAGATAATAAATAAAATATTGAGCTTATGTATAATAAAAATTAAGTCTAGAACCCGAATCTAATATAAAACGCCTAAGCTTGTGAGATTCATTAGAGTCCTAATGAAACGCATAAAAATGGCATGAGAAATGGATCTGAGAACACCCCGTTGCTGTGAAAAGATAAAAGGTATAAAAATAATCACATATTAAAATTGCTATGAAAAGATAAAAGGTATAAAAATAATCACATATTAAAATTGGTAATTAAATAAGTTAATTGTATTAAAAATTGAATTATCATTTGATGTATTTTAGTGAAATTTTTTAACATCATAAATTGACACGTGCCCTTAATTAGCATTTTTAAAAAATAAAAATTAAATAAATGAGACAAATCATTTTTTTAATCTCACTTGTAATTTATAGAATCTAAGAACTCGACCGCTAATACATCTATTCAGTCCTTTTACTATTAGGAAGTAGGCATATTGGACCCATCATAATGAATTGAAGTGCTTAAGCCCTTCTGCTTTTAAATTTGAAGGTAATTGGTAAAACTGATAAACGTGAGTCACGGAATTCGTCCTAATTTATGGTGTGGCACCTGAACATTGGGACCTAGATGGCATGTCATTTGGCAATGTCAACATGGAACCCTAAATTTAACATGTGCAATTATGGATTTTACATTTAGCTAAAGCTATAACAGATTTATGGCAAAGATCTTCTCTTTCATTTCATCAACAACGATACTCATTGTAACAGGCACCGATATTTAACAAATGCAACAATTCGTCGTCGAGAATTCCATAATTTCCGATGCATTTTTATTCAAATCAACATCCTCGCTTTAAAACTGAACAGCAAAAAGCAAAATGGAGTCTGCGAGTATGATTATATCTTCAAAAAACAAAGACAGATCATCGAACAGGATCGATTATCTCACATTTCACTGGAAGTGCCTTCTCAACAGCGACATGCAAGATTTATGACTCAACAGGCCTTTTCTTGGTGGTGTATGGGTAATACTCCTTCCCTGTGTCCAGCCTTGTAGTCTGACCTCCAGCATCAATCACCGCAGAGGTGAATGCCAGAGCTGATCCGGCAGAAATAGCTGTTGAGATGCTCCTCCCTAGGAAATACATAACACGTAATACATTTGTTGAACATTACAAGTGGCCAAAGCCGATTAAGTTTAACATAGATCAAGAAACCCATAAAAGGGCATCAACAATCCATTTTATTCTCCTTGAAAGCACAAAAACTTACGGAGATCCACTATATGAAGTAATGCATTTACGCAACCCTCTGCTTCGAAAGACAAACTCAGACCCCTAACTCAAGGATTTTTATCACAACATATTTCAGCTCAAAATTGTCAAGTCTTGCTTGACTCTACAGATAGTTCACTGTACAGATGTAAACAACAAAGCAAGCAACTATCGAAATGTACGAAAAAAAAAAGGAAAGGAAATGATAGGTGAAATCAGAAAGTATTAACTTTTTACTATTCACAAGATGCAGAACTCCTACCACTACACGTATAACAAGTAAATATGTTTAGTAAATATCAACAAGACAAACAAAAACAAGTCAAAGCAATACTGGAATATATGAGTATAACTTTAGCACCATTCTTTAGATGGTAGAGGAGATCCTAAGAAACATCACAAGTTTTGAAATTGTGAAGAGGTAAAGTTTTCTAAGGTTAAAGTTTTCAGTGACTTAGTTTAGATGAATCATCCAAGCTATGCCAATTATCAGAAAATATTGCTGTAAGAAATAATAAAATCAGATAGAAAGTCATGAGGCGCACAAAGCATACCAGACTAGCACTCTGAATAAAATTTATACCTTTGAAACCGATAATGGAAGCCCCAGCCACGAAACCACCAACAGCACCATTGACAAAGTCTCTCTTCATCCTATAATTCTGCAACAGTTGCTCAACACCAATATAGACTCCCCCAATTGCAGCAAATGTCATTCCATAATTTCCCATCATCTTTAGCGTTCTTACAAGCCCAGGTATGGCAACACTTCTCTCAACACGAGGCACATCATACCATGTAGCAACAACGGTTCCCCAGATAGTACCAGCAACAAAACCAGTAGTTGCACCCTTGATTGTTTTCATTGTTGGAGTGTCATCATCCTCATAATACCTAAGCTCTGAGGGATCCACAGCCATCTTACTGCATAACAACCAATATCGAATGCGTTGAGCCACAGAACTTTGTCTAGCATATATATTATAGGAAAAGGAAATGACCCAATTAAAATACATCTGGAAAGTAACAAGGATTGGGCGTGGGCTACATAGAGGAAGGTAGTTCTCTCCATCCCATAAATCCCATCCTTTCCTGAGACTCAAGCTTGAGAATCTCAGACTTCAAGTTCAATTTCAAATTTTAACCATTTGGTATCCTTTCTGGAACACAACAACGAGCATATCATCTAAAGCAAATTAGAATTCAAAATGGACCTTCGATAATACCGGAAAACAACACAAACTCAATGCATAAAATCAACATAA
The DNA here is from genome assembly GCA_005393395.2 of Gossypium australe. Classification (NCBI taxonomy): domain Eukaryota; kingdom Viridiplantae; phylum Streptophyta; class Magnoliopsida; order Malvales; family Malvaceae; genus Gossypium; species Gossypium australe. The sequence goes on from CM016614.1 coordinate 130,238,152, forward strand.
TCATACTGTCATATGTTCATAATAATATATAAAAGCACTTACAACTTGAAATAAAAACACATCCATATACAAGATTTTGAAACCGTTAAATACAGGGAAAAAGGGCAATGAACCAATCATTTTCAGTTTAATTGCACAGCTGCGAACCAACAATGCCTATGTACCAAATTAATACATCTTTTTTATTTCGAAAATGAGAAAAAAGAAGTTCTGAAATGCTAATTTACTATCGGTCAGATCCCAAAGGAAAAAATTATATTAAAATGAAAAAAAAAAAGAGAGGAAACAAAGGAATTGAGAATAGATCAAATCAAGCAAATCAAAGGATTAGATTAGATTTATGAAAAGAAAACCCTAGATTATGCAGCTGACTCCAATAACTTGAAAGCGATAAGGTGTAGGAAAATAGCGTTAATTAATTAAGAAGAGAAAAAAGAAAAGGAAGAGAAAATGGAGAAAAATTACCTTTCGGAGGAAATTGGAGAAGACGAAGTGAAAGAGTGAGGGCGTTTAGCTCACAAAGGTTTTCGAGAAATTCATTTGCTTGATGATGATGCGCTACTAAACCTGTTACCCGCCCCGCCCGGCTCCAATAAATTCGGGTCTGGATAGGTTCATTCATTAGAAAATTTTATTCAAATTTAATTAAAAATACGTAAATATTAATTAATATGAATTAACTTTTATATTTTTTTGACGTATTTTAATAAATAAATAATTTTTAATAATTAACTAATAATTCTAAATTTTTAAGTTTATCGAGTCAAATTATTACATTTATACATGTAAGAGTAATTGGATAAAAATATAATTATGATAGTATAAATTATAATTAGAGAACTACTTCTTATTAAATTTGACAATATAATTACTATTAAAATTAACAAAAATAAATAAATAAACATTGTATGTAATTTTATCAATTACTCGAGTTCTCACCTAGCTTTTAAAAGCTATAGAGTATACTTGGAATGTTCCAATTAAATTCAATTTAATTTAACGAAGCCTATTAATTTAATGATTACACATTATTGAGCACGAAAATTTGAATATCGGAAATAACATTATTGAGAATGATAACCGCGAGAAGTAAAAAATTGGCATAAGTAACCCACAAAGATTCCCTTTGGCTCACTGCTCGGCACAAACGCAAGCATTTCTCCACCGGTTCTCGAGCTTACAGACTTCATCTTCTTTCTCTAACCCTGCATAAAACCACTCATTCTCTCTACTATGTTACATATAACCTGGTCTCCATTAAGAAAATTACCAAGATAGATATAAAAACAAGGTTCCTTACAGATGTTGCAGAGAGACAAATTTCTCATCTGAATAACAAGATTTTCTCAGAGAAGAAAAAAAATCACTAGTTTTCTTTTTAAAATTTGTGATGACACCATGGAAGATTACAAGCATGTACTGCAAACTTATCAAAATGTAATACTTGGAACCCCAAAAAACAAATACCATGTAACAACAAGAAACATCTCAATCCATACATGACCTCACAAGCATTACTTGCACTCGACAACAGCTTCAGCAGCCCGTCGAGGCTTGTTTTTGCGTCTGCTACCGTTTTGTCGGTACCCAACCGATTTAGTTGCATCATCGGTGCTTGACTTCGTCGTAATGCCATTTCCTTTCTTGATTGAATCTATGTTTTCTTTTGCTTGCATTGATCTTTTCCTCTTCCGTCCGTTCTTCGTGACAGCTTGGTTTTTCATCTCTTTGGTAAGAACTGAAACTTTTATATCTTCACCATCTTCTTCAACCTTCTCCGCTTCATCTTCATCGATATCATCCTTCATCTGCTTTTGTGGCCTTCCTCTTCTCTTATATGCCGGTATTTTTTCATCTTCACCACTACCTGGATCTTCAAGAGACGAAACAACATTCTGCTTCTTTGCTTTTCCTCTTCCTCTTCTCATCGTAAAACAACAATTTCAAACAACTAAAGAAGGTTTCTGCAAAGATGAAAAGATGGATTCAGGCCAAAATAATCCACATTAAGTAAGAAAAGATTAACCAATTAAAGATTAAGCAAAATACATATAGCATGTCATCAGTTAGTATACATATAAGTGAAACATTCATGCTGTCATTCCATCATTACAATAAAAGAAATTGCTTATTTATGTGTCTGTATATATATATAATATGTATGTATGTATAATGTTCACTCTCCAAAGAAACTTTGTAAAAACCCACCTAAATCAAAACAGAAACTCCTATTTGGTTCATCCGACTGCAGGTTTTCCCCATTTTTAATTAATAAGAAATGCATTTTCTTGTTTTAATTCCTGTTTTTTCCCTACATTTTCTAGGAATAAATCAAAGATAAAAGAGTTCATAAACACATAAATCATTGAATAGAACTATAATAAATCAAATAAAAAAGATTCAAGACAAATCAACCTTATCCCAAACTGAATTTAACCTGAAAATCCAAACAACCACAAAGCCATACAAATCTTCAAGTTTGAGTAACCAACAAAGAATAGAGAAACCCCCAAATCAATACCAAATCCATAACTTCATGTTATTCACTTTGCAGTATGAACTCATAACATCTTCAGTATATCAATCTAAGGTTTAAGTAAAGCAAAAGTTTTTATCATTTTCTGAATTACTAAAAGATAAAAGCATCTATGGCTCCTATAATTTCACCACCAAACACAGCATTAACTCCTCATAAATGATAAATCAATACGACATAAAAGAAACATTTACATACACAGCTTTTTCTCTATGAATAGGAAAGAAACAAGAAAAATGAAGCTGATCTTAAAACATACATCAATATTCTGCATCTTTGAAACAAAATCCCATTTTTCAGAATCTCGTTTACCAATCCAAGAAGTTACTATAACAGAAAAAAGAAAAGCTGGATTTTTTATTTCTTTCAAAGGTTGAGTGAAGCAAAGAAAGAAAGAAAGAAAAAAGTAAGTTTTTTTTTCTTGGAAAACTATGATCTGAATGAGAAATAAAGAAAACCCAGATCAGTTAAAAGGAGAGATGAGCAAAGGCACAATGGGTTTTTAGCAGAGCTCTAAGCCATGGAGTTGAGAAAGAGGAAATGTAGAGAAGGAAGAAGGGTAATAGATGAAGAGAAAAAAGTGTTAAAAAGATATGTATTGTATATTTCTTGGGTGTGCCTTAGAAGGGTTGTTTTCTAGTTCTAGTTCTAGTTCTAGTTCTAGAGTTAGAAAAAATATTTTGTAGGGTAAAAAACTAAAGTAGAAAAAAGGTTAACTTAACAGACAATTGCTTCAGTCCTCACTGTCAAAGAACAATTTGTCTACACTTTAGATCATCATCATCATCTCTCTCAACATTGACTGTGGGTTCTTCACTGACACGTGTAGGGTGATAATGGCCATTATATCAGAAGAGTAAGGGTTTATTTTGGGTAAAATTACCATGAAGGTCCTTCTTCTAGATGTCATATTTAATTTTACTAAAAAATTGGATAAATTAACTCCTATACATTATATTACAAAATAAACTAATCCTTTTTATTAAAAATTTCATCTAATTCTACTTAGACTTGATCATGGGTCAGGCCGCCCATCTCCACTCGAAGGTTCACTTGAAAAGTGAGAGAATTTAGATAAAAAATATAAGTCCGAAAAATAGACTTAGATAAAAAAATAAAGCTAATTTAAAGAATGGGCCAAGTCTCGAACAATACTTTTTTGGCATGGGCCTGGCCCAGCCCAAATTTAACATAAGAAAATTCAATAGTTTGTTGTTGTTTACTATTGTTATGTTGTTTGTTTTGCTACTATTTCAGTATTATATTACTACTATTTTGTTGTTATTGCTTAAGTATTGTATAATTCTTGTTTTATTGTTAGTTTTGCTACTATTTTAGAAACATTTGCTTATTAAGTTGCAACTATGTTAGTGTTATTTAAGTATAAAAACTTTTTTTATATGTACTTTCAATTTGTTGGGAAACATTTGTTTTAATATTTTTAGTTTATTTGAAGTATTATATTTTTTAAATTTATTTTTATATAAAATATAAAAAAATTAATACGGGCAAGCTGGGCAGGGCCAAACTCGAGTTTTGTATTTTTTATCTGGGTTGGACTTGGGTAAAATTTTAAACTCATTTTTTAAGTGAAGCATGAGCTTAAAAAACGGGATTGTTTTTTGGCATTGGCCTGACCCATCCCATAATTTGCACTAATTCTACTACAAAACCAGCATGATTCATAGAATAACCAAACAATGTGACACGTGGCATGCCATATGCCGATGTATAGGGACCAATTTTTAACAATAGAAATGAATGAAATTTTAAACAGAAAAATTAGTTTACTTTTAGATCTAATTACTAATTTATCTATTTTTTTAGTAGAGGGAGTAAAATATAATCTAACTCTTAATACAATGGCTCCTATGATATTTTTACCCAGGTATTTTACATTTTTTATTTGTTTCTTTTCATGGTTGGCTAAAGGGTTGAAGGGGAATTTCAAAGCTAAAACCAAAACAGATAATTTTAATAAGAATCTATTGACACGAGGGTATAATCGTCATTGAGTAGTAATATTGGAATATCCCAAATGGAAAAAGAAAATTACACATGGAATTATATTATATCTAAATATATAAACGATAAATGTCTGTATCTGATGAAATGGATCTGTCTTTGTAGTTGAATGGTGTTTTTCACACCATTGCAAAAGATAAAGAAGGGTTTTTTTTTTCCCTTTTTCTTTTAATTTATTTAGTAATAACTTTTATTATAGGAGGATGGAGAAAAAAAGGCTTGGGTTTAGAGATTGTACGTTTTCAAGTTCCAACAATGGACAATGTTCCTTATTGAGGCACTTGGGGTGTTAATAAAATAGTTTCAAATACCAAAATATAGTACTAAGTAATTAAAGGAAAAAAAGAAAAAACCCTAGTTAAGATGTTCCCCACCCCAGATGTGGCTTGGATTCAAGTCGCATTTCTGATAGGACATGAAAAAAAATAGTTGAGGCTTACTTGATTGTTCAATGAATTTACCTTGAAAATTTAACCAAATTCCAAGTATGATTATATAGAAGTAATTGTGAAAAACCGAAAACAAAGAGTTAAGTCCTTTTGACAAGTTATTGTCAATTATATATTATGCCACTCCCAAGTCCCAACAAGCAATTGATAAACAAAGAGCATAACTCTCATACAAATATGTCTAACCAGAACAGATAAAAATAATATGGTGCATGTACATTAGATCAAAAAACAAACTGATTCTTGTACATCAGCATAAGGCACATGTGGCACACCACGTGGTACATGGTCATGCAATCTGACTCCTAATATAGAGACCTCTACGGTACTTTTACCACTAGAACACAAAGTTGACATAAATTTTCATCTTAGAGACTGAAATAAATAGTTACAGCTGGTAACAAGTTATTAGTATCATGATGGACTCACTTTGAAGTCAATGGTTATAATAAGTAATGCATATGGATGGATGTCTAAATGCTGAACCCTAAAAAAAGGAAAAGAAAGCATAAAGTAGGAACCAGAATCTAAAACTTTATTACCTGACGCAAATAAACACTGTCCATACAGGCTAATCTGGTAGTTGAAGAAAACTGGTTCCTCTTTACTATGTATGAATGCAGGATAAGTAATGTTAAACAGCATAAAGTATCAGTGGAAAATTGCAAGAGATAACTCATAATGGTGCAATAAAATAGGTAAATAATGTATCATTTATCCATGCTAAGCTTTGCTTTTAGATCCTGCCAAACTCGAGGGCCACTAGGATGATGATTCACATATTGATTCAGGAATATTTTGTCTGAACATGCAACAATGGTGCTCAAGGCCAAGTCAGGCTCTGCTTTTTTATGATCTTTGAGCCAATTATACATTGCCATTCTAAGCCTGACCCTCTGTGTTGTATAAGAAAGAAAAGAGGGGAATGATACTAAAGACGATAAGGGGTAACCCAATTCGTTTACTAGAATATCAATCTTAGATTGGATAACAGTTTTTGATTGATTTAGGATTTGAGGGGATACGGTGACCATTTCAGACACATCTGCCTTATCCAAGCCGGCATTCACAATCAAATCAAATCTCTCTTGGAGCTCCCCTCCTCTGCCTCGAAACACCTTGAATGCTTGGTTCATCATGTTTGGGTTTTCTCCATATCCCAAGTCTAAAAGGAACTTCATCTTCAACCTTTTTGACTCTCTATCCTCTCCTGAGTCTGGTAATGGCACAATTCTTAATCCAATAACCCATTTACTCAATTCTTGGGGATTCTCTTGGATGTATTTACAAAGCCTCTTTTTTCCAACATTCAAGTTACTAAGTAAACTATTAGTTTTCTTCAACCTGCATGAACCAAGTAATACAGTGTATGAACAAACAAGTTTCGCAATCTCATCCACCTCCATCTCAATCTCCTGAAAGAACACAAAACATTTAATAAGATTTGAAACGAATTGCTGAACTTGGATTTTTGGAAACTGTAGGAACATAGAAGATATCTGATCTATTGGATGTCCAAATTTCAACAGGAACCCGATTAGTGAAAACGTAGCATACCCAGAACCCTCAAACAAAAGCCCTGGATGCTGGCTGATTAACCTAAATAACTCATTGCTGCAGAACATCTCACTAAAGATGTTCAGAACACGAAGTATCAAACCCCAATTATATGAATCTTGATCTGACAAATGCTCCTGAATCCAAGCATGATCAAATCCCATACTCCTCAAAATCTCTAATACCTTAATGAATTTCATATCTACATCACCAATCAAAACACAAGGGCTACAAACAATAATCTTAACCATAAAAGAGTGGCTAAGCCCCAGTTCTTGATAAGCTTGAAGCTTTAATGGCAAAGTACCAGATTCAAGTTGGAACACTTCAATTGCTTTCTTATATATCCGACCAATCTTATTTCGTTCAATCCCGAATTGACACAAGACCCTATAATTCTCAAAAAACAATGAATCATCACTCAAAAACATCAAATTCCTAGGAAGTAAAGGAGTATACTCCCAAGGCTTCAATCCCAAACTCTCAAAGAAAGGTTCGAATTCATTAATGGGATGATAACGTAAAAACCGCGCCATAGAGCTTCTAACATCCTTAACAATGTTAACCTTTTTCAAAAGGTTTCGTAAAAAATGAGGTGAGTTTTTGCTCATGTTCTCCGCATCCATAAACGGAATACTCCTAGTCCAATGCAAATATTCCAACAAAGCAGCTTGAGCCTCTTTCAAAGTGGCCCGAGGGATTTTGCGAACCTCTAAAACCTCACGCTTCACTGCTACAGCTGATCCTTTTGACCTATAAAACCTAGGGTTTTGCCCTTGTGATAAGTGAAACGAACCCATTACAAAAACTGGGGGGTTGAGTTGGTTTTCAAAGAAACAAGAAGATACCCATTTGAGAATAGCTGGTTTTCTAAGGTTTCGAAAATGGGTCATTATTAATTTGATAAAAACATATGAATCTTTGCTAAAAATAAATAGGTAGAGAGAGCAGAAAAAGGAGGAACTTTTAAAGCTTGAAGAAGAAAACAAAAAAAAGAGGGCTTAAGTTTAGGTAATATACCTTGGATTTGGTAAGTTTTGAGAGGACCAATGGCAGTATGTTGGTTTAATCTTCGTCAAGTGATACAGTGGCAGCCATGAAGCAGCTGCAGTAACCCGCTGGGGTTTTACAAATTCGGATTCCGGCAGGGGTTTTGGACGACGCGGGTTTACTTCAAAGAAGGGTAGAATGGTTATTAATTTTTGGGATAATGTAACTTTTGGCCCTGAACTTGGCAAGTAGGTCCATATTGGCCCCTAAACTTTTTTTATCCACTTTTACCCCTAAACTTAAAAGTTGTTATTCATTTAAGCCCATTATGTTAATGACCGTGAAAAAAAATGGGGATTATGCAACTTTTGGCCCTTGAACTTGGCAAGGAGGTCCACATTTTCCCTTAAACTTCACAACTAGGTTCACTTTGGTTACTGTACTTTTTTTTGTTCACTTTGGCACTTGAATTTGACAGCTAGATCCATTTTGATCATTGAACTTGAAAAATCTAAAAGTTTGATGACGTAGCACTCTGAGATTGTGCCACATCATCACTTGAAGAATAAATAAAAAATTTAGGTGATGATGTGATACAATCTCAGAGTGTTATATTCAATGTTTTAATAATCGAACTGATGGTTAAACATGTTAGACCACCAGTTCTTGATTCAACTAGTTCAATTGTTGGACCAAAAAAATTAGTTTTACTTGACTTTTTAGATTTTTATGAATTTTTAATTAATTAATTATTGTTGGTTCGACGGTTGAACTGACCGGACGGTTAAATTGAGAACTGGTGGTCTAACTTTTTCAATCATCGTTGTAGTTATTAAAACATTGAATATTATACTCTGAGATTGTGCCACATCTTCATCTAAAAAAAAATTATTTTTCAAACTTTAAGTGTCACATCATCAAACTTTATATTTTTCAAGTTCAAGAATTAAAATGGGTTTAATTGTTAAGTTCAAGTGTCAAAATGAACTAAAAAAAGTTGCAACTACCAAAGTGAAATTAGTCGTCAAGTTCAAGGGCCAAAGTAAACTTACTTACCAAGTTTAGAGACCAAAAGTTACATTATCCTCTTTTTTGCCACGGTCATTAATAAAATAGGTTTAAAAAGAATAACGATTTTCAAGTCCAGAAATAAAATTAGATAAAAAAAAAGGTTTAAAGGTCAAAAAAAAATATATTATCCCTTAAATTATAATCTTCTTTAATTATTAGATAAATTATGCCTAAATATACTAAATTATTAATAAATTTATGTTTTATTCATTAAACTTAAAACAAATTAGGCTTAAGGGTGTAAAAAGCCATAAAAACTTTTTCAGAAAAAGCAATTAAGCCATTCCTTTTTTTTTTGTACTCAATTGAGCACTTGAACTTTCAAAATGCATCAAAAAAAGCCCTCAAACTTCTTAAAAAAATAATTAAGCCTCTACTTTTATTTTCACTCAATTGAGTACTTGAACTTTCAAAATGCATCAAAAAGACCCTCAAAATTTTTAAAAAAAAGCAATTAAGCCCCTGATCTTATTAAAAATTAGAAAAAATTATAATAAATAATAAATTTTATAAAAATTATTAAATTATAATAAAAATATAAAAAGTAAAAATTATTAAAAATTAGAATTTTTTTATAAAAATCGTAAAAAATAAAAAATGTAAAATTTTGTAAAAATCATAAAAAATTAATGACCCCTAATTTTTTCAATTAAAGTCATCATGTGTCGCAACACAACGTGACATGTGGCGAAAAATGATAAAAAATAAAAAATCAATAAAAGTTATAGAAAAATTATAAAATGCTTGTTTTGGTACGATAATTTTTATAAATTTTTTTATGAAATTTATATTTCTTTATATTTTGTATAATTTTTTTACGACTTTATAAAATTTTATAAATTTTTACGATAGTTATAAAATTTTATAGTTTTACAATTTTTTTTATTTTTAATAAAAGTAGAGGCTTAATTGCTTTTTCGAAAAAGTTTGAGGGTTTTTTTTAATGCATTTTGAAAGTTCAAGAACCTAATTGAGTGCAAAAAAAAGTAGGGACTTAATTGTTTTTTTTTTAAATGTTTAAAGGCCTTTTTGATGCATTTTAAAAGTTCAAGTACCAAAATAAGTGAAAAAAAAAAGGCATAAGATTACTTTTTTTGAAAAAAATTAAGAATTTTTTACACACTTAAAGTCAAAAAAATTATAAAATAATGATTGAAAATTTATTTTGAGCTAGAATATAGATTAAACCATCAAAAAAGATTTTGGGACTTATTCTTTCTGGCCGGCCCAATTGTATAGGGATACTCCTTTTTTTCTAGGGTTTGTCTATATTTTCTTTACGCCATTGTCGCATCTTCCATAGCTTATGCAATCTGCAGTTTTGTTTTTCTTCCATTAAGAATGCATTGAAATCAATCTCTGTTTGGGTATCGTTCGGTACCTCAAATTCTGACGAAATGCGCAGAATTGACTCAAACATGATGCAACGATGAATGCCCAATGAAATTTAAAACAGAAGGTAATTTAGGGGTGAGTGTCCCGATCTCTTATCAAAATGGAGCATTATTGCCATTATAGGTGGTATTGGAACAAAATTGGTTCCTATAGAAACGCTATTAGAATGGTGGAAACCAATCATATTTGATTAACCCTTTTTTTTTTTTTTTTATACACCATTGATAGGTCTATTAATTTTTAAGAGTAAATTATATTGTAAGTAACTAAAGTTTTTTAAAATAATCACTTAACTATTCACTTTTATTTTTTTATTTTTTAATATCCAATTTCATTAACTTTGTGATGGAGATAAGACGTGGAAGTTCTAAATTTAACTTAATAATAAGTTTAACCTTCCATATTTACACATTATGTTAATTTAATTATAATTCTAATAAAAAATAGAAATATATCACATTAAAATTTGTTAAAATGTTAGCAAAATTATTTATTTTAATATTCTTGATTTAAAAACATCATTTAAATAAATAAAATTAATTTTAGTACAAATCATACATGTGAGATTTAAACAAACAAAATGGATTTTAAAAAAAGAAAGAGTTTAAATAGTAATTTACACCACATTGGCCCAAATTCCTTTGATCATGTGAACCTCAATTTGAACTATAATCTTAGTGATATAGTTATGCCAAATGTAACTGCCTGATTTTGGGTCTAGTCGGAACAATGGTTTCGGGGCCACAAATTCGACGTAAGAAAATTTATTTTTATTATATTTTTATGGTCATCAATTTTACGGAATGATTTCATGAAAATTTTGTTTGAAAATTTCGACGTTTGGGCACTCAATTTAGTAAAAAGGACTAAATAGTAAAAAGTGCAAAACTTGAGTTCTAGAAGCTAAAGGTGTCTAATTGCTATGAAATTTTAAATTGGAGGTCCTTAAATGGTAATTAGACCATTGGTTAATTTGGTGGACAAAAATGGACATGGTTAGACATGTTTCCAAAGTTTTTCATTAAGGGCATTTTGGTCATTTAGTTATTAAAATGAATTAAAAAAATAAAGACCCAAAAATTTTTCCATCTTCCTCTTTGGCCGAAATTTGCAAGAGGAAGCCATGGCTATGGTTTTTCAAGCTTCCAAGCTCGATTGTAAGTTCGTTCTAGTCCCGTTTTTAATTATTTTTACGGTTTTGAAATCCTCGTAACAAGATCTACCTATTTCTACCATTAATTTGAAATATGGTTAAAGTCTAGGGTTTTGACCCATGAAGAATATTTGTGTATTTTGATGTTTAATAGTAGATTATGCATGTTTATGGTTAGGGAAACAACTTTTACTAAGTGATTTTTGGTGAAAATGCTTAAAAGGACTAATTTGTAAAAGTTATAAAATATGTAGTAAAAGTGTGTTTTAATGAAAATTGTGGGATGTTATAGTTATGAAAATGATTTGGCTAGGTTTATATGTTAAAGAAATTGAATAAATTTCATTTTTTGAGCCTAGGGGAAAAATGTAAATATGTGAAACTTTAGGGGCAAAAATGTAATTTTTCCAAAATGTAATTTTTGGGTCACATTGAATAATTTTACTAATAATTGAGCTAAAATTTGATATTATAGATCAAGGAAAACGAGGTTCGGACCTAGAACGAGGGAAAAACGGGTATTTGACGGTTAGATCCTTTTCACCATTTTTGGTATTGAGGTAAGTTTGTATGTGAATAATGCAATGCTATATTTATGTTTTAAATTGCTTTAATATTTTATGAATTATATGATTGATATTATGAGCAAGTTTGATAATGCCAAGATAACGAAGAAGTCTCGGTTGAACCTTAGGAATAGAATAGGATACGAGTAACATGTCACTAGGATCCCATGTGATATATGTGTTTATGTGATCCGAGTGTTGGTCTTGTACATCTACCAGTGGCTGGGTAGTCTGGCATGTGTTTGCAGATACCTTACCGCTTGTGTAAGCAGCACTACATAGTTACGTCTTGACTGACAGCTTATGTGAGCAGGCCCGTGATTAGCTCGAGAGCGAGCCCCTATGTGTTATGAGATATGAGGTAGGATTGGCTACATATGTGGCACTTATGTGCAAATACTTTCCGTGTATCCGATTAGTATTCCAAGTGTTCAACGGGTAATTCAAAGATTATGTCAAAGATGTGAAAAGATATGACTGTGTTAAGAGTTCGTACAGGTATGTACGTAAAGTTTATAAACATTGGCTTCATGATATTATGTATTCATGATCACTATGAAAGTGACTTTAAGTTAACCATGTGATTATTGGTTTATGTGTGTGATGAATAAATACATGGTAAAGTTGATTGAAACTTATGAAAAAGAGCTTTTGGGCCAAATGGAATTGAGATATGAAATGTTTTATTTCCTTGATTGTGACTCAATGAATATGAAATGAAGGAAAGATTGGTATTAATCTCTATTAAAAATATTTATGAAATCTTGTGATTAAGTGTTTATGTTTATGATGTGTAAATTCATGGTAGATTCGGTTGACGAACATGTGTAAGGCTTTGGGGCCAAATCGATTGGTGAGATAGTAAATGTTTTTCATTTGAATTGTGATTTATCGGTTATGAAAAAAAGGAAATATTGACATAAATGCCTATAAAAATGTTTATGAAAGTATGAGAAGTTAAGAGTTGAAATCATTGAAAGATGTTAAGCTCTGGGCTTGAAAGTATGAATACGCATAATTAATGTACATGTTACTATGAGGCTTGAAATGTTTTGTTAATGATTATTATGGTATGTTATATTGGAGAAATTACAAATGTTTGGCAAATGTTAAGATGTATTAAATTAGGCTTATAAATTGAAGGGGGTAAGCATTGTGATTGAGTAAGTTATGTCTATGAATATTTAATGACGATTATGTTGTGTTATGTTATGTTAGTTATATGACAAATGTAGGTCTATTGATGCTTATTATTTGCATACCAACTTACTAAGCTCTGTTGCTTACTCCCCTTCCTTTCCCATGTCTTATAGAGTTATTAAGCTAGCTCGGGTTGGAGATCGCTGGAGATTTTATCACACTATCAAGCTATCACTACGGGTATTGACGAATTCAAGTATTTTGAGTCTATAGCATGTATAGGGACTTGGTCTTTTGGTTATATGTGTCATTATTAATTTGGCCATACGTGTTGGTTCGCAACAGTGTATAGTTCGTTTTTGTATATAGCCATGGAAGTTGGCTAATATTGGTTATGAGTATATTTGTATATTAATTCCAATTCTGAATGTGAAATTTTGCATGATATGGTGTAGAAAAGTATGATGTTTTAAGTACGATAGACGTTGGCTTTTAAACGACATGTTTAAGCCTTAGTTATGATGGTATTGGCTGCTTGTTTGTATTATGAATTATGCTATTGAAGTTGTGTGCAAGTGGGTACAAATGAGGGTGGCAAATGGCTTGGTAAATAGCCTTATTATTGTCCACACGGGTAGACACACGGGAGTGTGTCTAGGCCGTGTGTGACACATGGTCAGCCCCATGGGCGTGTGATTCGGCCGTGTGTCCCATACACCTCAATTTTGGGAAAATAGAATGTCCAGAATTGAGCACATGGACAGAGACACGGGCGTGTGTCTCAGCCGTGTGTGCTACACAGCCTAAGGACACGGGCATTTGCCTTGATCGTGTGACCTTATTTGGTTGATGACGTCATAAATAGAATGTCCCCTATTTTAGACACGGCCTGAAGCACGTGCGTGTGATATGCCACACGAGCATGTCCTTTTAACCCACACGGGCGTGTGGTCTTGTTTCATGATGAAAATTTCCTAAGTTTTGTAAATTTTCTTGAGTTCTCGGTTTAGTCCCGAACCACTCCCGAAGCATGTTTCAGGCCTCGTAAGCTCGTTTTAGGGACGATATGAATGTGTATGAATGGTTTTAATTTGGATGCAAGTTTATGACTCGAAAATGCATGTATGATATGATGTAAGTCCGGTAATGCCTCGAGCCCTGTTCCGGCATTGAATACGGGTAAGGGGTGTTCCACCAAATGGTAGTTGAAATCTTGAGTTGTTTCGTGTTTGGTTATCTGAGGAAGTGGTCAAAGAGATAGTTTGTATTCCCCCTCCTCATCCCTTTTTAGGATCAGATAGAATTATTTGGACACGTATGGCTTCAGGATCTTTTTCGATACGCAGCGCCTTTTGGTCTCTTAAGGAGCATTCTTGGAATGCAAAAGATGTCTTCTAAAAGTATCAGGGGCTGCAGAGAGTTAAAATTTTCCTTTGGCTAGCTTCTAAGCAAAGGCTCTTGACTAATTTGGAGCGTTCTAGGTGGGGATTTGGTCATAATAGCTCTTGTCTTGTTTGCGGTTGTGAAATTCAAGATACTCTTTGTAATAGCCCAAATTTCAGTGATGTCGAAAATAGTGGTTCGAGACCACCAAATCCGACAAATGAACTCGTAGATTATATTATTTAATATTTACGAGCCAAATGTAGCTTTTAAAAGATTTTTGAAATAGTAAATTGTGTTTTATAAAGATTTATTTGGTCAAGAAATTGAGAAAAAGAGGTTTCGAGATCTCGGTGTTATAAACCGAGTCATAAATATTTTTATAAATATTTACGGAATGTCAATAAGATAGTATTAAAATTTTGATAGAAAATTTTGACGTTTGGGTGGTTAATTAAATAAAAAAGACTAAATTGAAAAAGGTGTAAAAGTTGCTAGAAGGATTAAATAGCTTAATTGTCAAATGAGAAAGAACCTAAATTGAAAATAAGCCCAAAATAGATATTTTGGGCGGCAATAGCCGAGAAAAATCAGGAAATGGGTGAAATAAGGGCAAAATTAGAAAATTGCCAAAATTAGCTAAATAAAAATGGGACCAAATTGGAATATCTAGAATTCTCTTCATTTTCATCAGATGAAAAACAACCATGGAAGAGAATTCAAGCTGGTTTTCATACTCTAACTTCATGTAAGTTTAATTCTTGCTTTCTCCTTGAAATTTCTATGTTTTTGGACTTTTATAATTGGGTCCAACTTACTATGTCATTAGTTTTTGATTCTATGGCTAATTTTTAAACTTTCTATGGATGAGTGATGGAAGAATATGATGAATAAATATAGAATTGAAGTTTTAATTTTGATATATGATGATTTTATCAAGTAAAATTGATGGAAATTGGTTTTAGGACCTAATTGTAAAAGAATTTGGAATTAAGGTTTAATGCTAAAGTTCTGATTTTCAAGGGTTAGGAAGTAGTTTAAAATGATAGAATAAGGTATTAATTGATAAAAATTAGCCCAATTGAGGGGTTAATTGGACAATGACTAAAATGTATGAATTGTGAAATTTGGGGCAAAATGGAAATCAACACTTTGCACTAAAATAGTTTTGGACAGCAGCAGTAGTCTAACTTTTAAAAATCACCAAAAAATGTAGAAATCGAATTAGAGGATGAACAAAATATGGAATTAAATCTTATTGAGTCTAGTTTCTTATAGAAGAAATGGTGTAAGTAATAGAACTGTAAATCATGAGATATAATAGGTTTTGTGAGACAAGATCAGAATGATTTTGGGTTCCCCTATTCTGACTTTGGAAAATCATCAAAAAATGGAGAAAAATAATTATGGGCTTAAATTTATATGTTTAAAATCCTGAATGATTCTATTTTCAAGAGAAATAAACAGGAACATCATCCAAATTCTGTATGAGGAGATAATCAATTTTTAGTGAAGAAGGGTTGGAACTGTCAGACAGCAGAACAGGGGTGAATTTAAAGAATAAAATGCACTTATTGGCTAAACCAAAAATTCTGAAAATTTTATGGTAAGAAGATATATGAGTCTAGTTTCAGGGAAAATTGGCGGATCTTAATTTGGAGTTCTGTAGCTCAAGATAAAAATAATTTAGTGACTATGATAGGATGAACAACTTGAATATTCACATAAATAAATAGTAAAAAAATTATAGATAATGTTACTTACAAATGTGTTATTTATACTAAGGATGTGGAATGGAGAGGAGGAGGAAAAATATATGAATTGCTTATGTATAAATTGATCACATGCCTGATTATAATCGATAAATGTTGAATTAGAAATGATATAATGTTTTATTTCAAATATTTATTATGAAACTAAGATTATCATTATGGTATAAAAATCAAATTGTAAGTTCGTGTAACTTGAATTATATTCTTAAATACTTGAAACATATTTTTATTGATGTGAATATGATTTGGATGTTTATTGTATGATAATTGATGAAGTATTGATATTCTTGATGAAAATGGAAAATAAATCCCGGTTGAATGAAAGGAAAATTCGATGGATCTCTGAAAAGGAATTGACGGTAAAAAGGATCTAACCTGGACGGGTGATCCTATCCTGATATAGCCCTCCCGAAGAATATGTGTGAAAAGGATCTAGCCCGGACAAGTGATCCTGATATAAGCCCTCCCGAAGAATATGTGTGAAAAGGATCTAGCCCGGGCGGGTGATCCTGATATAGCCCTCCCGAAGAATATGTGGAAAATGGATTTAACCCGGACGGTAATCCGAATTAGGGTCTGAATTTAGCCTGGACTGGTAATTCAGATCCTGCTGTAAGAAATGAGGTTCGCGGGAGTGTACTCTTTGAAAAGGACTTATGTATATATGAGTACGAATTGACGGTTAATGAGATTGTACACCATGGGTGTAGTACAGGAAATCCATCGAAATTTCGATGAATTCAACGAGATAAATATGGAAAACGATAAATACATGGAATTATGAAATTGGTGAGCGTATTCACAAGAATTTGTCATTTGAAATTGTGATTGACAGGAAGAAATAGCGAATTGCATATTTATTTATGCTTACAAGTATTTATCTGAAATACAAGAAAATGATGATTATTGATATATGAACATGGAATATGTTTGATAAATATGTTCATTCATAATTATGGAATTATGTACCTCATGTTACTATTTGCATAAAGATGATATTTCAAATACTTTGATGAGTAAAGCTCACATATAAAATAGTATGAAATCAAGACAAGTTGTTATGAAAATGTATTTAAAATACTAAGATATGGTTGTTATACGTTATATGATTACATAATGTGAAATTGTCTATATATATGAGAAATTTAATGAGAATTGATCTCATATACGTTTCTTGTTATTTATATGAAGTGTACGACTAACCAATGGTATTAAGTATAAGGCTCGGTTGAATATCTTAAATTGGTTTTTGTATGTATTAAATGTGGGTGAAGAATGAGGATCAAATGAGTGAGAAATATGGCTTGGAAAATAGCCTAATTTGTGAAAATTAACTTTACCACATGGCCTAGCAACATGGGCGTGGGACCCTTGTAAATGAGATAAACTTTGGGATTTTGAAAAAAATTTCATACGATTCTGATTTAGTCCCGACCCGGTCTTAATGCATGATTTGGGCCTCGAGGGTCCGTTAAAGAAACTTTTATAATCAATTTCTTTATTTGAGTGATAAATGGTTTAAATTGTCTGTAAGTGTTCTGTACTCCTCGGTAATGCCTCGTACTTTATTCCGGCAACGGATACGTGTAGGGGGTGTTACACTCTCCATGCTCTTAGAGATTGTTCGGCTGCAAAGGAAGCTTGGTTACAAGTCATTCCTATTGATAAGCAAAATATTTCTTCTTCGGATCCTTATAAGATTGGTTCACCTCTAATCTCCGCTCACATGTACGAGTGTGTGATCGAGGGGTTTCTTGGTCTTGTCTCTTCGGATTAATTGCATGGCGTATTTGGAAAAATAGGAACCTGTTCATTTTTCAAGGCATTACTTGGATGGCTCTTGAAACTGTTAAGGTTTCCATTGGTTGGGCGTAACAGTTCGATCTCAGGTACAGAGGCAATCAACAACTTCCCTTTACGAATGCTCCTCAAACAACTATGGCCAATACGTGGGTTAACTTGTTCATTGATGCTGCAATTACTAGCGGTACATGAAGTGCTTCTACTGGGGGTGTTTTACGAGATCAACATGGGAGTTGGATTTTGGGTTTTAATCATTGTTTGGGATGTTGCTCAATCTTTGAACTGGAACTTTGGGGAATCTTAGATGGTTTATCAATGATGCTTAGCAAAAGGATTAAAAGGGCCATGATTCAAACGGATAATCTGAAGGTTGCCAAGGCTTTACAAGAAAATAAGATGACAGATTCCAGTATCACTGTGTTCAGAAGAGTTCGAAGAATTATGATATTTGAAGAGAATTGGTGCAACAGATATGTCCCTAGAGCTCTTAATAACGTTGCTGATTGTTTGGAAAAACTGAGTCTAACAGGGAGTTCAAGTCTTCAGGTTTATGATAGTGCCCCGAATGAACTTTTAGAGCTCATTCAACAAGATAAGAATAATGATGCTTTTATTCAATTTATATTTATTGTAACACCCTTTACCCATATTCAACGTCGGAACAGGGCTCGAGGCATTATCAGACTAATAACACAAGCATTCATATAATTTCGAGTCATAAATTTTTGTCCAAATTAAAAACCATTCCTATTCAATCATAAAGTCCCTTATACGAGCCTATGAGGCCCAAATCATGCTTTAGAAGTGGTTCGGGACTAAACCGAGAACTTTGGAAAATTTTATAAAACTTAGAAAATTTTTCATGTTACAGGGGTTACACGCCCGTGTGGTTCAAGGGACACGCCCATGTAACCCTGAGACATGCCCGTGTTACAGGCCGTGTTCAATTTAGGGAGCTCTCTGACTTGTGCCACACGGCTGTGCCACACGCCCGTGAGGCCATGTAATCGATTTAATTTTCATAATTTTTCATAAAATAGGTGCAGACTTCACACGGCCGGGGAACATGCCCATGTTCAAGGCCGTGTAGCACACACGGCCGAGACACACGCCCGTGTCTTTGCCCGTGTGCTCAATTCTGGACATTCTATTTTACAACAATTAAGGTGCAGGGGACACTGATAAACCGTAATATATACATATTTTAATCCCACATTTGGCATACTTTTGGATGATTTATCGCTTGAATTGTGAAATTTGATGCTCCTAATCCTTTAATTTCATGTTTTATACTTAGGAGAGCATAGGAGGATGAAAAGAGCGAGAAACGGGCCAAAAACGGAGAAAATGGGCCAAAGTAAGAAATCAACATGGCCTGGAGTTCACCACACGGGTAAACCACACGGCCGTACCACTTTAGCAAACTTGAACACGGCCTTGGGCTCAATTCACACGGGCGTTTCACACGGGCATGTCCTTACCGTGACCCGTTTTAATTCCACTCGAAATAGGATACTTGTGGGCCAAGTAAGGCATCCCGAAAGCCTATATAAACACCCTAGAGGGCAACCTAAAAGGGGAGTTCGACAGAAGGCTTCTGTCAGGGCTTTTTGATAGGAGCGAAGCCAGAGAGGGCTGAATATAGGGATTACTCAAAAAAAGCCAGTTGATCCATCTTAGAAGCCGGAATCACACTCAAGACTGAGGATATTCCCTTCAATTTCCTTCAAGGGGTTTTAGGGTTTTTCTTTATGTTTTGTTGTTTAATTTCTTCTGAGATGTATTCTTTTATAAACATGAACTAAACCCCTCAAATACCTGAGGGGGAGACAGATCTTATTATTATTTTCTGAACTGTATGATAAATACTTGATTTGTTTTTAATTATGTGTTCTTAATTCTTGCTTTGATATTCCAAGATATTGATTCAAGTATTGATGTGATTATTCAGAGGAGAAAAAGTCCCTGTTTAACAGTAGATCTAGCATAATTAAGCGGAGTTGATCGTACTCCTAGAGATAGGACGATGAAAATCTGCCGGATTAGGGTCAAACCTAATATAGGAGTCCATAAATCGAGTTAATGCAACACTAGGGGTTTTAATTAGAAAGAGATTTCAATTAATCAACCTAGGGTTAGACGTTATTAGTCTCGAAAGAGATAATAATATAAATTAGGGAATCCTACGGATCAAGTCAAGTGAATAAATCGTCTGGTTCAGAGGTAAATAACAAGTGAAGTCTAGGTGGATTCTTCCTTGGGTATTGTATTAATCAATTGATTTTCTCGAAAGTATTTTCCCAATTCATTCTCTGTGTCTTGGCATCCTTAGCTTAGGAATTAGTTAGATAAATATCAATCCCCTTTATTTTAGGCTAGATAATAAAAAGAAAGTTAGTACTAGTACTTTTAGTTCCCTTGGGTTCGACATTCCTGTCTTGCCACTAAGCTATACTACTGTTCGATAGGTGCGCTTGCCTCAAATCGTGGTGATAGTTAGTTTCTGGGCTCGATCATTCATTATATAAATATTAAAACTCTCAGACACGATCAAGTTTTTGGCGTCGTTGCCGGGGAACTGAAATATTAGGAACGCTCAATTTTTATTACTTTAGCCATTTATTTATTTACTTATTTGTTTCTAATTTTTATTTTTAGTTTCCTAATCTCTCTATTATTTGTTCTGATAGGTTTTTCTAGTTTATGACTAGGAGGAACCCGTTAGGACCATTGCTTTTTGACAGTGAGATCGAGGCAACCATTCACGGAAACCGAAGAGAAATTAGACGAAGTTTACAATACATAAAGGAAGAGCAAGAAAACATTACCAATCCTCCTGATGAGATGGCTAAAAATCAGAATAATCCATTACCTCCAGTGGCTATGGAAAATTCGGTGAATCAAAATCCTGCTCCTGTACTATGTATGATTATGCTAAGCCTAGTTTAGCTGGTACTGAATCAAGTATTGTTAGACCTGCTATTGCTGCAAATAATTTCGAATTGAAACCTAATACTATACAGATGATACAACAATTTGTTCAGTTTGATGGTTTGCAGGATGAGGATCCTAATACACACTTAGCGAACTTTTTGGAATTATTCGATACGTTTAAAATTAATGGCGTTTTTGATGACGCCATTCGCTTTCGGTTATTTCCCTTTTCTTTAAGGAATAAAGCTAAAAAGTGGTTGAATTCTCTTCCACGAGGGTCAATCAGTACATGGGATCAAATGACCGAAAATTTTTTACTTAAATATTTTCCGTTGGCTAAAATGGCTAAGTTGAGGAATGATATCTCTTCTTTTGTGCTGATGGATTTAGAGACACTTTACGATGCATGGGAGAAATACAAGGATTTACTAGGACGGTGCCCTCACCATGGGTTACCCTTGTGGTTACAGGTTCAAACTTCTACAACGATATGAACCCCTCAACCAGGCAGTTGATTGATTCAGCCACCGGCGGAACCCTGAATAACAAGACCCCTGAAGCGGCTTATGAGTTTATAGAGGAGATGTCACTGAATAACTATCAGTGGCAAGTTACAAGGACAAGGCCAACAAAAGCTGCCAGTGTTTTCAACCTCGACGCAGTAACCATGCTATCAAACCATGTAGAACTGTTAAATAAAAAGATTGATGGTTTGTGTGGCTCTTCGCAGGTACATCCAGTGATGCAGTGCGATACAAATGGAGAAGGGATGAGCAATACAAAATATCCGCCTTACAACCCTAGCATAGAAATCGAACAGATGAACTATATGGGTAATAATTCTAGACCCAAAATAACCCTTATAGTAACACTTATAATCCAGGTTAGAGGAACCACCCAAATTTCTCATGGGGTGGCCAAGGAAATCAGAGACAACAACCCCTTCCAAGCTTTCAACAGTAACCCTACCCACAAGAGAAGAAGCCGAACCTTGAAGAGATGCTGAAAAAATTCATCGCGGTGTCCGAAACTCGTTTTCAAAACACCGAAACAACACTTAAAAATCAACAAGCATCGATTAAAGGGATCGAGAACCAATTAGGTCAGCTTGCTAAGTTGATCTCAAAATGACCACAAGGCAGCTTGCCAAGCAAAACTGAAACTAACCCAAAGGAGCAACTTCAAGCCATAATTGCTCACGATAGTGAAGGGTTGGATGAACCCAAAGTGAGGCAAGAGAATGTCGTAGAGGAAGGTAAGGTTGAGGTAAGCCATGATAAGCTAAAACTGGTACTTACAGAGTACCAACCTCGTGTGCCATACCTCAATGCGATGAAGAAAGACAACACAGATGAACAATTCAGTAAATTTCTTAAACTTCTAAAGAAATTACATATTAACTTACCGTTTCTTGAAGCTCTTTCGTAGATGCCAGATTCAAGGAAATTTTTAAAAGAGCTTTTGACAAACAAACGGAAGTTAGACGAGGCGTCGCATGGGGAACTAAACTCAGTCTGCTCAGCTATTTTACAAAATAAACTACCACGAAAGTTAAAAGATCCAGGGATTTTTAGAATTTCGTGCTTAATTGGTAGCTTATCTGTTAATAATGCTTTAGCTGATCTAGGGGCGAGCATAAATGTTATGCCTTATAAAATGTTTAAACAGCTAGGTCTAGGGAAACCCAAACAAACTAGGATGAGCATTCAATTAGCTGATAAAACTATTAGAATTCCTATGGGTATAATTGAAGATGTACTCGTGAAAATTGATAAATTTATATTCCCAGTAGACTTTGTTGTTTTAGACATGGATGAGGACAATAATATTCCTTTAATTTTAGGAAGACCCTTTTTAGCAACTGCTAGAACTAAAATTGATGTTGGAACAGGAGAACTTATACTTTGTGTAGGTGACGAAACGATCACTCTTCAGGCTCTTGACTCGGCTAGGACATCGATAAATCAAGGTGAAAACATAAACTCTATTAATGACCATTCGTTTAAACCTTTTTTTCAGGAAGCACCGCGGAACTACACAACTGAGCCAGATCCTAGACCTCATGCCAACAAGGAAATAACTCATGAGGAACAAAGGCTTCAGATCGATGAACTAGACGAGTGGAAGACGCATTTCAAAGAGAAACTAGGAACACACGAAGCAAAACCGAGGCAACACCATAAGCCAAACCAATTTAAGATCGGAGATCAGGTATTGTTGAATAAAGCAGACCCTCGGATTGCCAATTCAGACCTTGATAAAAACGAAGAAATCCCTTTTGAGGTACGAATATCTTCCCATACGGAACAGTCGAGGTAACTAATTCTAAGTTCGACACTTTTAAGGTAAACATTACTCGACTCGAACTATATACTGAAAGTAGCATGAGAAAGGATTTTCACCTCCTCAAACCACCATGAATACGCGAATGAGAGGTAAGTCTAGCTTAAGACTTTAAACGAGTGCTTTTCGGGAGGCAACCCGAACATTAACCCCATTCATTTTCATATTTTTATTTTTATCTTTACTTTTAGCATCTAACTACAAACTAACCAAATTAATGAAACGCATTTTTCCCTACCACACGGCCTTGCACACGGGCTTGGCCGTGGCCATGTGGACACCACGGATTTACACACTGGCGTGGCAGAGATCATACGAACCAAGGACGAAAAATATCCAAACCACAGGCGGAGATAAAATGCCACGGCCGTGTGATACAGCCGTGGTCGACACTGATTTATCAACATGGGCGTGGCGACCTGCACACAGGCATGGGAGAAACGAATGAAACACAACACGGTCGTGCGATACGGCCGTGTGACCTAACACGCCCATGGCACACAGGCGTGGGAAGCCATCAAATCCCTCTTTCCTATTTAAACCCCCCTTTTTTCTCACTTTCTCCCCGATTTCTTCTTCAATCAAACCCTAGCCACCACACCCTTTCTTGGACTATTATCTCTCCCCCTTCATTTTTCTTTCCCCCTTTCCCTCATTCTTTCTTTACACCACCATTCCCATGTCGAAGAAGCGAAAGGACCCTAGCACAGTCTCCCCGTACGAGACCGATCTACATGAGTTCATGCCGGCCGCTTCATTTATCCGACAAGCCAAGGACATTTGAGTCCATTGAATTTTTCTTTTTCTTTTCTCTTCTCCTTTATTTTTCTTCCCTTTATCTTTCTTGTCTTTAATTTTTATTATTACATTTTCATTTCTTTGATTTAGGTTCTAAAGGTTGCTTGGGAATCACCACACCACGACCATAGACACCACCGCCATATTCATCTATGCCCAACTTACTGTTTCTTTTCCTTGATTTCATCCAAAATTCAGGAAGTTCACTTCTCTCCTTATCTTATGATTTTATATATTGTAGATATCTATCTTTGTACATTGAGGGCAATGTACATCTTAAATGTGTGAGGGGTGAATTTTAAAAGTTCCTAACTTTTTGCATTATTCTCAAATCCCAGAATTTTGTCTTTTCTTTCTCATATCACTATTAGAACAAATTCTGATTGATTTATGATTTTTATTGATATGTCTTGAATTAAAACATAGGCAGTTGTGCATTGATTGTTTAAACTTGAAGGCTTTAGAGAATCAAGCATGATAAGTTGATTTTTGAAAATAATTTTTTTTTTGCTAGGTTGTTTCCCCAAGTTTAGGTATTATCTTGAAATTTGAAGTTCAAAGGGTTTACATCAAAAACCATAATTTTTGTGAGATCTTGATCCTTTTAGAGCATATATTTTTCTTGCTCATTTTTTTTGTTTATGAGTGTGTCAACATTGATCTGTTATTCTAGAACTTGCTTCGATTATGCATGTCAAGACCACACTTTTGATTTGATATACTGAGATGATAAAGGCACTTAGGATTTAACCCACTTACTCCAAA
Source organism: Gossypium australe (assembly GCA_005393395.2). NCBI lineage: Eukaryota > Viridiplantae > Streptophyta > Magnoliopsida > Malvales > Malvaceae > Gossypium > Gossypium australe. The sequence goes on from CM016614.1 coordinate 130,262,832, forward strand.
AAGCCTACCTTCATAATTAACCTCTAGTGAACCCCTTTGATCCTAATTAACCATCTCTTGATTTACCCTTAATATTAACCCAAAACTCACTCTTTTTGATCTCTTTTTGATTCATTAAGAATTTTTCCTAACTCTTTTTTTTGTCGAGATTTGATTTGAGAAGTTGCCTAACTATGTTTTCCATTTCAGTTGTTAAATTCTTATTATTGTAAATACTAATAAAAAAAAAATTGAAATTATATCCATTATTAGTTCTATGTTTTTATGAGCTTAAACAGTAAATTTCACATCTTTAGAAGAAGCTCGTGTTATTAATGTAATTTTTCATATTTAGTTCGTTATTTCTAGTTAGGTAATTTGTTGATTCAATCTTGATTGTAACCTCCTCTTTCAGCTTGTGACCACACCCCTAACCAAGCCACGTTACAACCCTTTTTAAAGACCTTTTGATCGATGTATCATCTCAATTTATAGTGGTGGAGATTTGATTTTCATGCAAGCCTATGGTAATAACTTTTCATGTTGATTATTGAGTGCTTAATTTATTGTCCCTTAAACACTTCGAGTGATTTGAGTGAATCCTCAGTGAGGATGTTAACTCTGTGAAATTTTAAATCAAAGGTGATTACTTAGATAAGGGGGAATACCTATGTTTTCATGAATAAAATGCTCAACTTGGATTGTTTGAAACTTTGATGTTCTTTTAGTTGAATTCTCAATGTATGATTACCTGTGGATTATTTCGAAACATTATTGATAGGAGTTATAAGTTGAGAAGAATGAATTTTAATTGTGAGTTGAAGATTTTGCTTGAGGACAAGCAAATGCTTAAGTGTGGGGGTATTTGATAAACCGTAATATATACATATTTTAATCCCACATTTGGCATACTTTTGATGATTTATCCCTTGAATTGTGGAATTTGATGCTCATAATCCTTTAATTTCATGATTTATACTTAGGAGAGCATAGGAGGATGAAAAGAGCGAGAAACGGGCCAAAAACGGAGAAAATGGGCCAAAGTAAGAAATCAACACGGCCTGGAGTTCACCACACGGGTAAACCACATGGCCGTGGCACTTTAGCAGACTTGAACATGGCCTTGGGCTCGATTCTACGGGCGTTTACATGGGCGTGTCCCTACCGTGACCCGTTTTAATTCCACTCGGAATAGGATACTTGTGGGCCAAGTAAGGCATCCCGAAAGCCTATATAAACACCCTAGAGGGCAACTTAAAAGGGGAGTTCGACAGAAGGCTTCTATCAGGGCTTTTTGACAGGAGCGAAGCCAGAGAGGGCTGAATATAGGGAATTACTCGAAGAAAGCCAGTTGATCCATCTCAGAAGCCGGAATCACACTCAAGACTGAGGGGGTTTTAGGGTTTTTCTTTATGTTTTGTTGTTTAATTTCTTCTGAGATGTATTCTTTTATAAACATGAACTAAACCCCTCAAATACTTGAGGGGAAGACGGATCTTGTTATTGTTTTCTGAACTATATGATAAATACTTGATTTGTTCTTAATTATGTGTTCTTAATTCTTTCTTTGATATTCCAGGATATTGATTCAAGTATTGATGTGTTTATTCAGAGGAGCAAAAGTCCCTGTTTAATAGTAAATCTAGAATAATTAAGCGGAGTTGATCGCACTCCTAGAGATAGGACGACGAAAATCTACCGGATTAGGGTCAAACCTGATATGGGAGTCCATAAATCGAGTTAATGCAACACTAGGGGTTTTAATTAGAAAGAGATTTCAATTAATCAACCTAGGGTTAGACGTTATTAGTCTCGAAAGAGATAATAATATAAATTAGGGAATCCTACGGATCAAGTCAAGTGAATAAATTTTCTCGTTTAGAGTTAAATAACAAGTGAAGTTTAGGTGGATTCTTCCTCGAGTATTGTCTTAATCAATTGATTTTCTCAAAAGTATTTTCCCAATTCATTCTCTGTGTCTTGGCATCCTTAGCTTAGGAATTAATTAGATAAATATCAATCCCCTTTATTTTAGGCTAGATAATAAAAAGAAAGTTAGTACTAGTACTTTTGGTTCCCTTGGGTTCGACATTCCTGTCTTGCCACTAAGCTATACTACTGTTCGATAGGTGTGCTTGCCTCAAATCGTGGTGATAGTTAGTTTTTAGGCTCGATCATTCATTATATAAATATTAAAACTCTCAGACATGATCAGACACACGACTGAACCACATGCCCATGGGACAGACCGTATGTCACACACGACCTAGACACACACCCGTGTGGATAAAATATGGCTATTTACCAAGCCATTTGCCACCCCTTTATTGCACTCACCTACATAACATAACATAGCACCAATTCAAGCTTATACATACAATCAAATCATCCATAACCAAGACATCAACACATGCTAACATCTAATATACATAAACATCACATATCTTATCATCTCAAATCATGCAAGTTTCCTCATTCATGAAAGGTATCATCATATGATTATACTTATACCAATATTAGCCAATTTCAAATGGCCTTATACAAAATGAACTTCTAACCAACATAAGCCAACACATTTGGCCAAATCAATTATGACATATAACAAAATGACCAAGTCCTTTATACATGCCATAATACAAAATGTTGAATTCATTGATACCAAAATAATGGTTGATAGTGTGAATGGATCTCCGACTATCTCCAATCCCAAGCTAGCTTGGTGACACTATAAGATAAGGGAAAGAAAGGGGAGTAAGCTATACAGCTTAATAAGTTCATATGCAAATAATAAAAAACATTAATTATACATTTATCATATGCATGACATAACTTGAATCAACATAAATGTCATTAAATCTTCATGAACATAACATATTCAATCATATTCTTACCAATAGATCATCATATATCGAATCTATTTCCATTGAGTTTTTTCGTACATACCTGCACTAACTCATAACATAATCACATACTTTCTCATTCTTGACATACCCGTTGAACCACTTGGAATACTATCGGATACACGGAAATCTTTGCACATAAGTGCCACTGATGTAGCCAATGCTACCACAAATCTCATAACACATACAAGCTCGCTCTCGAGCTATCCTCAAGCCTGCTCACACAAGCTGTCAGTCGAGACGTAATTACGTAGTACTACTCAAAAAAGCTGTTAGGTATCCACAACATATGCTGGTATACCCAGCCACCGGTAGGACGTACAGGACCAGCACCCGGGACACACAAATCACATAATCACATGGGTTTCTAGTGACATGTCACTTGTCCCCTAATCTATGCCTAAGGTTCAACCGGGATTTTTCTCTTGCCGGAACTTCGTCGAATATGCTCGTAGAATCAATCATACATTTCATGCAATATCAAAACATTAAAATACAAATATAACATTGCATTATTTACATACAAACTTAACTCGGTACAAAAATAGTGAAAATGGACCTAATCGTCAAACACTTTATTTTCCCCCGATCTAGGTCCGAACGTCATTTTTCTTGATATATAATAGCAAATTTAGCTCATTTAATACTCACATTATTCAATTTAGCCAAAAAATCACATCATGGAAAAATTACATTTTTGCCCCTACCTTTTCAACTTTTTACATTTTAGTCCCTAGGCTCGTAAAATGAAATGTGTTCAATTTATTTAATACACAAGCCTAGCCAAACCATTTTCACACTCATAACAGCCTAAAATTTCCATTAAATCACACTTTTACTACATATTTTATAACTTTTACAAATAGGTCCTTTTTGACATTTTTACCGAAAATCACTTAGCAAAAGTTGTTTATCCAACATCAAATTTGCATAATCTACCATTAAACATCAAATTACACAAATATCTAACATGTTTCAAACTCTAGACCTTGATTATTTCTGAAATTAGTGGTAGAAATAAATAGATCGGGTTACAACAATTTCAAAAATGTAAAGAGCATTAAAAACGGGACAAGAACGGACTTACAATCGAGCTTGAAAGCTTGGCCAAAAACCCTAGCTATGGCTTCTCCAAAATTTCAGCTAGCATGAAGAATATGAACAAAATTTGGCCTTTATTTTACTTATTAATTCATTTAGTTACTAAATGACCAAAATGCCCTTAATGCATAACTTTGAAATTTCACCTAACCATGTCCATTTTTGTCCACCAACTTAACCAATGGTCTAATTACCCTTTAAGGACCTCTAATTTAAAATATTATAGCAATTGGACACCTCTAACATATAGAACTCAAATTTTGCACTTTTGCAATTTAGTCCCTTTTACTAAATTGAGTGCCCAAACGTAAAAAATTTTTGAATGAAATTTTCATGAAATCATTCCATAAAACTGCATACCATAAAAATATAATAAAAATAAATTTTACTGCATCAGATTTTTGGTCCCGAAACCACTGTTTCGACTAGACCCAAAATCGGGCTGTTACATTTATGTAATTTTATTTCTATGTTTTTCACCAAAAAAAAATACTTATCATGGAGAATAGGCAAACACAATAGACTTCACAAAAACACTAAATTTTCAAGAATGTATCATGTTCATAACAATAAAATCATCACAAAAATTCATCCATCAATATGCAAAAAATTATAAACAACTTATAACTCAAAAATATACTTTAGCTTATTGCGGTGTAATCCTTTACAAGCTATTTAAGCTTTTGTACTTCTTTAGCTTTCCCATGCACGGTCCTTCATTTTTCTTTTCTTGTAGCCTCTTTCCTGCATTTAATATATTGTGCTTTTACTCATTTTCATTGCAAAAAAGTAACAGAGGCCCATGCATCCTTAAACGCATGGTGGAATATTAAGTCCCACCCATCATCTCACAATCCCCAGCCCTTTTTAATAATACTTTTTGATGCAAGACACTAATAAAGAAAGAGAAAAGGAGAAGATGGTAGTGATGGTTAGGAAGTCAGTTCACTTGAGTTAAGCAGAAAGCCGAAATATGCAAAGAGGAGGAGAATGATAGTCTAGTATGTTGCTACCCCTTCTATGGGGTATTTATAGGTGAGGGATTTCCTTGTCCAATTACGTCACTTCATCAACAATTTTGGGATAAGATGATCATGCCAACCTAGGGCATTAGTTGTCATGTAAGACACTAGCATTCCCCGTATTGAAGGTGTAATGATCCAATTTTAGCTGGTTTCCAAAAATGCGATTTCAAAATCAAATTATGTAAATTTAATATGTGAAATTATGAATAGAAGAAATTACATATTTAGTATGAAAATATATTATTGAATTGTCTAGTAATTAAATTGAGAAAACAAGTAATTATAATGTAGGAACTAAATTGTAAAAGTTCAATCGTTATTAAATTTTAATTTAGAAAAATGTCATAAAGCTAAATTAGTAATTCAACCAAGGGCAAATAGTTATTAATAACCATTTTTATAACATAGATAAGTGGAGTGTTGTAACATCCTAGATTAGGGGTTATGCGTTCGTGCGTAATTTATGAGATAGTGGGCTTAGTGGGTGTGTTGGATGTGTTCTGAGGAGTTTTGGGAACCCTAAGATATGAGGAAATGTATGGAAATATAAGGAAATGTATGGAAATGTAAGGAAATGTATGGAAATGTATGGAAATGTAAGGAAATGTATGGAAATGTATGGAAATGTAAGGAAATGTATGAAAATGTAAGGGAATGTAAGGAAATGTAAGGAAATGTGAGGAAATGTGAGGAAATGTAAGGAAATGATCTAGAAATGATTCAAAAGAGGAAAGTAAACATTTCGGGAAACTTGGAAATGTAAGGAAATGTTAAGTTTAAAGGAGGCAAACGAAAATTTTTGGAAACTTGGAAATGTAAAGAAATGTCAAGTTTTAAGGTTTAAAAAGAGGAAATTAAGGCAAGGTGGCCTTAAGAAAATTAGTAGGAGGAATTTGACACACAATCAGGCTTGGAAAAGTGGCCTGAAGATGTCACTTAAGGCCCAGGTGGGTGACGCCACAAGCAGGTATTTGGGCCAGGGTTCGAGTCACTCGGGGAGCAAATAAAGAAGTTTTATTTTTGCTTCCAGAAGCAGAGAGGTGGACGGCACAAGGCTTCTAAAAGAGGAGTTTTATTCTCTTTAAATTTCGTCTAAATAGGAGATAAATAATGGATTTATTTATCATTATTTTCAAGAGATAATGGTTGGATTAAATTCTTTTATTTTGTGATAATTAAAAGGATAAAGCTATCAAAATAGAAGAGTGGTGGCCAAGTAAGGGACTCTAGCTTAGTAAATTTGGCTATAAAAGGAAAAGAGAGGCCATTCTTCATTCATTCTTTTCTCTTTAAGGAAACCTCTACCGAAAATTCCCTAGCAAACTTTCTCCTTTCTTCATTGTTTTGCCAAGCCGAAAATACACCTTGTGTTCTAGCCGAATCCTCCATCTTTATTCTTCCTTCTCTTTTCTTTCTAATCCCTCCAAAAGCCGAAAGTTGTGAGAGCATCATTTAGCCATAGCCAAATCTCTGAAGGTTGAAGTGAAGGTGCAATCGATTTCTTCAAAAAAGGGTAAGATCCAAGTTTGGTTTCCATTCTTTTATATTTTAGACTTATCGAAATTTAGGGACTAATTCCTATTATTGATCTTGGCCGAATCATGGAAGGAAAGTTTCGGGATTTACTAAGTGTCGACTACAAGGAAGGAGAAGTTCTTTTCCCGAAGGTACACTATAAGCCGCGTGTTCCCTAGTTATTCGGTGAGTTTCGAGATTTAAAATCCACAAGGTAAGTGTCTATAGCATTCGGCCAAGGCCTATTTTAGTAGTTAGATCTATTATTATGTGTTTTAAGCCAAAAACTAACAGATTCAAGGGATCTAGTGAGTAGCCGATTTCAAAGGAAAAGAATACAAGTTTTCGGGATTTGACTATAGTCAATTCGACAACAAGGTAGGTTTTAAGAATACAAATCCTACTAGGATTTGGTTTTATAGGCTTTATGCTAACATACTAAGGTTACCAAATGTAGGAATTGAGATCTAAAGCAATAGATCAGTTTTTTCGGGATTTCAAGGAATTCGTTAAGCAAATCAGGTGTGTACCCTACACTATCTTTAATACGTTTTATGGCAATATTTAATATAAGTATGTATAAGAATGTGAATATGGCTAAGGTACCCTAATGTGGTACAAAGTACTCAGGTACGTTTCCTACTTCTACTAGGATTACGAAATATGTTATATTTTAACATGTGAAAAGTGACATGAATGTGAATTTAAGTATGATATGCATGATATGAATAAAATGGGGCATTCGGGTTATATGAGAAAGGGGAAGTGAATGTGGTGACTTCGGTCTCACTATCTGAATGTGGTGGCTTCGGTCACATTATCTGAATGTGGTAACTTCGGTTACATTATCTGAATGTGGTAACTTCTGTTACATTATCTGAATGTGGTGTCTCATGACACAATTATCTGGTGGCTATGCCACGAATTATATATGGGCGATGAGCACGTCGACTGCAGCGACTGCCTTCGATGGAGTGTAGCGGAAGGAGGGTTGACTTAGTAGTCCCCACGGTGTGCAGGTTGGTACGGGGATGTGTAGCGGATGGCATCTAGGTTTGTGTTCGGGATTGCATCATTATCTTGAATTATTATGTGAACATGATATGTATGGTATGCCTAAATCTATTAAATTTTAGTGTTGGTTGCACATTGAATCTGTTTGACTCACCCCGTTGGGGAATATTTTTCAGGTGATGAGCAGTAATGGACTGGGTCGGCAGGAGCTTAGGGATGGCCATGCACAGCAAGAAATCTATGATTTGGACTTTGATTTTCTTTAAGTACTTTGGTTTTAAATTTGGGTTATATTTGATGTAATATGGCCATAGTGAACTATTTTATTTCTGTCTTATTGTTTAATTATGTTTACAAATTTTTATTAAGTTAAAGATTAAGTAATTCATTTTTTAATATACTCTATATGTTTTATCACTTAAAAATTAAAAAGGGTTTTCAATATAAAATCGAATTCGTTTTCAACTCAAGCCCAACCCAAAACAATATTTTTTCTAAAAAGCGCACAAGTTTTTCCTATGAAGCAAAAGAATTTGAACCGGTTTTCTTGAGGAACATACCAAATCTGGTCAAAGCTCGTGGGCCGGGTTTGGGGTGTTTCAAGTGTGATGATTTCATCCATTCACTTTTTAATTAATAAAAATAATTATATATTATAATCATTAAGTTAAGTTAATTAAGTTTAATTAAACCTATTAACCTAAGTATATATGTCGTAACCATTTTTAAAAAACGGGAATCGACTTTTAAAAATAGGGAGTCGCCACCGATCTTTGTTAGGTGTGACCGGATCACCTTTGTTTTAATAAAATATTTTGATTTACTAAAACAATAATTTTGGTCTACGAAATCTGAGAGAACGGGTTCGGGAGTCGGTTACGTGCAAGGAAGGGTTAGCACCCTTGCAACGCCCACATTTGGTACCAAATCGATTGATGTTGTCCCAATGTTGAAAACTTGAAAATATTTAGGGTAAAAAGAATTAAAAGAATGGGTTAATTAAATCGGGCTTGAATCTCCAGATTAACTCGTTTCAAAGAAATAAAGTACCATACCCAACACGTTAGGGTATAACACATTTATACTCTGACACCGAGATCATCTTTGATCTTCAAAGCGTATAAAGGATATTTGGTTATTTAGTTGAACGAAAAAAAATCGACACCCAGCACGTTAGGGTGTGATCTTTCAAACTTCTGAACAAGTAAATATTGCCTTATTTTTTTGAAAGATTTTAGTTTTTAAACAATGGCAGATGTAATATTTAAATAACATGCATCATTTGTTTGAAGTGCGATGACAACTCGTATCGAATAACTACATTAGGATTTAATGCGCGATGTGATGGCATAAGATGGGAACAGTAACGATCATGGGACGAAAATACATAAATAAAATACTATACGAATGAATAACGGTGATATGAAAATACGAATAAACCAATTACAATAAGTGCAATGGTAATGCTCGCATAACCTGTACTACTAAAATATTGACATTAATAATAGAAGAAATAATGAAATAAGTATGATGAGTAATAATCCAAAAAATAAATAAAGTAAAATTATCAAAAATTTTAAAGGGCATAATGGTTTAAAATGAATAATTCATAAAACGATTTTAAATAATAAAACAAGGTATATAAGACTATTTAGATTAAATGATAAAAAATTTAAAGAAGTCTAAAATGAACGATATTTAAAGCAATTTAGAGTAGATGATATGGAAATAATTTTAAAAATAATTAACGCAAAATAATTCAAAGCAAAGTAACATGTAAGGTTCAAAGTAAATAATGTGTAACAAGGAAACTTAGAATAAAACAATTCAAAGATAAATGTTAAAGAAAAGTGTAATAGGTAATATCTATAAGTTTAGAATATTAAGTAATATATGTGAAATTTGAAATAAAATGATAGTTTAAAAATAACGAATTTTAAAATACATATAACATAGTTTGGTCTAAATAATATATGAAATTTGAAATAGATAATATAACTTTAAATAATACGTGATTTTGAAATGAATAATACGTGAAAGAAATTAAAAAGAGTAATATACGAAATGTTTTTTTTTTGAAATAATCAGTATATGTAAAAATAAATAAATAATATATAAGATAAACTAAAACAAATAATAAAATAAAATAAATATATATGAAGAATTTTAAAATGAACAACCTAAAAAAAATCCAAACTACATAACGTATAACATTTTAGGATAAACAATATGTATAAAAAGAATTTTAAATAACTAATATATAAAATCAGTTTAAAATCAAAGGTTAGGGACTAAATTAAAGTGAAATAGAAATAATGGGGTGAGATCATTAAAAGGTAAAAAAAATGCGAACGGGGTTCAATCAAGAAGCCTCGAAAAGGGGGGGACCAAATGCGCGATTATCCCTTTCCAGGGGTATGCGCAGATCCCCCTAGCAAAACGACGCCGTTTCTTTATTATTACTTAAAACCAAAGGTTTTTTTGTTTATTCATTTTTCCCTGTTTCAGAAGAACGAAGTCCCCCTTTTTTCTCCATATTTTCCTTTGACTTCTGTTAGGGTTTCCTTTGAAACCATTTTACGCCGCCGATCGGGCTTCCTCAGCCACCTTTCGCACCACCGAGCCATCATCGTATCTGTGGCCGGTGATGCCTCAAAATCGGGCCTTTAGGCTCTCTTCCAAACCCTGTTGAAACTCCGAAAACCCAGAGGGGAAACTCGCTTCTTCCCTTGGGGTTCGGCTTCGTCGACGGAGACAAGACTCTGCCGACGCACACCGAAGGTTCAGGTATGGCCTCCTCCCTTTTCTTTGATTGTTGTTTATTAAAGGTTTGAGATAACAAAAACAAAATGATGAAAAACAGTAAATAATGATAGGAAAATAGAAAGTAAAATCGACCTTAAAAGTTTCTGTTCTTCTTTTTGATTTCTAAATGTTGGTTCAAAGTTCGTAAAAAAGGAACTTTTGCTACAAAATTTGCTTCGATTTTGTTATAATCGAATTTGCAAAGATTTTTGCTCTTGGTTTTTTTGTGTCTTTTTTGGTAATGCGTCTCGGGGGGGAAGAAGAGAATACGAAAGGTTTCCTCTCTCTTTTTATAACTGATTTGCAGGTTTCTTTATTTGCTTCGTTCTCTGTTGCTGCGTCTTTCTCCGTTTGCAGGGTATGGGCGAACGACGCTGGTGGAAGCCGAGGCGCGGGGAGCGTGCTCGTGGTGCAGTGTGCGGGCACGGGGAACGACGCGCGTGGGAGTGGCGGACGAGGTGAAGCTGGGGCGACGCGCGTGTAGGGGACGCGCGGTGGCGCTGGAAGGGGAGGAGCCCTAGGGTTTCCTTTCTGCCGAAATCTCCTAAGGTCTTGGGCCATTGGGCCGCGGTTTTGGGCTAGGTTAATTTAGGTTAAAATGGGCCACTCGGGTTTTTGTTATTTTGGGTGAATTGGGCTTTGAGTCTGATGTAAATGGACATTGTTCTTGGACCTTATTAATGGACTGTTGGATTTATTAATGGACTTTTTTATTCTGGTTTTTATTTTATTGTTTGATGGGCCCGGGCACAAATTGGGTCTTACAGCTGCCCCTCTTTGCTCATTGTCGTGAAACGAGAATAGAGCAAAGACAAAAGAAGAACCAATTTTGCCCGGTTTTGGTGGGCTTTGACTTATTGGTCCTTGTCTTCCTTAACATCCTCAAACTCTACTGTAGCCTGTTGTTTTGATCCATTCTGCCACTACTTCCGGAGTGATAGGGTCTGTAGCTTCAATTTGCTCTTGCTCAATCTTCTTTGTCCACTGGAACTTCGAGGTAATGAATCTGAATTTTCCAATTTGCTTCCTTGCTATCTCAAGAAGACTTCAATCTTCAGTCTGCTCCATTACCATCTCTAGGGAACGAGATTTGAACTTTCCAATTTGCTTCCTTACTATCTTCAGAAAGACTAAAAATGCCTTAGCGCGCGACCCGAGGCTTAACTCACCTCTCGCAATATGAATTGATGATGATTTTTTTTGAAGTACAGAGATTGAAAAATACCTCGGCGTGTGACCTGAGGCTCAACTCACCTCTCGTAGTATGAGTTGATTTTTTGAACAGAAATTAAAGAACACCTCAGGGTGTGACCTGAGGCTCAACTCACCTCTCGTATTATGAGCTGATATTTGGGAAAATAAAAAATTGAAAAACACCTCAGCACGTGACCTGAGGCTCAACTCACCTCTCGTATTATGAGTTGATATTTGAGAAAATAAAAATTGAAAAACACCACAGCGCGTGACTTGAGGCTCAACTCACCTCTCGTATTATGAGTTGATATTTGGGAAAATAAAAATTGAAAAACACCTCAGCACGTGACCTGAGGCTCAACTCACCTCTCGTATCATGAGTTGATATTTGAAAAATAAATTGAAAAACAGGAATTGAAAAACACCTCAGCGTGTGACCTGAGGCTCAACTCACCTCTCGTATTATGAGTTGATATTTGAAAAAATAAAAATTGAAAAACACCTCAGCACGTGACTTGAGGCTCAACTCACCTCTCGTATTATGAGTTGATATTTGGGAAAATAAAAATTGAAAAACACCTCAGCACGTGACCTGAGGCTCAACTCACCTCTCGTATTATGAGTTGATATTTGAAGAATAAATTGAAAAACAGGAATTGAAAAACACCTCAGCGTGTGACCTGAGGCTCAACTCACCTCTCGTATTATGAGTTGATATTTGAAAAATAAAAATTGAAAGACACCTCAGGGTGTGACCTGAGGCTCAACTCACCTCTCGTATTACGAGTTGATATTTGAAAAATAAAAATTGAAAAACACCTCAGGGTGTGATCTGAGGCTCAACTCACCTCTCGTATTATGAGTTGATATTTTGAAAAGAAATTGAAAAACACCTCAGGGTGTGACCTGAGGCTCAACTCACCTCTCGTATTATGAGTTGATATTTTGAAAAGAAATTGAAAAACAACTCAGGGTGTGACCTGAGGCTCAACTCACCTCTCGTATTATGAGTTGATATTTTGAAAAGAAATTGAAAAACACCTCAGGGTGTGACCTGAGGCTCAACTCACCTCTCGTATTATGAGTTGATATTTTGAAAAGAAATTGAAAAACAACTCAGGGTGTGACCTGAGGCTCAACTCACCTCTCGTATTATGAGTTGATATTTTGAAAAGAAATTGAAAAACACCTCAGGGTGTGACCTGAGGCTCAACTCACCTCTTGTATTATGAGTTGATATTTTGAAAAATAATTGAAAAACACCTCAGGGTGTGACCTGAGGCTTAACTCACCTCTCGTATTATGAGTTGATATTTTGAAAAATAATTGAAAAACACCCCAGCGTGTGAACTGAGGCTCAACTCACCTCTCGTATTATGAGTTGATATTTTGCAATCAGAATTTCATAACATCATCTGGTGGAACTCGGATGTCTTCTTTCTCCTTGGTTCGGTACAGCTATCGTCAAAACTTCATGTTCTACTGGTGTACCTGTATGCGTCATGAGTGATGTTATCATGATATGCACGTGTTTGTCTTAAATGCTTTTATGCCTACATGATTATGCCATGTGCCCTGGGTTTGCTTGTCGTGTGTCTCTTTTCATCACGACTTTCATGATGACCGGTATCCATTGCCTCGATTCTTGTCTCCTTTCAGGTTTTGCATCTATCCTCAAGTTTTTACGGGCAATCTGCATTTCTCGCATATCGCCCTTTTCCCCCTGTTGAACTTTGTCCTTGCTTTGAGGCTCTTGTACTTACCAGATCCTCATCCAGGTAATGCTCAACATTCCTTTTGTTTAGAGTATGTAATTTTACTATTTCTCATTTAAATGAACCAAACATGAGATGTCTGAAAATGGGAAAGTAAGTATGGAAGGGGTACCTCACACCCATATTTACTTCAAGAGTGTTAATAAAATTGACAAGGAATAATTCAATAAAGGAAATGTCATAAAAAGGGAAGTAGGTTCAATTGTCGCAAGTGCTTTGGATATCTAACGCATGAACTTTTCGCGTTTCTTCATCCTGGATCTTTTCGAGCAAAGCCTCTTGTGTAGAGGATTTTGAGCTTCCGAGTCCGCTTCAAATATTAATGTCTCGCCCTTTGACTCCTTGTTCAAATCGCCCTAGCTCTTTATGCCCGAATCCCCTCCATTAGGATGCCCTTTCGGGTTTTCATCCCAATTTTGTTTATCAAGACGCCCTTTTCGGGTTTTCATCCTGTTTTTTTTAGGCGTAGTATTTCTTCACGGCATTTGAGTTTACCGGATTTGGTAACTCCTTTCCATCCATTTCAATGAGGATCAAAGCTCCACCGGAGAAAGCTTTCTTCATGACATATGGCCCTTCCCAATTTGGTGCCCATTTTCCTCGAAAGTCTTTTTGTATGGGGAGAATCTTCCTCAGTACGAGTTCTCCCTCACGAAATTCTCTCGGCCGTACCTTCTTGTCATGGACGTTGACCATTCTTTTCTGGTACATTTGTCCATGACAAATTGCCTTCAAGCGTTTTTCCTCGATAAGATTTAACTGGTCATATCTAGCTCGAACCCATTCCGATTCTTCTAGTTCTGACTCCATTAGGACTCGCAGGGAGGGGATCTCAACTTCAATGGGCAGCATAGCTTCCATTCCATAAACCATAGAGAAAGGAGTTGCCCCCGTAGAGGTCCGCACACACGTGCGATATGTATATAGAGCAAATGGTAGCTTCTCGTGCCAGTCTTTATATGTCTCAGTCATTTTCCCAATAATCTTCTTAATATTCTTGTTAGCAGCTTCTACCGCTCCGTTCATCTTTGGACGATAGGGTGAGGAATTATGATGCTTTATTTGAAATTGCTCACACACTTCCTTCATCATCTTGTTATTCAGATTCAAGGCATTATCTGAGATGATTCTCTCAGGCAAACCGTATCGACATATGATCTCCTTTTTTAAGAACTTGCACACTGCAGTCTTTGTCACATTAGCAAACGAAGCGGCTTCTACCCATTTCGTGAAGTAATCTATGACCACAAAAATGAATCGATGTCCATTAGAAGCCTTCGGGGAAATTGGCCCTATAACATCCATGCCCCACATAGAAAAGGGCCACGGAGAAGTCATAACGTGAAGGGGCGAAGGTGCTGCGTGAATTTTATCGCCGTAAACTTGACATTTGTGGCACTTTCGTGCGTAACTAATGCAGTCACTTTCCATTGTCAGCCAGTAATAACCGAGCCTCATAATATGCCTAGCCATAGTGAAACCGTTAGCATGCGTTCCATAAATTCCTTCATGGACATCTTCAAGTATCTTTCAGGCTTCGATAGTATCCACACATCTCAGGAGCACTTGATCTTTTCCCTTTTTGTATAGGATGTCCCCATCAAGAACAAACCCCGTCGCCATCCTTCTGATTGTTTTTTTGTCGTCCTCATTTGCTCGTTCGGGATATCTTTGATTCTTGACATATTCTACGATATCATGGAACCATAGTTGCCTATCTGCCTCTTTTTCGATGCTAAAACAATATGCAGGGGCCTCGTATATGCTCATTTGGAGAGGCATTATTTCCGTTTCTTGGCTTGCTTTGAACATTGAAGCCAAAGTGGCTAGGGCATCGGCTAACTGGTTCTCTTCTCGTGGGAAGTAATTAAAGGTTACTTCTTCAAATTCTTTGATCAGCTCTATCACGAGATCGTGATATTTGACTAACTTCGAGTCTCTCACTTCCCAATCTCCACGGATTTGGTAAATCACCAATGCCGAATCCCCGGATACCTTTAAGATTTTGATGTTTCGTTCAATAGCTGCGCGAAGTCCCATGATGCAAGCCTCGTATTCCGCTATGTTATTGGTACAGAAGAAATTTAATCTGGCAGTGAATGGGTAATGATTCCCTTCTGGTGACACTAAGACTGCTCCAATCCCATGCCCCAATGCATTTGATGCACCATCAAAGCTCATCTTCCATGATTTTTTATTTGACGACTCACATTCTTTTTCCGTAATGCACATCAAGTCTTCATCCGGGAAGTCAAATTTTAACGGCTCGTATTCCTCTGTAGTTCGAGCTGCTAGGAAGTCGGCTATCGCGCTCCTTTTTATCGACTTTTGGTTAACGTAGATGATGTTGTACTCCGATAGTAGGATTTGCCATCGTGCCATTCTTCCTGAGAGTGCCGGTGATTCCATCATGTACTTTATTGGGTCCAATTTTGAAATCAACCACATCGTATGATACAACATATATTGTCTGAGCCTTCGAACCACCCAGACCAAAGCACAACAAAAATGTTTTTTCAATTGACGGATACTTCGCTTCACACCCCGTGAATTTCTTGATGAGGTAGTAAATCGCCTTTTCTCTTTTCCCTGACTCATCATGTTGCCCCAGTACACAACCCATGGAATTTTCGAACACAGTCAGATACAATATTAACGGTCTCCCGGGAGTTGGCGGTACTAGCACCGGGGGATTGGACAAATATCGTTTTATCTTGTCGAAAGCCATTTGACACTCCTCATTCCATTCTCCAGAATTGTGTTTTCGGAGGAGTCGGAAAATTGGGTCGCATTGGTTGGTAAGCTGAGCAATAAATCGAGCGATGTAGTTCAACCTCCCCAAAAATCCTCTGACTTCCTTTTGTGTGCATGGAGGCAGTAACTCCCGTATGGCTTTTATCTTGTCTGGGTCTACCTCGATACCTCTCTCACTGACGATAAAGCCCAGTAATTTTCCAGAGGTAACGCCGAAGGTACACTTGGCTGGGTTAAGCTTCAGCTGGAACTTTCTCAGTCTTTCAAACAGCTTCCTGAGGTTCCCGACATGCTCTCTTTCCCCTCGAGATTTGGCAATCATATCGTCGACATAGACTTCTATTTCTTTGTGCATCATGTCATGAAACAGCATCACCATTGCCCTCTGATATGTTGCCCCAGCGTTCTTTAGTCCGAATGGCATTATCTTGTAGCAGAATGTTCCCCACATCGTCACAAAGGTAGTTTTCTCCATATCCTCGAGAGCCATCTTTATCTGATTATAACCCGAGAATCCATCCATGAAAGAAAATAATGAATGTCTCGCTGTGTTATCTACCAATGTGTCGATGTGTGGCAAGGGAAAATTATCTTTTGGGCTTACTCGGTTCAGGTCGCGATAATCTATGCACATTCGCACCTTACCATCTTTCTTCGGTACTGGGACTATATTAGCCACCCATTCTGGATATTTAGAGACTTGTAAGAAGCCAGCATCAAATTGTTTTCTTACTTCTTCTTTTATCTTTAGCAACATTTCAGGTCTCACCCGTCTTAGCTTTTGTTGAATGGGTCTGCATTCTGGCTTTAGTGGGAGTCTATGGACCACTACATCCTCGTTCAAACCTGGCATGTCCTGATACGACCATGCAAACACTTCTTTGTACTCATGAAGCAAGGCGATCAAATTATGTTTGGTGTGCTCTGAAATGGAGGTCCCAATTTTCACTTCTTGCCTCTTTTCTTCGTTTCCCAAGTTCACTGCCTCAACAGATTCTTCATGAGACAGAATCTGTTTATCTTCTTATTCTATCATTCTCAGTAAGTCAAGGGTTGAGACATAATCTTCAGCATTTTCCTTAGCTTCGGATTCTCCTAAACAAACAGCTTACTCGAAATCGATTCTAGGATTTGTAACGGGATTGTTCACGTCGTCGATATCTGAGCACCTGAAAGGTAAATGGAAAAGAAACTATAGAGGAGCATCGAGGTACTGGAACCTACAAACGCGATACTATGGCATGATATGGGATATATATAAAGACAGGTTATGAGAGGAGGGAATAAATATGAAGTCAATGAGAATGAGAGACCATGACAAAATGCATTTTCATTAATGTTCATTTAAAAGCTAAATAGCCAACATAAACTCTTATAATAGATTCCCCCCACAACTTAGGGGCATACAAGAAGTGAGCATTGAGCATTACTTTGGGGAAAACTTAGAAACTACGAGAAGGTCCACGGCAGTCCAGTTATTCAAAACAAATCCAGGGGGGCTTGGGCGTATCATTGAAATGTCTTTCTCTGCATCATTCACTCTGTCAATGACGTTTATGCTGAAGCTCTGAAAGCCCTTTTCAACCGATAACAACGTGTTTGGTGAATTATCTCTCCCCGGGTATATCATTCCTGCAGATGTAAATGTTTTCGACAAGGGCGGATACATTATGGGCTCCCATTCCACTTCCCGACCTGATGCTCTTGCAATCCTCCTTTCTTGCTCTTTCTGTAACTGTTTCCTTCTTTGTCGCACGTCAGGCTTGAATCCTAAACCACATCGAGCCTTGTGATGTACTGGCTTTAGTGCTCTGGCCATTCCTTGCTGGTACTTTCCCAACCCTTTCTTCGCTCGGGCTCCTTTTCCCACAGTCAGCTTGATTCCCATCTTGGTATTCCTCAATAATTTGGGTGCGGGGATTTTATTTCCTTCAACAACGAATGTAGCATTGATAAATTTGAAGGAGCGGAAGGAACATTCTACTGCATCTTTATTTGCTTCGATGTAGGGCGTGTCAGTAGCGACAGACGCAACAATGTCTTCTTCACCGACGACCGTGATCAAATGGTTATCCATGAAAAACTTGATCTTTTGATGGAGAGACGAAGGAACTGCCCCGGCGGAATGGATCCAAGGCCTCCCTAAGAGGCAGTTATACGAAGGTGCGATGTCCATGACCTAGAACTCAATATCGTATGTACATGGGCCCACTTCTAGAGGAATCTCGATCTTTCCCATGACCTCTCATCGTGTCCCATCAAACGCCCTTACCGCGGAATGACAAGGCCTTAGGTAAGACATATCAACTGGCATCCTGGACAGTGTAGCCAAAGGCATGACATTGAGTGCAGACCCATTATCGATGAGCACGTTCGGTATTATATAGCCTTTGCAACCGGTCGTGATGTGCAATGCTTTTACAGAACCCCTACCATTCGGTGGTATTTCATCATCACTGAAAGAGATGAAATTATCCGCATTCAAGTTGTTCACCCACCTATCAAGCTTTTCAACGGGTACGTTACTCGGCACATACGCTTGGTTTAACACTCTTAATAAAGCGTTTCGGTGTGGTTCTGAGTTTAACAGTAGAGATAACACTGAGATCTTTGCCGGTTGCTTGTTCAATTGCTCCACGATGTTATACTCGCTGTGCTTGATAAACCTTAGAAATTCATGTGCTTCATCCTTATTCACGGGTCTTTTAATTCCCTGTTCGGATGGAGTTTCAGTCTCGACCACCGCCTCATGCATTGGTGCCTTTCCTTTCTGATTCGAGGCAATGGTCTTCTTACTTGGTTCAACCACCTTGGGAGAATAACATCTCCCGCTGCGGGTAAAATGCCCCACCTCGCTAACACTTCCATTCGTAGCTTCGGGCGTGGTAATGTTGACGTCGTATTTCCAAGGCACTGCATTGTCATCCTTGTAAGAGAACGGAGCTGGTACTTTGATTATCATCTTTGGTTCGACTTCCTTCTTCTTGACCTCATAATAAATCACCAGAGGTCAATCGACACTATAATGGATGGCTGGTGGTTGATCATCGGAGGCGCATATTTCCCCTTCCTCGGCCTCGTTCGTTTTATCAAAGATCTTGACCTCCTTGTTGTCCATCATGTCTTGAAGTAACTCTTTGAATTTCCCGCAAGACTGGATGTGATGCCCTTCTGTGCCATGAAAGACACAAAAATTTTGACCCCTTGTACTTTCCTCCTTGGAACTTTTCTTGAACAAGCCTTTCTCAGTCATTATTTCCCATACTTTGCTCAAAGGTGTCTTTATTTCAGATACGCAATTTTTAACTCGCCACCTGTCCTCCTTCGTCACCATGCTCACGTTCCCTTCAGCATGGTTAGGGAGCAGATTTTCAGCCATATTATTAATACCATCAAATCGTAAAATGCCCGCATCAATAAGACCTTGAACCCGTTTTTTGAAAGCTAGGCAATTTTCTGTCGAATGTCCCCGGTTTCCAGCATGATACATGCAACTGGCGTTAGGATCGTACCATTTTGGGTATGGAGGTTTCAGAGGTTCCATATAATATGGGGATATTAATTGTTTTTCCAGTAATTTCGGGCACAGCTCTCCATACGACACAGGGATAGGGGTGAATTGAAGTTTCTCAGGGTTGGGTTTTGCTAGTCTTTGTTCATTTTTGGGCTGACTTTGAGCAGGTGTAATACTTGGCAGGAATATGGTGAATGGTCTTTGGCTATCAGTGGCATGGACGGGGTAAGGAGGAGGTGTTTGATAGTAAGGGTTTTGAGGAGGAAAATAGAAGTTTGGAGGTGGGTGAAATTGAGGTCGTGGTTGGGTTGGGAATGGATTGGAAGCATAGCGGCTTCCGGTCCCCACCATGTGAGCTTCAGGCTCCTTTTTCTTCATGGGTACTGGCCTTTTTGAACTCTCAGGACCTCCATCCTTCCACTCTTGATGCCATTTTCAATGAGTTCTCCAGACATTACGATGTCGGCGAAGTCTTTTGTGGCGTTTCCCACTAGTTTGTCGTAAAATGGCACTCTCAAGGTGTTGATAAAGAGGACTGTTATCTCACTTTTAGTCAGTGGGGGTTCTATTTGTGCCGAGACGTCCCTCCACCTTTGAGCGTATTGTCTAAACGTCTCTGCTGGCTTCTTTTCCATCATCTGCAGCGTTAGTCGATCAGGTGCCATATCGGAGACATGCTTGTATTGTTCACAAAATGCCGATGCTAGGTCCTTCCATGATTGGATCCTCTCTCTGCTGAGTTGGTTATACCATCGGAGGGCTGATCTGATCAAGCTATCTTGAAAACAATGTATTAACAATTTGTCTTCATTCACATAACCCGCCATCTTCCGACAAAACATGATAAGATAAGCATTTGGGCATCTCGTTCCATCGTATTTTTCAAAATCTGGCGCTTTGAACTTCGGGGGTAGGACCAGATCAGGTACTAAACTGAGCTCTTTGGCGCTTAGTGCAGAGAAGACTCCAGTACCCTCTATTGCTTTGAGTCTTTCTTCTAGACTCCTATACTTGTCCTCGGCATCATGTTTCTTCATTCTCAGCTTGGCTATTTCTACCGGATCATCCAAATCCGGAACTATTGGATTAGCGAAATTATCTCTGGAGTTTGACGCAAACATACCTTGCCCTAGATGAGCAGGTGGTGCAGGTCGTTGCTCTAGGCCTACCGGTTCCCCTTAAGGGTATCCTCTTTGCGTTGCAGGGACGTGGAGTGGAGTGAATCCTGAGAGATAAAGCGGATCTTGATTAACTCTCGAATGGGGTTCTGTAACATCAGGACTTTGCACGGGCCCTTTTCCTTTGACCAGAGTTGATATCATCTCCATCATTTTGGTCATTTGATCCTTCTGCTCGAGCGATTCCTCTCGGGACCTTGCCATCAGATCCCTTGCTTCTTGCTGCGGCTTGGCTAACTGTTCTTGCAACTCTCTCTGGATTCTTTCCATTCTTTCGATCCTCTCATTGAGTTCGGCGTCCATAACTCTAGTTCTTAGACGTGTCCTATAGGGATGACGTGATTCCGGATTCGTAGTGTCACAACTGCGGATTATACGATTTTAGCCTTAGTGAATGATTAAGGTGATATGATACCAATGTATGCAATGCAATGCAAATGTATGGTATGAATGCAAAAAGGTGTCAACTCTGATTCAATTCCCCATAGAAAACTTTCTTAGAAAACAAAGCTCTTTACATAAGATAGATTACAAGAACAGCCTTGCTCTAACACCTAAGGCTTTAATCTTCGTCAGTAAGGAAGCTAATTCCCGTCCACGATCCGACCGTGTCTCGAACTGTACGCTTAATGTGTCAGCTTGTATGGCTAGAGTCTGTAAATGCTCGGCTATCTCTCGTATCTGGGTTATAGCTTCCCCCATGAGGTAATCTCTATCTTTGAGTTGATTCTGGGAATGGTACAGCTCTATTTCTCTTCGTTCTTCGTTCTCTTTTAGATATCCAATATGATTCTGACAGTTCTGCAGCTCCATTTCTAACTCTTCGGTTTTCTTCTCCATTTCTTCGATTCTACTCAAACTTACCTTTAATTCTCTTACCGAGTTACGGTTTCGATAATAGTCAAGGGACCTTTCCAACTCCGCCACTCTAGTCTTCAATTCATTTTTTCTGTTTTGGCCTTCTGACACTTGCTTTTCTAGGATCTCCTTCTGAGCCTCCATTTCTTGAAATTTCCTTTCCCATTGCTCGGTCTTAGCTCTCTCCTCTTGTAACTCTTGTCACCATTGACTCGAAGTCTTTCCTAGTCCCGCAGTTCTCATTGAGAGACACATCTTCTTCTAGTCCCCCTTTAGGCTATCCAACTCTTCTTCGGCTTTGCTCTTCCCCTTTTTTATCTTTTCTGCTTCTGATTTCTGTATCTCTACATCCAACTTCAAAAGCATCTTCTCTTCCTCCAACTGCTCAATTTTCTTCTCAAGCTCTGAACTTCACTTTACAAAATCTTGCTTTATAATTTCTAATTCCGTCGGTATCATTTGCAAACGTTCCTCTATAGATTGAGCATTATCTGAACTTGGTTTGGGGATATTGTCGTTGATTCTTTTGTTTAGCCATACTTTATACTCAGAGGTCACCGTTTCGCCCACAGTCAACCTCTTCATCCGGTAGGTTTGCTTCCAAGCATTTGCAATTTCCTTAATCTTCTTCTTGTAACCCTCTCCTGTATAAGAGAATTCGCTTCGATCCAACCCATGTGTTGCTGGCACAAACTGTCTAGACTGGTATTGTCTTGCTGCTAGCAATGGAGCATACCCGATGACTCCCCAAATTCCGGGTAGAGGGACCCAATTAAAGTCTCTGCATCTATAAAGGATCTCTCCAGGCATCATCCATGGAGCTCTCCACTCAATGTCTTCTTCCTGAAGATTCTGAAGAATTGTCCTCCATCCTTCCTCCATTATATCTTCTCATCTTGACACGGCCACTTCCTCTTTTATCGGCGAATAATTCTTATAAAAGGGTCGACAAGAGACTTTATCCATATTCCAAAAATGCCCGTAAAACCATACCATTAATAGCTGTGCGCATCCGATAAACCTTCCTTCTCCTGCTCTTCTGCATGCATTTAATGATCTAAAAGTCTGTGCAAGAATTGCTGGGACAGGTGTAACTTGTTTATCCAATCGATCGAACAAATCCACCGCTGCTTCATCTATGTTTCTTAGGGATTTTGGGAAGATGACTAGTCCGTAGAGGCTTAAGGTGAAAATATCAACCTTCCTCCTCACATCGGGGAGCGTCAAAATCAGATCCCTTAAATTTACCCAAGGAATACATCTCCCTTCACCTTTCTGTTGAATCTTGGTCGAGATCCACTGTTCACTCATTCCCGTAATTTTCATCAACTTCTTCGCCAAAGGAGGGACATAGGCGGGCCTAATATAAACCTTGTTAACCTGCATCTCGAGAAAACGAAGAAAAGTGGTGTATTTTTCTATTGTCGGCACCAAATCCACTTTCCCAAAAGTGAAGCAACTGTATACAGAATTCCAAAACTGGACCATGGCCCGAAATAGGTGTTTATCTATCTTAACATCCAATAAGTAAGAGATATCACCATAACGGTGGCAGAACATCTGTTTAGCTTCATCTTCCCAATGGGTCCAGATATCCCGCAACTCTTGAAGCTCATTTTGTGTCACGCTAACACGGGTGAAGTCCCTCAGCTCTGACGTATGACCTTCAATTAAGCTATCTCCTTTTTCCAACTGTAACTTTTCTGACCATGCGCGCACAGCCGCGTTGTCCTCTACTTTATCAAGAAAGTCGTTTTCCATAGCAAACTTCCTATCACAGCAATCGAACAGAAATTGACACCACTATTATATGAAATGTCATGCAAATCAAACAAATCGACACAAGTCAGTATTGCATAATCAAAACAAGCAAAATATCATCACACATTTATCTGGGTAACTATTTCGACATTCTGCCTAGGGTAGGCTCTAGGGTTTCTACACGGGGTTCGGTTCTAAAGAGGGGTACCTGGACCAGCAGATTCCTCAATCCTCACCCATTATAGGCTCATATGGATCAAGTTCAGTTCAAGGGAACACATTTCCCTATGGCCATGCGGAGGTGAAGACCTCACGAAGCACATAGGTACAGATGTGTCCCGGAAGCAATCCACTAGCCCATGCGGAGGTGAAAACCTCACGAAAGCTTAGTTTCTTACTCCACTTAAAGGTGTGACCACAACGGTCATGCAATGTAAATGCAAGTAATATGAGACACGGCAATGTAGCAGTTATAGCACGAACAAATGCTTTAGAAGAAACATGATTTTTTCGTTAAAAAAAAACAATTTTTCAAGTTTCCAATCAAAAGGACAAAATTCAACCAATTTATGGCTTGACTCTCGGAGCGTCCCCAGCGGAGTCGCCAATCTGTCGTAACCATTTTTAAAAAATGGGAATAGGGAGTCGCCACCGATCTTTGTTAGGTGTGATCGGATCACCTTTGTTTTAATAAAATATTTTGATTTACTAAAACAATAATTTTGGTCTATGAAATCTGAGAGAACGGGTTCGGGAGTCGGTTACGTGCAAGGAAGGGTTAGCACCCTTGCAACGCCCACATTTGGTACCAAATCGATTGATGTTGTCCCAATGTTAAAAACGTGAAAATATTTAGGGTAAAAAGAATTAAAAGAATGGGTTAATTAAATCGGGATTGAATCTCCAGATTAACTCGTTTCAAAGAAATAAAGTACCATACCCAACACGTTAGGGTATAACACATTTATACTCTGACATCGAGATCATCTTTGATCTTCAAAGCGTATAAAGGATATTTGGTTATTTAGTTGAACGAAAAAAAATCGACACCCAGCACGTTAGGGTGTGATCTTTTGAACTTCTGAACAAGAAAATATTGCCTTATTTTTTTGAAAGATTTTGGTTTTTAAACAATGGCAGATGTAATATTTAAATAACATGCATCATTTGTTTGAAGTGCGATGACAACTCGTATCGAATAACTACATTAGGATTTAATGCGCGATGTGATGGCATAAGATGGGAATAGTAACGATCATGGGACGAAAATACATAAATAAAATATTATACGAATGAATAACGGTGATATGAAAATACGAATAAACCAATTACAATAAGTGCAATGGTAATGCTCGCATAACCTGTACTACTAAAATATTGACATTAATAATAGAAGAAATAATGAAATAAGTATGATGAGTAATAATCCAAAAAATAAATAAAGTAAAATTATCAAAAATTTTAAAGGGCATAATGGTTTAAAATGAATAATTCATAAAACGATTTTAAATAATAAAACAAGATATATAAGACTATTTAGATTAAATGATAAAAAATTTAAAGAAGTCTAAAATGAACGATATTTAAAGCAATTTAGAGTAGATGATGTGGAAATAATTTTAAAAATAATTAACGCAAAATAATTCAAAGCAAAGTAACATGTAAGGTTCAAAGTAAATAATGTGTAACAAGGAAACTTAAAATAAAACAATTCAAAGATAAATGTTAAAGAAAAGTGTAATAGGTAATATCTATAAGTTTAGTTAAGTAATATATGTGAAATTTGAAATAAAATGATAGTTTAAAAATAAACGAATTTTAAAATACATATAACATAGTTTGGTCTAAATAATATATGAAATTTGAAATAGATAATATAACTTT
Organism: Gossypium australe; assembly: GCA_005393395.2. Classification (NCBI taxonomy): domain Eukaryota; kingdom Viridiplantae; phylum Streptophyta; class Magnoliopsida; order Malvales; family Malvaceae; genus Gossypium; species Gossypium australe. The sequence continues at coordinate 130,288,089 of CM016614.1, forward strand.
AAATAATACGTGATTTTGAAATGAATAATATGTGAAAGAAATTAAAAAGAGTAATATACGAAATGTTTTTTTTTAAATAATCAGTATATGTAAAAATAAATAAATAATATATAAGATAAACTAAAACAAATAATAAAATAAAATAAATATATATGAAGAATTTTAAAATGAACAACCTAAAAAAAATCCAAACTACATAACGTATAACATTTTAGGATAAACAATATGTATAAAAAGAATTTTAAATAACTAATATATATATAATCAGTTTAAAATCAAAGGCCAGGGACTAAATTAAAGTGAAATAGAAATAATGGGGTGAGATCATTAAAAGGTAAAAAGAATGCGAACGGGGTTCAATCAAGAAGCCTCGAAAAGGGGGGGACCAAATGCGCGATTATCCCTTTCCAGGGGTATGCGCAGATCCCCCTAGCAAAACGACGCCGTTTCTTTATTATTACTTAAAACCAAAGGTTTTTTTGTTTATTCATTTTTCCCTGTTTCAGAAGAACGAAGCCCCCCTTTTTTCTCCATATTTTCCTTTGACTTCTGTTAGGGTTTCCTTTGAAACCATTTTACGCCGCTGATCGGGCTTCCTCAGCCACCTTTTGCACCACCGAGCCATCATCGTATCGGTGGCCGGTGATGCCTCAAAATCGGGCCTTTAGGCTCTCTTCCAAACCCTGTTGAAACTCCGAAAACCCAGAGGGGAAACTCGCTTCTTCCCTTGGGGTTCGGCTTCGTCGACGGAGACAAGACTCCGCCGACGCACACCGAAGGTTCAGGTATGGCCTCCTCCCTTTTCTTTGATTGTTGTTTATTAAAGGTTTGAGATAACAAAAACAAAATGATGAAAAACAGTAAATAATGATAGGAAAATAGAAAGTAAAATCGACCTTAAAAGTTTCTGCTCTTCTTTTTGATTTCTAAATGTTGGTTCAAAGTTCGTAAAAAAGGAACTTTTGCTACAAAATTTGCTTCGATTTTGTTATAGTCGAATTTGCAAAGATTTTTGTTCTTGGTTTTTTTGTGTCTTTTTTGGTAATGCGTCTCGGGGGGGGGGGGAAGAAGAGAATACGAAAGGTTTCCTCTCTCTTTTTATAACTAATTTGCAGGTTTCTTTATTTGCTTCGTTCTCTGTTGCTGCGTCTTTCTCCGTTTGCAGGGTATGGGCGAACGACGCTGGTGGAAGCCGAGGCGCGGGGAGCGTGCTCGTGGTGCAGTGTGCGGGCATGGGGAACGACGCGCGTGGGAGTGGCGGACGAGGTGAAGCTGGGGTGACGTGCGTGTAGGGGACTCGCGGTTTTGGGCCATTGGTAAATTTAGGTTAAAATGGGCCACTCGGGTTTTTGTTATTTTGGGTGAATTGGGCTTTGAGTCTGATGTAAATGGACATTGTTCTTGGACCTTATTAATGGACTGTTGGATTTATTAATGGACTTTTTTATTCTGTTTTTTGTTTTATTGTTTGATGGGCCCGGGCACAAATTGGGTCTTACAATATATATATGATAAGTTGGTGGGAAGATGAAGTCATCATCTTCCCTTGGTTTTGTCGTCCAAGGCTTGAAGAAAAGAAAGAAAAAAATAGGATAATCTATTCCTTTCATTTCGATCCAAAATTCCACAAGGTAATTAAGTTAAATTCATGAATTTTTTATAGATTTTTTTATCATTTAAGCTTAGTTTAACAGCCTAAGTAATAGATTTTAAATTTGTTAAGTTTATACTAAGTTGCCATTAAAGAGTTGTTAGGTTCAAAGCTTGAAAATGATGGATGGCTAATTGTTAAGCTTAGATTTTGTTAAGATTGTATTAGAAGATAGTGAAATTAGCTTATATTTAAATGTTTAGCTATATAGTTAATTTTTTATATTAGGGAAAAATTGAATAAATTGAAAGCTATTAAGAAATTATGCTATAGATTGAAAGTATGAGGTCCCTAGTGAATAATTATAAAATTGAATTTTGATTCGATACTAAATATCGAATGATATGAGCAATTCAAATATAAGGACTAAGATGAATAAAATGCAAACTATGTCTTATTAATGTATATACATGTGATTGTGTGAAACTAATATTATTTCTATTATCGAATTTAATTGTGTGAAACTAATATTATTTCTATTATCGAATTTAACGTACTTAGCTAAAGACAACATTGGACCTTCTCGAGATAAAGGAAAGGCGAAGGTAGTAGACGAGTAGCCTATCGTGGTTTATACTTTCATGATTTGTTCTCAATATATTTATGCTATGGTTGAATTACGAAAATGAGATGAAAGTATTTGTATATGATGATAAGCAAATGATGTCTTGATGCAAACAAATGTATATAACATGAATCTGTTATGTACAATTAGAAAGCATGATAATGTGATGTATTGATATGCAATGGTATGAAAATAAATTGAGTATGATATGAATTTGCCATGTGATGACTTAGAATATGTGAAATACGAATGCTATGAAAAATTGAATACCCTATTACAATCTAGGATTAAATTCGGTATAGTTGGTGTAACAGCCTAATTTTTAGTGGTGTCGTAAACAGTAATTCAATATCACTAAATCTGACGAGTGAGTTTAAAGAATTTAATAAATTAACATTTATGAGTCAAGTATGGCATTAGAAGTATTTTTTTTTTAAATTAGTGAATTTTGTGATTTAAAAGAATTTATAAGATAAATTGGGTCGAAAACGAGGTATCGAGACCTCGAATTCATAAATCGAGCCATAAATATTTATGGAGTGTTAATGAGTTAATATTAAAGTTTTGTTAGGGAATTTTAACGTTTTGATAGTTAATTAATTAAAAAGGACTAAATTGAAAAATGTGCAAAACTTGCTAAAGTGATTAAATAACTTAAGTGTCTAATGAGGAAGGATTTAAAAGGCAAATAGACCCAAATTATATGGGCTGAACGGTATGGGCAAGGAAATGGGCAAGAAATCAATGTGAAATAGGGGCAAAATTGGAAATTTTGCAAATTTATTAGATAAAACAAAGACTAAATTGAAAATCTAGAGTTTTCTTCATTTTTCATTAGCCAAAACGCCATAGGAGAGTTCTCAAGTTGGTTTTTCATATTTTTTCACCATGTGAGTTCAATTCTTGCTTTTTCTTTGTAATTTTTATGTTTTTGTGACTTTTACAATCAGGTCCAACTATTGAATTCATTAATTTTTGATTCTATGAGTGATTTTGAAAGTTACCATGAATGAGTGCTGGAATTTTATGATGAATTAACATGGAATTGAAGCTTTAATTTTATTATATGATGATTTTATTAAGTGATTTTGTTAGAAATTGATTTTTAGGACCTAATTGTGAAAAAGTTATGAATTAGGGTTTAGTGCTGAAATTATGAATATGAAAGGCTGTATAGTAGCCTAAATGATTAGATAAAGTGTTAATTGAGAAAAAAAAAGCTCAATTGATGGGTTAATTGATCAGGGACTAAATTGTAAAAAAAACTATAAAATTTGGGATAAAAGTGTAATTTCAAAAATTGAAGAGCATAAATTATGGAGTGAATTAGAATTGAATTAAATGTTAATTAATGGAAAGTTTTATATTTTAGATCAAGAATCTGAAAAGAAACGTGGAAAAGAGAAAGTAACGGATTAGTCCCTAAATTTCTACAAATTCTACAAATTGGCCCAGGGAAGTTCATATGGTTGAATTTTCATATTTAATTGTTAATTTAGGAATTATATAATGTATTATTTCATGTCTTTGTGATAGAATTATGATTATTGTAATAAAATGAAAATCGAAGCAAAAGTTCAAATTTAGTAGAACGCAGGATTGAGTACAATCGTTCCTTGACCAGTGATGAATTGATAGATAAGACCATGGTTGGACTATGGAAAAGTGTGGAATGTAAGACCATAGCTGGGCTATGGCATTTCAATTAAAAGACCGTAATTGGATTATGTCATTGTGAACGTAAGACCATGGTTGGGCCATGGTAGTATATGTGTGTATGTGTAAGACCATAGCGGGGCTATGGTATTGTGATATGTGCAAGATCATGGCAAAGCCATGGTAATATAAGTGTAAGACCATAGTTGGATTGTGGTATTAAGAAAACGATGTACTCAAATCCGTAAGACATTCTCTAATTTGACAAGTATTGGTAAGTATTATTTGAATTAAAGTGTTGAAATCTAACTAGTTATTTTACATTGAGCTCAACCAAGCGAATTCATCATTTGAAATTGTGGATGACAGGAAAAGTTAGTGAAACATTTGTTTAATGATTTATTATTAAATGTTCGGTAAGATTTATATTTTAAGCCTATGAACTTACTAAGCTTTCTTAAGCTTACTTTTGTGTGTTTAATGTTATGTGTAGATTGACGAGAGGTCGGAGGATCGGATCAACACATCAAACCGCACTATCTAGATAACTCCGGTAGATTTTGTTAAATATCCTATGGTTTATATGGCATGTATAGGATTGAATTGAAAGAAATTATACTTGTAATGGGGCTATGAGTAGTATATACAAATACTTACATGTGTATGTTTAAAAGCAAGTATTTAGTAGCATCTTATAAAAAATTAGTAAATAGAGCCAATGTGGTAAATTGGTGCAAATGAGTTGTGTGATAATAACATAAGTCTAAAATTTGAGTTATAACTTGTATTGGTTTCTTGATTGAAGTATTATGGTATATGAAAGTATTGCATGCAGTTTGAATTGTGTAAAGGGTGAGAAAAGTAACCTTAAAATGGCTTATTTTCGTCCACACAGGTGGACACATGGGTGTATGTCTTGACCGTCTATGACACACGGCCTGGCACATGGGTATGTGGTCTGACCGTGTGTCCCTTGCATCTTAAATTGAGAAATAGAATGCTTAGAATTGAGCACACAGGCAGAGACACGGGTGTGTGTCTCAGCCGTGTGTGCCTAGAACACGGGCGTGTGTCTTGGCCGTGTGAATACTGCACCTTAATGTTTTGCAAGTCAGAGAGTTACACGGGTTAGGGACACGACCGTGTGACCTGTGTCACTTGGCCGTGTGAGCCACACGACCTACCCACATGGGCATGTGACCCCTGTACATGAGAAAATTTTTAAATTTCACGAAAATTTTCCTATGTTTCTGGTTTAGTTCCGATCCTATCCTAACATTCATTTTGGGCCTTAAGGGTCTATCCTAGGTATGTTATGGCTAATATCGGAAAATGTATAGTAATTGATATGAATTATCTGTGAATGTTCTGAAAACTTCAGTAATGCTTTGTAACCCTGTTCCGGCAACGGATACGGGTTAGGGGTGTTGCAGTTGACATCTTGATAAACCTTAAAAGTAACATATTTTAATCCCACATTTAGCATACTTTTGGATGATTTATCCCTTGATTTGTGTAAAAAGGTGCTCTTAATCCTTTCTTTTCATGTCTTATACGCAGGAAAGCACTGGAGGATGGAAAGAACAAGAAATGGGCCTAAAATGGACCAAATTGGGCCAAAGTGGAAATCGACACGGCCTGGACTTAAGCCCACACGGTTGTGCCTCCCTGATAAACTAGAACACGGCCTGATCCCGATTCACACAGTCGTGCCTCATTAAAGAAATCTGAACACGGCCTAAAAATGATTCACACGGGTGTGTGCCATGACCGTGTCCCTATCGCTGGAAAAAAGAGTTTCAATCGGAAAAGGATACTTAGGGGAAAAGAAACCTATTTCAAAATCCTATATAACCCCCCTAAGTATAACCTAAAGGGGGGCGGTTAGCTAGGCTAAGGAGCCAATCCGAAAAGGTCAGATTTGTGGGAAACACTCGAAGATAGCCAGTTGATCCATCTCAAAAAGCCGGAGTTCTACTCAAGACGGCAGATCTCTCCTTCAATTCCTTCAGGGGGTTTTAGGGATTTCTTATGTTTTGTTTTATCTTTTCTTCTGAGATGTTTTCTTTTATTATTATGAACTAAATCTTCAGATACCCGAAGGGGATGAAACCTAAGACAGATCTTGTTATTGTTTTCTGAACTATATGATAAATACTTGATTTGTTTTTAATTATGTTTTATTAATTCTTGTGTTGATATTTCTGAGATATTAATTCAAGTTTGATGTGCTTAGGTGGTGGAGCAAAAGTCCCTGCTTAAGAGTAGATCTAGCATAATTAAGCGGAGTTGATCGCACGCCTAGAGATAGAGTGACGAGATTTTGCCGGATTAGGGTGAAATCTAATATGGGAGTCCATAGATCAAGTTAATGCGATTCTAGGGGTTTTTCCGGTCTTGCCTTAACTATACTACTGTTCGATAGGTGCGCTTGCCTCAAAGTCGTTGTCAGAGTTAGTTTCCAGGTTCGATCATTCTCATTATAAATTTAAAACTCTAAAATCGACGATCAAGTTTTTGGCATCGTTACCGGGGAACTAAAATATTAAGAAAGCTCTATTTTTATTACTTTAGCCATTATTTTTATTTTTCGCAATTTACTTTTATTTTAGGTTAAACTTTGATTTTGCTAAATTTTCTTTCTTTCCTTTCCTAGCAGGTACCTCTAGTTTATGACTAGAAGGAACCTGAAAAGACCATTAGTATACGACAGTGATATTGAAGCTACCGCTCGTAAGAATCGCAGAGAAATTAGGCGAGCCCTAAATTACACAGAAGAAGAGCGAGAAGGTAGATCCAATCCTACTGAAGGGATGGACGAGAATAATCCACCACCACAAGATGTGGCAGAATAATCCACCCACATGATTATGCTAAACCTCATTTAACAGGAGCAGAATCCAGTATTGTTAGGCCTGCTATAGCTGCTAATAATTTTGAATTAAAGCCTAAGACTATACAAATGATTCAACAATTTGTTCAATTTGATGGTTTACAGGACGAAGACCCAAATAATCATATAGTAATTTTTTTAGAATTCTGTGATACCTTCAAAATAAATGGCGTTTCTGATGATGCCATACGTCTTCGGTTATTTCCCTTTTCATTAAGGAATAAAGCCAAACAGTGGTTAAACTCGTTACCACGAGGGTCAATCACTACATGGGATCAATTGACCGAAATTTTTTTATTAAAATATTTCCCACTGGCCAAAACGGCAAAATTACGGAATGATATCTCTTCTTTTGTGCAGATGGATTTAGAGACATTATACGACGCATGGGAGAGATACAAGGATCTCTTGAGAAGGTGTCCACACCATGGTTTACCCTTGTGGCTCCAAGTCTAAACTTTCTATGACGGTGTGAACCCCTCAACGAGGCAACTAATTGATTCAGCCGCCGGTGGAACCCTGAACAACAGAACTCCTGAAGTAGCCTACGAGTTTATTGAAGAGATGTCACTGAATAACTATTAGTGGCAGGTTACAAGGACAAAACCAACAAAATCAGCCGGAGTTTTTAACCTCGACGCAGTAACCATGCTATCAACACAGGTAGAGATGATGAATAAAAAGCTTGATAATTTGTGTTCTTCGCAGGTACATCCATTAATGCAGTGCGACGTAAGTGGAACTGTGGCGAATCCTGAGTACCCACCCTACCAACCGGGTACAGAAAGCGAACAGATGGACTATATAGGTAATAATTTCAGATCTAATAACCACCTGTATAGTAATACTTATAATACAGGTTGGAGGAACCACCAAAATTTTTCATGGGGAGGTCAAGGAAATTAAGGAAATCAAATACAACAACCTCCTCAAAATTTCCAAAACCAGCCCTGTCCACAGGAAAAAAGGCCGAACCTCGAAGAGATGCTGACAAAATTCATGGCAGCCACAGAAACCCGTCTCCAAAAAACTGAGACAACGCTCGATAATCAACAAGCATCAATCAAAGGGATTGAGAGCCAAGTTGGAGAACTTACTAAGCCAATTGGACAACTTACTAAGATAGTTTTTAAAATTCGATCAGAGATTTCCGAACGACCGTAAGGGCGTCTACCAAGCAACACTGAGATTAACCCAAATGAGAAAATCTAAGCCATCACAGCTCATGATAGTATATGGTTAGATAAATCTAATCCAATACAAGAAAACAAGATAGAAGAAGGTAAAGTTGAGGTAACACAAGAAAAGCCAAAACCAGTAATCAAAAAGTACCAACCTCGCATTCCTTATCCCGAAGCGATGAAGAGAGACGATACAGAGGAACAGTTCAGTAAGTTTTTTAAGCTTTTAAAGAAATTACATATCAAGTTACCTCTTCTTGAAGCTCTTTCACAGATGCCAGATTCGAGGAAATTTTTAAAACAACTCTTGACGAGCAAGCATAAGTTAGACGAGGAGCCACATGTGGAATTAAACGCAGTATGCTCAGCAATGTTACAGAATAGACTACCGGGAAAGCTAAAAGATCTAGGGAGTTTTATAATTCCATGTTTAACTAGTAGTTTAACTGTTGATAATGCCTTAGCTGATTTAGGGGCAAGCATAAATGTCATGCCTTATAAATTGTTTAAACAGCTAGGTCTAGGGAAACCCAAACAAACTAGGATGAGCATTCAATTAGCTGATAAAACTGTTAGAATTCCTAGAGGTATTATTGAAGATGTTCTTGTAAGAATTGATAAATCCGTATTCCCAGTAGACTTCGTTGTTTTAGACATGGATGAGGGTAACACGATCCTCCTAATTTTAGGAAGACCATTATTAGCAACTGCCAGAACTAAAATCGATGTTGATGCGGGGGAACTTATTGATCGTTAGATTTCAGAGTTTTAAATTTATATGAATGAGTATGATCGAACCTGGAAACTAACTCTGACAACAATTGAGGCAAGTGCACCTATCGAACAGTAGTATAGCTTAGGCAAGACCGGATTGTCGAACCCAAAGGAACTAAAATTACTAATACTAACTTTCTTTTTATTATCTAGCCTAAAATAAGTGAAGTTGCTGTTTAATCTAAAATTAACTAACTACTAAGCTAAAGACTCAAGAAAAAAAGAACGAATTGGGGAAATACTGTTGGAAAATATCAGTTGACCAAGACGATACCCTTAGGAAGAATCCACCTAGATTTCACTTGTTATCTAACACTGAACCAGACGGTTTATTCACTTGACTTGATCCGTAAGATTCCCTAAGTTATATTAAACCCTCTCTCGAGGTGAATAACGTCTAACCCTAGGTTGATTAATTGAAATCTCTTTCTAATTAAAACCCCTAGAATCGCATGAACTTGACCTATGGACTCCCATATTAGGTTTCACCCTAATTCGGCAAAATCTCGTCACCCTATCTCTAGGCGCGCGAGCAACTCCGCTTAATTATGCTAGATCTACTCTTTAGCAGGGACTTTTGCTCCTCCACCTAAGCACATCCAACTTGAATCAATATCCTGAAAATATTAATACAAGAATTAAGCACACATAATTAAGAACAAATCAAGTATTTATCATATAGTTCAGAAAATAATAACAAGATCCGTCTTAGGTTTCATCCCCTTCAGGTATCTGAAGGGTTTAGTTCATAACAAATAAAGAAAACATCTCAGAAGAAAAGATAAAACAAAACATAAGAAATCCCTAAAACCCCCTGAAGGAATTGAAAGAGAGATCCGCCGTCTTAGTAGAATTCTGGCTTCTTGAGATGGATCAACTGGCTATCTTCGAGTGATTCCCACAAATCTGACCTTTTCAGCTTGGCGCCTTGGCCTAGCTCACCGCCCCCTTCCAGGTTGTACTTTAGGGGGTTTATATAGGCTCTTAGAATGCGTTTCTTTGGCCCTAAGTATCCTTTTCCGATTGAAATTGCTCTTTGCCACTACAGGGACACGGGCATGGCACATGCCCGTGTGAACGGTCTTTAAGCCGTATTCGGATTTCTTTAATGAGGCATGGCCGTGCGAATCGGGATCAGGCCGTGTTCTAGTTGCTCAATGAGGCACGACCGTGTGGGCTTAAGTCCAGGCCTTATCGATTTCCTCTTTGGCCCAATTTGGTTCGTTTTAGGCCCGTTTCTCGTTCTTTCCATCCTTGGGTGCTTTCTTGAGTATAAGACATGAAAAGAAAGGATTAAAAGCAACTTTTTACATGAATCAAGGAATAAATCATCCAAAAGTATGCTGAATGTGGGATTAAAATATGTTACTTTTCCGGTTTATCACTTATACTTTGTGTAGGCGAGGAGACAGTCACTCTTCAAGCCCTCGACTCAACTAGAACATCAAGTAATCAAGGTGAGAATGTAAATTCTATTAATAACCCTTCGGTTAACCCTTCTTTTCAGGAAACACCACAAGGTTACAAACCTGAGCCGAATCATGGACCTCGTGCCAACAAGGAAGAATTATATGAGGAACGAAGCCTTAAGATCGAAAAATTAGAAGAATGGACGACACACTTTAAAGAGGAACCAAAACTGCACAAAGTAAAACCGAAGGAGCCCCCAGAAAAGCTCATAGGAACATCAAACCACTTCAAAATAAGATACCAAGTACTGTTAGATAAAGCAGATCCTCGCATCACCACGTCAGACCTGAAAGCAAACAAAGAAATCCCTCTTAACGTACACAATATTTTCCCATATGGAACAGTCGAGGTAAGCAATCCTATATTCGACACTTTTAAGCTAAACGCTTCTCGACTTAAACTTTATCAAGAAAATAGGACTGAAAGCATGAGGGAAGATATTCAAACTTTTAAACCACCCTGATTTTCGCAAATACGAGGAAAGTCTAGCTTAAGACTATAAACGAGTGCTTCTCGGGAGGCAACCCGACCATAACCCAATTTACTTTCACATTTGTTTTCATTTTATTTTCTTTTCTTTTCCTTACTTCTTTCTGAACACCTAGTTGAAAACTAAAAAAAAAACGCAAATTCCCAAGCCACACGGCCGTGGCCGTGTGGAAGTACAGAATCACCATACTGACATAGCAGAGGCGGTACGAATCAGACCCAACTAATTTTCGAAGTCACGGACCCAACCACCCCCCACGGGCACAGACAAAACACCATGACCGTGTGACGCGGCCGTGGACGATACTGACTTATCGCCAATGGGCGTGGTAATCTGAAAAACGGGCGTGGGAGAAACAACACGTCTCAAAACACGGCCATGCGAGGCGGCCGTGTGAATCGTCATGCCCTCGGTCCACGGGCGTGGGAGAGCATCAAAAACCAAAACTCTATTTAAACCCACACTCTCTTTCCCCTTCTTCTTACCAACTCCCCATCTTCTTTCTTCCTTCCTTTCTCAGAATTCTTCCCTCTCTATAACAATTCTCTATACTCTTGAGCTACACCAAAGCCATGTCGAAGAAGCGGAAGAAGGCAAACGTAGTCCCCTCAAGGGAGACCCCTATACATAAGCTCATGCCGGCCGCTTCATCCAAACAACAAGCCAAGGGTCTTTGAGACCATTTATCTTTTGTTTTACTTTTATCTTCTTCTTTATTTTCCTTCTCTTTGACAATCTTGTGCTTAATTTAGTTTATTTTACTTTAGTTTCTTAGTGTCAGGTTCAAAAGGCTGCTTGGGAATCACGCCACTTCCACCACCGCCAGCAGCACCATAGCCTTAGAAGTCACACCCACCTCGCGAACCATCTACCAATAAGGATTCTCAAGCCCCTTTATCTCTTAGCCTTAGTTTATTTACATTTTTACTTTCTTTCTTTTTATCTTTCTTGTCTTTAGTTTATTTTAAATGTGTCTTAATAATCCCTGGCTAATTCTCTACGACCTCCCCAATTTCTTCATCTAGCGTAGAGCTCGGTGGCAGCAACCACCCCTATCGACTTCCAACTCCGGGAAACCATCCAAATTCAGGAAGTTTCACCTCTCCCTCACTCTTAAATTACATATCTATGTTTGTACATTGAGGGCAATGTACATCTTAAGTGTGGGATGGGGGTGAATAGTTATTTCAAGAAAGTGCCTAACTATCTGCATTATTCTCAAATCCCTGAATTATTCCTTGTTCCCAAAGTAAGTTTCTCATATTATGACTAGAATGAAATTTCCTTTGATTTATGATTTTTATTGATGTGTTTTGGATTAAGTCATTGATAATTGTGCATTGATGATTAAATTTGAAGAATACTATAGAATCAAGCATGATAAGTCTATTTTTCAAAAATTTTAAAATTTTTAGGTTGTCTACTTGAATCTGAATGATATCTTGAAATTTGAAATTTACGAGGTTGATATCAAATACCCATAATCTTTGTGAGATTTTGAGCCTTATAGAGCATATATTCTTTTTCTTGCTCACTTTATTGATTATGAGTGTGTCAACATTGAACTGTTATTCTAGAACTTGCCTCGTTTATACATGTTGAGACCACACCTTTGATTTGATATACAGAGATGATTAAGGCACTTAGGTTTTAACCCACTCACTCCACTAAAAACCTACCTCCATAATTAATCCCTAGTGAACCCCGTTGATCCTAACAACCCTTTTTATTGACTCACCCATTAATATTACCCCAAAACCCTTTGTATTTGTTATCACCATTTTCTTTTGACTACCCTTATATCAAGATTTGATTTGATTAGTTACCTAATTATATTATTTCAGTAGCTGAATTTATCTTTTATTATTTGATTTGTTCTTAAAAAAAATCAAAGTGTATTCAGTATTAGTATTATGAAAAGTGAGCTTATACAGTGAAAGTCTATTTATCAAAAGAAAAGCTCGTATTATTAGGGTTATTACTTTTCAGTTGATGTAATTATCGTCTCAGTATTTCTAGATAAGTAGCTTGTCAATTCGATCGCGATTCTAACCTTCTAATTCAACCTTTATCCACACCTTTAACCCTAGCCCCGTTACAACCCTGTTAAAGGCCTTTTGATCTGTTTATCATCTCATTTTACAGTGGTGGAGATTTGATTTTCAGGCAAGCCTATGGGATTAACTTTTCAAGTTCGACTTTTGAGTGCTTAATTTTGAACCTTAAACACTTTGAGTGATTTGAGTGAATCTTTTGTGAGGATATCTGATCGCTGAAATCAGAGCTTTAAAATAAAACGAATGATAAAACCTGGAAACTAACTCTGACAACGATTAAAGGCAAGTGTACCTATCAAACATTAGTATAGCTTAGGTAAGACCAGATTGTCGAACCCAAAGGAACTAAAAGTACTAATACTAACTTTCTTTTTATTATTTAGCCTAAAATAAAGTGAAATTGCTTTAATCTAAATTAACGATTACTAAGCTAAAGACGCAAAGACAAAAAGAACGAATTGGGAAATAACTAGAAGAAAAACTCAGTTGATCACGACGATACCCTTAGGAAGAATCCACCTAGACTTCACTTGTTATCTAACACTGAACCATACGATTTATTCACTTAGTTTGATCCGTAGGACTCCCTAACGTATATTTCTCGAGGTGAATAACGTCTAACCCCAGGTTAATTAGTGGAACTCTCGTTCTCTTATAATAACCCCCTAGAATAGCAGTAAATCGATCTATGGACTCCCATATTAGGTTTCACCCTAATTCTGAAAAATCTCGTAACCCTATCTCTAGGCCTTCGATCAATTCCGCTTAATTATGCTAGATCTACTCTTAAGCAGGGTCCATTCTTCCTCCACCTTAGCACATTAGATTTGGATTAAGCATGCATAATTAAGAACAAACTAAGTATTTATCATATAATTCATGAAACAATAACAAGATTCATCTAAGTTTCATCCCCTTCAGGTATCTGAGGGGTTTAGTTCATAACAAATAAAGAAAAGATCTCAAGAGAAAAGATAAAACAAAACATAAGAAATCCCTAAAACTCCCTGAAGGAACTAAAAGAGAAATCTGCCGTCTTGAGTAGAATTCTGGCTTCTTGGGATGGATCAACTGGCTAGCTTCGAGTGATTCCCACAATTCTGACCTATCCGGCTTGGCTTCTAGGCCTAGCTCGACCGCCTGTTCCGGCTTCTGCCGAACTCCCCTTTCAAGTTGTCCCCTTGGGTGTTTATATAGACTTTGTGATGCCTTGCTTGGCCCCTAAGTATCCTAATTTAAGTAGAATTCATACTAAGGTGTTTGAATAGGTTTCGGAATGTGTTTCTTTGCCTCCAAGTATCCTTTCCCGAATGAAATTGCTCTTTCCAGCGACAGGGACACGGCCATGGCACACGCCCGTGTGGATCGACTTCAGGCCGTGTTCGGGTCTGTTTATGGAGGCACGGCCGTGTGAATCATGGTCAGGCCGTGTTCTAGTCGATCCATGAGGCATGGCCGTGTGGCTTGAAATCCAGGCCGTGCCGATTTCGTGTATTGGCCCATTTGGCCCGTTTTAAGCCCGTTTCTTATTCTTTTCATCCTCGGGTGCTTTCCTGGGTATAAGACATGAAAGGAAAGGATTAAGAGCACCTTTTTATATCAATCGAGGCTTAAATTATCCAAAAGCATACTAAATGTGGGATAAAAATATGTTGCTTTTACGGTTGATCAAATACCCCCACACTTAAGCTTTTGCTTGTCCTCAAGAAAAATTCTCAACTTACAATTAAGACAAACTTTCCATGATTCATAATTCCTATCAATAATGTCTCATCATAATTCATAGATAATTTATACATGGATGAGTCAATTCGAAGAGTCCTAGAGATTCAAACAGTGAAAGTCATATATTTGTAGCATAAAACGTAGGTGTTTCCCCTTGTCTAAATAATTACCTTTGATTCAAAATCAACAAGGATTGACATCCTCACTAAGGATTCACTCAAACCACTCGAGGTGTTTAAGGTTCAAAATTAAGCTCTCAGAAGTCGAACCTGAAAAGTTAATCCCATAGACTTGCCTGAAAATCAAATCTCCACCACTATAATATGAGATGATACACAAATTAAACGGTCTTTAACAGGGTTGTAACGGGGCTAGGGTTAAAGGTGTGGATAAAGGCTGAAATTAGAAGGTTAGAATCGAGACTGACTTGAAAAATTGCCTAACTAAAAGTATCAACTAATCCTAAATAATTACATCAATTGAAGACTAATAATACGAGCTTTTCCTTTAAGATTTGAAATTTTAACATGTAAGCTCACTTAATAGAACTAATACTGAGTATACTTTGGGTTTTTTTTAGAACAAATGAATGTATCTATTACTTAAAAATAAAGATAACAGCTAGGCAACACATCAAATTCAATCTCGATATGAGGGTAGTCAAAAGGAATGGTGATAACAAATACAAAGGGGTTTTGGGTTAATATTAGCTGGTAAGTCAATAAAAAAGGGTTGTTATGATCAACGGGTTTCACTAAGGGTTAATTATGGAGGTAGGCCTTTTAGTGGAGTGAGTGGGTTAAATCCTAGGTGCCTTTATCATCTCTGTATATCAAATCATAGATGTGGTCTCAACATGTATAATCGAAGCAAGTTCTAGAATAACAGTTCATAGTTGACACACTCATAATCAATAAAGTGAGCATGAAATAGAATATATGCTCTAATAGGCTCAAAATGTCACAAAAATTATGGGTTTTTGATGTCAATCTTGTAAATTTCAAACTTCAAGGTAATATTCAAATTCAGGTCAACAACCTAAAATTTTTTTTTCTGAAAAATAGACTTATCATGCTTGATTCTCTAGTATCCTTTAATTTTAATCATCAATGCACAATTATCAATGACTTAATCCAAAACATATTAACAAAAATCATAGATCAAGAAAAATTCATTCTAATCATAATCTAAGAGATTTTACTTTCGAACAAGGCATAATTCAGGGATTATCAAATAATACTATAGTTAACCCTCCCACACTTAAGTTGTACATTGCCCTCAATATACAAAGATAGATAATTTAAAAATAATCATAAAATCATAAGATGGGGAGAGAAGTGAAACTTCTTGAATTTTGGATGAAGTCAATGAAAAGAAACTGGATAGGATTGGAGGTGAATGTGGGGAAGCGTCTCAAATCGTTTGAAATTGAATCCTCGGAGCAGTCGGTCTGATTTTATTGTATCCTAAGCTAAATCTAAATATCATGAAGAATAAGAAGAAAATAATAAAGAAAATAAAATAAAATAAAGATAAAATAAATAAAAATAAAAATAAAAATAAAAATAAAATAAATAATGGAAAATGAAAGAAGAAAGACAACTAGAAAAGAAAAAGGAAGAAGGAGGTTTAAATAGAGATGTAGCCCGTGTTTTGGGATTTTTTTTGCCACAAGGCCACGGCCACAGCCGTGTGTAAGGCCGTGTGGTCTGGAAATCTGCTCTCTTGGTTAGTTCGGTGCTAATAAGAAGAAGAAAATGAAAGAAGAAAAAAAATTGTAAAAATAAATAGGGTTAGTGCTCGGGTTGCCTCCCGAGAAGTGCTTGTTTATAGTCTTAAGCTAGACTTTACCTCTCATTCGTATGGTCATGGTGGTTTGAGGAGGTGAAAATCCTTTCTCATGCGATCAACTCGGTTTTTGATGTAAAGTTTAAGTCGAGTAGTGTTTACCTCAAAGTGCTTAATTTAGGATTGCTTACTAGACTGGCCCATATAGGAAGACATTAAGTACCTCAAAAGTGATTTCTTCATTTGTCTTGAGGTATGAATTGGTGATTCGAGGGTCTTCCTTATTCATTAATACCTGATCCCCTATTTTGAAGTGATTTGTTGTTCCTATCATCTCGTCTGGGGTTTCCTTCAGTTTCACTTCGTGTGGCTTCGGTTCTTCTTTAAATTGTGTTTTCCACTCTTCTAGTTTGTCGATCCTAAGGCTTCGTTTCTCATATAATTCTTCTTTGTTGGCACGAGTTCTAAGATCTAGCTCAGCTAAGTTATTTCGTGATGCTTCCTGTAAAGAAGGTTGAACCAGATGGTTATCAATCGAATTAACGTTCGTACCTTTATTACTCGATGTCCTAGCTGAGTCAAGAGCTTGAAGAGTGATTGTTTCATCGTCTACAGGAAGTGTGAGTGCACCGAATTCTTCCTCTGTGTGGTCTTTCTTTACTGCATCGGGACATGGCACACGAGCTTGGTACTCTGTATTTACCGGGTTTGGTAAATCCTGCTTTACCTCAACCTTACCTTCACTTACCACATGTTCTTGCCTTGGGTCAGATTCTACTAACAATTCACTGTTATGAGCTTCTACGGCTTGGAGCCCATGATTCGGCTCAGGTTTGTAGCTTTGTGGTGTTTCCTGTGGTGAGAGTTGAACAATTTGATTATCAACTGAATTTACTTTATCACCTTCATCACTTGATGTCCTGGCCGAGTCAAGAGCTTGTAGACTGATTGATTCGTCACCTACACAAAGAATGAGTTCTCCTGTACCAACATCAATTTTAGTCCTTGCAGTTGCTAGAAAGGGTCTTCCTAAAATTAAAGGAATCGAATTGTCCTCATTCATATCTAAGACAAAAAAATCTACTGGGAATATGAATTTATCAATTTTGATTAGAACATTTTCTATTATACCCCTAGGAATTCTGATAGTTTTATCAGTTAACTGAATGCTCATCCTAGTTTGTCTGGGTTTCCCTAGATCTAGTTGTTTAAACATTTTATAAGGCATAACATTGTTGCTTGCCTCTAAATCAGCTAAAGCATTATCAATAGATAAACTACCAATTAAACATGAAATTGTAAAACTCCCTGGATCTTTTAATTTCCGTGGCAGTTTATTTTGTAGAATTGCTGAGCACATTGCGTTTAGCTCCACATACGATGCCTCGTCTAGTTTCCGTTTGTTTGTCAATAGCTCTTTTAAAAATTTTCTATAATCGGGTATCTGCGAAAGAGCTTCGAGAAACGGTAAGTTAATATGTAATTTCTTTAAAAGTTTGAGAAACTTATCGGACTATTCCTCTGTATTGTCTCTCTTCATCACTTCGGGATAAGGTATGCGGGGTTGGTACTCTTTGATTACTGGTTTTGGCTTTTCTTGTGCTGCCTCTATTTTACCTTCGTCTACCTCTTTGTTTGGTTCGTCTAACCTTTTGCTATCATGAGCTGTGATGGCTTGAATTTGCTCCTTTGGGTTAATCTCGGTGTTACTTGGTAGACGTCCTTGCTGTCGTTCTGTCATTTGCTTTGTAAGTTGACTGACTACATTAGTGACTTCCCCAACTGACTTAGTAAGTTTTTCCATCGACTCTTGTTGATATTTAAGTGTTCTCTCAGTTTCTTGGAAACGGTTTTCCGTGTTTGCTATAAATTTTGTCAGCATCTCTTCGAGGTTCGACTCCTCTTCCTGTTGTAAGGTGGTTGTTGAAAAGTTGGAGGAAGTTCCTGTCTTTGGCCATTTTGATCATCCCACGAGAAATTGGGATGGTACCACCAACATGCATTATAAGTGTTACCATAAAAATTATTTTGAAGTCTAGGATAGTTACCCATATAGTGGACTTGTTCGTTCTCCATGCCATATCTGTAGGGTGGGTACTCAGGATTCGCCACGCCTCCACTTGGTTCATACTGCATAACTGGATGTACTGGGTCGAGGTTGTAGATATCAGCTGCTTTTGTTGGCTCTGTCCTCATGAATTGCCACTGATAATTATTCAGTGCCATCTCTAAAATTAACTGCCAAAAATAAAAAAAAATTAGCAAAGTAAAATAAAAATAAAAATGAAAAATAAAAAATAATAATAGAAATAAATTGCAATAATAAAAAATGGCTAAAGTAATAAAAATAGAGCTTTCTTAATATTTTAGTTCCCCGGCAACGACGCCAAAAACTTGATCGCTGAAATCAGAGTTTTAAAATTTATAAAATGAATGATCAAACCTGGAAATTAACTCTGACAACGATTAAAGGCAAGTGTACCTATCGAACAATAGTATAGCTTAGGCAAGGCCGGATTGTCGAACCCAAAAGAACTAAAAGTACTAATACTAACTTTCTTTTTATTATTTAGCCTAAAATAAAGTGAAATTGGTTTAATCTAAATTAACGACTACTAAGCTAAAGACGCAAAGACAAAAAGAACGAATTGGGAAATAACTAGAAGAAAAACTCAATTGATCACGACGATACCCTTAGGAAGAATCCACCTAGACTTCACTTGTTATCTAACACTGAACCATATGATTTATTCACCTAGTTTAATCCGTAGGACTCACTAACGTATATTAAACCCTCTCTCGAGGCGAATAACGTCTAACCCTATGTTAATTAGTGGAACTCTCGTTCTCTTATAATAACCCCCTAGAATAGCAATAAATCAATCTATGGACTCCCATATTAGGTTTCACCCTAATCCGACAAAATCTCGTAACCCTATCTCTAGGCATTCGATCAATTCCGCTTAATTATGCTAGATCTACTCTTAAGCAAGGTCTATTCCTCCTCCACCTAAGCACATCAGATTTGGATTAAGCATGCATAATTAAGAACAAACTAAGTATTTATCATATAATTCAGGAAACAATAACAAGATTCATCTAAGTTTCATCCCCTTTAGGTATCTGAGGGGTTTAGTTCATAACAAATAAAGAAACATCTTAAGAGAAAAGATAAAACAAAACATAAGAAATCCCTAAAACTCCCTGAAGGAACTAAAGGAGAAATCCGCCGTCTTGAGTAGAATTCTGGCTTCTTGGGATGGATCAACTGGCTAGCTTCGAGTGATTCCCACAATTCTGGCCTTTTCGGCTTGGCTTCTAGGCCTAGCTCGACTGCCTATTCCGGCTTCTGCCGAACTCCCCTTTCAAGTTGCCCCATTAGGTGTTTATATAGACTTTGTGATGCCTTGCTTGGCCCCTAAGTATCCTAATTTAAGTAGAATTCCTACTAGGGTGTTTGAATAGGTTTCAGAATGTGTTTCTTTGCCTCCAAGTATCCTTTCCCAAATGAAATTGCTCTTTCAAGCGACAGGGACACGGCCATGGCACACGCCCGTGTGGATCGACTTCAGGTCTTGTTCGGGTCTGTTTATGGAGGCACAGCCGTGTGAACCGTGGTCAGGCCATGTTCTAGCTGATCCATGAGGCACGACCGTGTGGCTTGAAGTCCAGGCCGTGTCGATTTCATGAATTGGCCCATTTGGCCCGTTTTAAGCCCGTTTCTTATTCTTTTCATCCTTGGGTGCTTTCCTGGGTATAAGACATGAAAAGAAAAGATTAAGAGCACATTTTTATATCAATCGAGGCTTAAATTATCCAAAAGCATACTAAATGTGGGATTAAAATATGTTGCTTTTATGGTTTATCAATATCAATCCTTGTCAGTTTTGAATTAAAGGTGATTATTTAGATAAGGGGAGACACCTACGTTTTCATGATACAAATGTATGACTTATATTGTTTGAATCATTAGGACTCTTTGAGTTAAATTATCCATGTATAAATTATCTATGAATTATGATGAGACATTGTTGATAGGAATTATGAATTATGGAAAGTTCGTTTTAAGTGTAAGTTGAGAATTTTGCTTGAGGACAAGCAAAAGCTTAAGTGTGGGGGTATGTGATAAACCGTAAAAGTAACATATTTTAATCCCACATTTAGCATACTTTTGGATGATTTATCCCTTGATTTGTGTAAAAAGGTGCTCTTAATCCTTTCTTTTCATGTCTTATACTCAGGAAAGCATCGGAGGATGGAAAGAACAAGAAACAGGCCTAAAACGGACCAAATTGGGCCAAAGTGGAAATCGACACGGCCTGGACTTAAGCCCACACGGTCGTGCCTCCCTGATAAACTAGAACACGGCCTGATCCCGATTCACACGGCCGTGCCTCATTAAAGAAATTCGAACACGGCCTAAAGACGATTCACACGGGCGTGTGCATGGTCGTGTCCCTGTCGCTAGAAAAAAGAGTTTCACTCAGAAAAGGATACTTAGGGGCAAAAAAACCTATTTCGAAAGCCTATATAAACCCCTTAAGTATAACCTAAAGGGGTACAGTTAGCTAGGCCAATGAGCCAAGCCGAAAAGGTCAGATTTGTGGGAAACAGTCGAAGATAGCCAGTTGATCCATCTCAAGAAGCCAAAATTCTACTCAAGATGGCGGATCTCTCCTTCAATTCCTTCAGGGTGTTTTAGGGATTTCTTATGTTTTGTTTTATCTTTTCTTCTGAGATGTTTTCTTTTATTAGTATGAACTAAACCTTCAGATACCTGAAGGGGATGAAACCTAAGACGGATCTTGTTATTGTTTTCTGAACTATATGATAAATACTTGATTTATTCTTAATTATGTGTTCTTAATTCTTGTGTTGATATTTCCGGGATATTAATTCAAGTTTGATGTGCTTAGGTGGTGGAGCAAAAGTCCCTGCTTAAGAGTAGATCTAGCATAATTAAGCGGAGTTGATCGCACGCCTAGAGATAGGGTGACGAGATTTTGCCGGATTAGGGTGAAACCTAATATGGGAGTCCATAGATCGAGTTAATGCGATTCTAGGGGTTTTAATTAGAAAGAGATTCCAATTAATCAATCTAGGGTTAGACATTATTCACCTTGAGAGAGGGTTTAATATAACTTAGGGAATCTTACAGATCAAGTCAAGCGAATACATCGTCTGGTTCAGTGTTAGATAACAAGTGAAGTCTAGGTGGATTCTTCCTAAGGGTATCGTCTTAATCAACTGAGTTTTTCCAATAGTATTTCCCCAATTCATTTTTTTTGTGTTTGTGTCTTTAGCTTAGTAGTTAGTTAAATTTAGATTAAACAACAACTTCACTTATTTTAGGCTAGATAATAAAAAGAAAGTTAGTATTAGTACTTTTAGTTCCTTTGGGTTCAACATTCCGGTCTTGCCTTAACTATACTACTGTTCGATAGGTGCGCTTGCCTCAAAATCATTGTCAGAGTTAGTTTCCAGGTTCGATCATTCTCATTATAAATTTAAAACTATGAAATCGAAGATTACATCTCTTAAGATTAGTATATGGGGTTTATTTCGGTTTATATCGATGAGGCATGAAGTGCACATTATACTTTAGACATACCGATGAGGTGCTAGACACATTTATATAAATTACTTCAGTTTATACTGATGAGGCATGAAGTATAATATACTTCGGACGTGCCGATAATGCACTGAGTGCCAGTTATATTGGTGTGATGGTTGGTTGATCTGTGTATCTGTCTTGAGTCCATGTCTGGTTAATAGGGATTATAAAACATGTAAATTGGTTAATGAATATTGAATGTTGATTTTTGAAATTGTATATGAACATCGTAGCATTGATGATAACATGAGAAAGACCATGTGATTTGATTATTACGAACCCTGAAGGCTAATATGGATATAACAAAAATCAATGGATTCAATTGTGAGAAATGAGAAACCCAATATGTTATTATGAAATGTCATAGAATACATGTGATTGAGATGGTATGGCAAATGTGTGATAGTTTAATGTGTGTAATTGATAGACATCATGATACTTGTAATATAAATGGTATAATAGTTGAATTTAAAATAATGATATGTGATACGTTAAGGAAGCATGAAAACATGATAAATAAAAGCATGAGACAAGAAAGATGGATATGATTTAATCTATTGTTGAATCTTATATATGTGTTCTATTATTTCCAAACCAGGTTAGCACCATTGAGCTCTATTGTTTGACGTGTAGTTTTTTTATTTCCGTGCATAGGTAACTTAGATCTCACTTGAGAAGTATGATTGTCCCCTTGCTAGACCCAATCGTCAGGTCTAAGTTATAGGATGTCACTTCTGTTGCCAGAGCAACTACAATTAAATGCAACATAATTTTTATTGATTCAATACATTATATCTACTGCATGATTATTACATCATTATCTTATAATATATTATCTTATCCCAGGTTTATACAAGCTTGTGAAAACTCTTTTCATAACCTGATACCATTGAAAGACTAAACTGCAAAGTTTCGAAATATTTTGGGTTGGAGTTGCGACTTTATAGGTTTAATGTCGCGACCTCCAAAACAGTAGGTTGGCATCATAACTTAAGGATTAAAATGTAAAGTTTCCAATCTTCATTAAGTTAGTGTCACAATAATAGGGGTATGATATTGCGACATTGAAGGTTGGTGTCGCTATCTTGAGAGCAGTCTACTATAAGTTCAATCCATTTTTGGTTCCACCTTATCAATCACATAAAAGGACCAAATTTTAGGATCTTTAATGGCAAGCATAACAAGTAAATTTTCATCCCAGCTTCTCAATTCATCATATCATGCCAGCTTATGTAATTAAGGCTTAAGAAACCTTTACAACCAAATGCTCAAATGGCATACACAACTCATGACAAAAAACTAGGCATAATTAGGCCATAGATCAAGCTTATTTATACATACCCATAGGCACTAATCCAACAATAACATTCATAATTAGGGATGACCATTTACATATTAAATACCTTATATACATGCCACAACATGAGATACCAAAATGTACATATTTCTACCGTCTTGATGATAGTGAGATATCCACACTGATCCGGCTTGGGGAGTTCCGCAAGTTGGGGATCTACATATAGGAAAAACAAAGATAGATAAGCATTTAATGCTTAGTGTGGGTTTGGATGGGCGGTACGTTTACCTACAGTTAGTGTAAAAACAGTGGTAGTGGTTGTAATAGACTTATTTTGCCTAGCTCCCCGGGCCCAAATTAGACAAGCAAATAAATAAAAATATTAAAACAGTCCAATTTAGAATTACATGTCCATTACCAAAAAACCAAAATACAAAAAAGGGCCCAAATTACATTTTAACCCAACAAAACACAAAGCCCGAATGGCCTATGATAAACCGTAATATGAACATATTTTAATCCCACATTTTGCATACTTTTGGATGATTTAAGCCTTGAACTGTGTAATTTGGTGCTCTTAATCCTTTGTTTTCATGTTTTATACTCAGAAGAGCACTGGAGGATGAAAAGAACGAGAAACGGGCCCAAAACGGAGTAAATGGGCCATATCACGAAATCAACACGGCCTGGGCCCAAGACCACATGGCCGTGCCTCATCAACAGATTCGAACACGGCCTGACCACGATTCACACGAGCGTGTGCCATGGGCGTGTCCCTGACGTGAGAAAGAAGAGTTTCAGTCGGATTAGGGTACTTAGAGGAAAAGAAAGCCATTCCAAAAGCCTATATAAACACCTTAGAGGCCAACCTTCAGAGGGCGTCCAGCTAGGCCAAGGAGCCGAGCCAGAGAGGCCAGAATTGTGGAATTTACTCAAAGAAAGCCAGTTGATTCATCTTAAGAAGCCGAAATCATACTCAAGGCGGAGGATCTCTCCTTCAATCCCTTCAGGGGGTTTTAGGGTTTTCTATGTTTTGTTTTATCTTTTCTTTTGAGATGTATTTTTTTACGATTATGAACTAAACCCTCAGATACCTGAGGGGGATGAAACCTAGATGAATCTTGTTATCATTTGCTGAACTATATGATAAATACTTGATTTGTTCTTAACTATGTGTTCTTAATTCTTGTGTTGATATTTCCGGGATATTGATTCAAGTACTGGTGTGCTTAGGTAGAGGAGGAATAGACCCTACCTAAGAGTAGATCTAGCATAGTTGAGCGGAGTTGCTCGCGCACCTAGAGATAGGGTGATGAAAATCCGCCGGATTAGGGTCAAACCTAATATGGGAGTCCATAGATCGAGTTAATGCAATTCTAGGGGTTTTAATTAGAAAGATATTTCATTAATCAACCTAGGTTAGACGTTAGTTGCCTCGAGAGAGGGATTAATATACATTAGGGAATCCTACGAATCAAGTCAAGTGAATAAATTGTCTGGTTCAGAGTGAGATAACAAGTGAAGTCTAGGTGGATTCTTCCTCGGGTATTGTCTTAATCAATTGGTTTTCCCCAATTCATTCTCTTTGTCTTTGCATCTTTAGCTTAGTCGTTAATTAATTTTAGATTAGATAAAAATTCCTTTAATTCTTAGGCTAAATAATAAAAAGAAAGTTAGTATTAGTACTTTTGGTTCCTTTGGGTTCGACAATTCGGTCTTGCTGCTAAGCTATACTACTGTTTGATAGGTGCACTTGCCTCAAGTCGTTGTCACATTTAGTTTCTAGGCTCGATCATTCTTTTTATAAATTTTTAAGACTCTGACACACAATCAGCCTAAAACCTAAACCTATCTTCAGCAAACTATGGAAACCCTAGGTAAGCCATGGCCGTCGTACGCCACGTCAACACCTCTGTACACTGCCCCTCTTGCGGCCCTCACCCCGTACCTGCAGACAAAACAAACACGCAACAACACAGAGGCAGCAAGAATAGAAACAAACAAAAACATTAACAATTGTAATATTTTCAGCTATAAAAAGAGACTACACAAGTTGTAAAATTTTTTTTTGGACACGGACACAGGCACATCAATCGAAATAGAATAGAAAAGTTTCTAAAGGTGGTTTTTTGATTCTGTTCTTTTCATTTTTCATTTCGTTGTTTTATTTTATTTTTTTAAAAGAAAGAAAAGAGAAAATAAAAGAGAAACTCGAACCTTTACCACTTCTTTTTTGCATTTGAGCCACTGTGGACGGCCGAGGTTAGTCGTTTTCGATGAAAAACGATGTCTTGTGGGCTTGGAGGCTTGAAAGGTGAAAAATGGCCTTTTTTTCTTTACTTTTCTGGCCATCGTGAACGGTGGCGTCGTCTCCGGCTGGCAACCGGGATTCGGCCGGAGGGGAAAGACTTGAGAGAATTTTTTTAGGGGGGTTTCATTTTTTTATGAAGTGGGGAAAATGAATTTTTTTGATAAAAAACTTGACTTATGTAGTACCCTCATACGACGTCGTTTTGGGGCAAGCATCAGACGCCCAAAACAGCATCGTTTCGCTTTGACCCAATCTGACCGACCCGACCCGCCAAGGGATCTGCGTGTTTTCACTTTGACGGCTAATTGCGCTGCAAGTCCTTTCGCTTTTTAATGGTTTTACAATAAAGTTTTTTATATTTTTAATTTTTACCCTATTAATTTGTTCCAGTTTCATTTTAATTCGCATCTGAACGAGGTCGTTTTGGAGAAGAAGGGAAAATTGCCCTTTAGGTCCCTCCTAATTATTCACGCGTCTCAATATGATCATCTACCCTATTTTTATTCTTGATTTTTACCTAAATTTTCGATTAAACTTCTATTTAGTCCTTTTGCGCTTATTTTATTATAATTTTAGCCCCTTAACTTTATTTCAAATGGCAATTTAATCCTTATTATGTCTTTGCATTTATTTTATTTAACTTTAGATTCTAAATTTCATTTTAACGGCAATCATGTCCTTATTTATTTAATTTGGTCTCTTTGTACATTTATTACTTCTACGTTATTTTACTTATTTACTTATTTATATTGTATTTTTCTTATTTGGTGTTTTTAATTTATTGTGCATTTCATGCTTTCATTATCGTGGTTATCATTATTATTAATGTTGGTTTTGTTATTATTATTAGTATTTTATATTATTGTCATCATTATTATTATTGTTCTAATACGCATATTATATCTTTATGGCTAGCAATTTGTGTCGCATCATCGTTTGAAAAACATGAGTTTTAGGTTTATCTATATGCTATATCAACTAAGTGTATATTTTTTAAATATTACATTAATTTTTACCAAAATTCAGAAAAGGAAAATTCTTCAAACTAAGGCCATATTTCGCGTTTTAGGAAATTCGAGAAATCGTACCCTAACTTACAGGGTTTTGGTTTTCTCGTTAAACCTAAATAGCCATATATCCTTTCAGATTTCAAAATACATGAAGTTTCAATAAAAAATAAAGGCAAACTTATTCTCGAGGGTTCAAATGTCACATCCTAACTTACGGGATGTGGCTTTTTGTTATCTCGGGACGAGTGGGCCTTTGATGCTCATTTCAATTTAATTCAAGCGTTTTTTAAATTAACGTTAATAAAATAGGATCTTATTTTAAAATCATTTCAAATTTTCAACTTTCGACATTAAGACACTAAATAATCAATTAGGTGCCAATTTTGGGCATAACGAGGGTGGTAATCCTTCCTTGCACGTAACTGACTCCCGAACCCATTTTCTAAATTTCGTAGACCAAAATCGTTGTTTTAGTATGTCAAATCGTTTATTAAAAACAACCATCTTAGGAGGTGACTCGATCACACCTCATCAAAAAAGTATTGGTGGTGACTCCCATTTTTTCATTTTCGTTTTTAAAATAAAAGTCGACCCGCTTTTCAAAAAAAATGGTTTCGACAGCTTGGCGACTCCACTGGGGACCAAATAAGAGAGTCGAGCCACAAATTGGTTAATTTTTGTCTTTTTTTCAAAAAATAAAAAAATCTATTTTAAACTTACGATTCCTCCATTACATTTTATCCGTCATTTCCGTGGTTTTCATCATAAAATGCTTGCCTTGTTGGTTTAAATCTATTTACGTATCTCTGCATTTTGCATCGCATAAGTCGGTCAATTTTACCCCTTTAAGTGGGAGCGAGAAACTATTCCTTCGTGAGGTTTTCACCTCCGTATAGGATAGTGGATAGCTTTCGGGATATATCTGTACCTATGTCTTCGTGAGATTTTCATCTCCGTATAGCCATAGGGAAATGTATTCCCCTAAACCGAACTCGGTCCGCATGAGCTTATAATGGGTGAGGATCGATGAATCTGTTGGTTCGGGTACCTCTGCTCTAGAACTAAACCGCATGTAGTGAGCCATAAGCGCCCGCCTTAAGTTGAACTACCCCGAACCCTAGTGGTTACCCGAATAGGTGCTTGATTATTTCCTGTTTATTTTTTTACATAATACTGACTTGTTGTGTTTTACTTTGACAGTGATTGCATGGCATTTCATCATAAAAAGGCATTGATTCAAATTCAGGTGATAAACCGTAATTATAACATATTTTAATCCTACATTTAGCTTGTTTTTGGATGATTTATCCTTCAATTGATGTAAAAAGGTGCTCTTAATCCTTTCTTTTCATGTCTTATACCCAGGAAAGCACCCGAGGATGAAAAGAACACAAAACGAGCCCAAAACAAAGTAAATGGGCCATATCACGAAATCCACATGGCCTGGCCCAAAGAGCACACGGCCGTGCCTTGACGAACATCTAGAACACGGCCTCACCCCGATTTACACGGTCGTGCCTCAACTTAGAAATTCGAACACGGCCTAAAGATGAGTCACACGGGCGTGTGACATGGCTGCCCCTGTCGTGGACTTAGACAATTTTAGTCAGAAAAGGATACTTAGGGAGAAAGAATCGCATTCCAAGAGCCTATAAATACCCCCTAAGTACCACCGTTGAAGGGGCGTCGAGCTAGGCCAAGGAGCCAAGCCGGAAGGATTAGAATTGAGGGAATTACTCGAAGTTAGCCAGTTGATCCATCCCAAGAAGCCGGAATTCTACTCAAGACGGTGGATTTCTCCTTCAATTCCTTCAGGGAGTTTTAGGGATTTCTTATGTTTTGTTTTATCTTTTCTCTTGAGATGTTTTCTTTATTTGTTATGAACTAAACCCCTCAGATACCTAAAGGGGATGAAACCTTGATGAATCTTGTTATTATTTCCTGAATTATATGATAAATACTTAGTTTGTTCTTAATTATGCATGCTTAATCCAATTCTGATGTGCTTAGGTGGAGGAGGAATAGACCCTGCTTAAGAGTAGATCTAGCATAATTAAGCGGAGTTGATCGAACGCCTAGAGATAGGGTTACGAGATTTTGCCATATTAGGGTGAAACCTAATATGGGAGTCTATAGATCGATTTACTGCTATTCTAGGGGGTTATTATAAGAGAACGAGAGTGTCACTAATTAACCTAGGGTTAGACGTTATTCGCCTCGAGAGAGGGTTTAATATATGTTAGGAAGTCCTACGGATCAAACTAAGTGAATAAATTGTATGGTTTAGTGTTAAATAACAGGTGAAGTCTAGGTGGATTCTTCCTAAGGGTATCGTCGTGATCAACTGAGTTTTTCTTCAAGTCATTTCCCAATTCGTTCTTTTTGTCTTTGCGTCTTTAGCTTAGTAGTCGTTAATTTAGATTTAAAGCAATTTCACTTTATTTTAGGCTAAATAATAAAAAGAAATTCAGTATTAGTACTTTTAGTTCCTTTGGGTTCTACAATTCGGTCTTGCCTAAGCTATACTATTGTTCGATAGGTACACTTGCCTTTAATCATTGTCAGAGTTAGTCTCCAGGTTTGATCATTCGTTTTATAAATTTTAAAGCTCTGATTTCAGCGATCAAGTTTTTGGCGCCGTTGCTGGGGAACTAAAATATTAAGAACACTTTATTTTTATTACTTTAGCCATTATTTTTATTTTTAGCTTTTTAGGTTAAATTTTAATTTTTACTAAAATCTTCTTTCTTTTTCTTTTCTTGGTAGGTACCTCTAGTTTATGACTAGAAGGAACCCGACAGGACCTTTGTTATACGATTGTGAAATAGAAGCTACCGTTCGTAGGACTCGCAAAGAAATCAGGCGAGCCTTAAATTACACAGAGGAAGATCAAGAAGACAGATCCAATCCTACTGAAGGGATGGACGAGAATAATCCACCGCCACATGATGTAGGGGAAAATAATGCTCCACGTACCATGTTTGATTATGCTAAACCACATTTAACAGGAGCAGAATCGAGTATTGTCAGGCCTGCTATAGCTGCTAACAAATTTTGAATTAAAGCCTAACACAATACAAATGATTCAAAAGTTTGTTCAATTTGATGGTTTGCAGGACGAAGATCCAAAACGCATATAGCTAATTTTTTAGAGTTCTGTGTGTAAGAGTATGCCCAAAGATCAATCATGAGATGGTTGTAATAACATACTTAATTTACCATGTTTATTAATATAAAGCGTTGTCATTATTATTTCAGTTTTTCTTTCTGTGTGTATAGATAAACTGTTTTATAATAATGTCCTGAGAATAATATGATTATTCTTAAAAGATCCTTAGTCGAGTATTATTGTTGACTAGGACAATAATAATGCATTAAGACTAACATGTAGTTGATTGATGATAAAGAGTTGTCATTGATATGGAGTGTCAAAATCAATGCATGAATATGTGTGTTAGAGAACAACATATTGGATTGACCCGCTATGAGTATGTTTCTTGGATTATTATGTAATTGTCACAACATTACTCATAGTGATTAATATGTATATGATCCTCAGACTTGAGATCATTATTATCCCAGCATCGTGAGTTGTATATTTTGATACAGTCAAATGTACACCGTAACAGGTTGTTCTATAAAGACTGATGTTGGATATACCACAATCTATGTAGAGGGATATGGTTGATCAATAAAGGATAAGTCCCTCCTACATAATAGGAGTAATATCTTAGGCCACTTGATTGAGTGAGACTAGAAATGCATGGCCATGCTCAAATAAGTTGATATGAGATGTCATACTAATTTGTATATCATAGTCTACTCAAGATATCAAGAAACATGGGATGGATTATGCAAGTGTGACTATCCCATGACTTGTATCCGTTCCAGAGATAAAGGACTTAAGGATTAATGCATGAAAGGTTAATCACGAAAGGTTATGTCGAATCATGACTTCTTGTAACTTAGGTAGCAATGATGCATTGCTAGATGCCACTCATTGTCTGTGACAATAGAATCGTTCTAGTATTACTGCTAACGTTGCAAGAACCTACAGGGTCACACCCTATGGTTGAAATGAACGGAATAAAATATAGTTGGTATTGTGCTTGGTTGTCACATAAATTAAATTAATTAAAGAATTAATTTAATTGGGCAATCAAATATTGAACATATTATATGTACAAGGATGTTGTACACATAATGATAACATAATTTTATTAATATATGAATTTGATTCATATATAAATTTAAATAAATATAGTTTACCGGAATCCTTATTATAATTAATGTAATTGTAATTTTCAGATATAATTAATGTAATTATAATTTTCGGTTAAAAACTTTATTGTATTTATTTAATCTTGTAATACATTCAAGACATACCAATTATAAAAGGCCCAATTAAGAGGATACCTATTATAAAAGGCCCAATGAGAAAGGCACCCATTATAAAAGGTATTAAAAGGAGACAAAACTAAATATGAAAACCCTAAGTGATTGCTTGTTAGGTCTAGCAGCCGTCAAGCAAATAAGCTTCCAAAACAGTTTTGGAGATTTCTTCCGTTCATAGTCAAACCGGGTGGATTACGTACAGGCCGACATCGGAAAAGGTTGAGGCTTGATTCGACAGTAGATCAAAACTCTTGTTGCCAAGGCGTCGCTGTCTATTCAGATTGAAGTTTTGGTAATTTTGAAACCTTTATTTCACCCCGATTCGTTCCTCACACATGGATTCATGATTTGGATCGCTGGATCTAATTTTATTCTGCTGCGGCATGGGGTACCGGCGTTCCAACAGTGGTATCAGAGCCACTTGTGTGATACGAACTCGGGTTTAAATACTTGGGTGATGCAATTGTATGAGATACATGTTTTGATCTTATTATATTTTCGATTGTTTAAATCGTTTAAGCATAATCTGATAATTGTTCCTTTCGGTAATTGATTAAATGTTAATCATGGTGTTGTGGCCTATTCGATTTTATGTTATTACTGTTAACTATTAACAAATCTGTAGCGGCGGTGGTATTTATAGTTTCCAGTAAGTGTTAACTGGCTAGTGGAACAAGGGTTGTTCCGATATTAAACCTCAAGGATTAAAATCCTAAAAACACGATTCTTTTGATAAAAATTTATCAAATCGTGAGGCTTCATTTGACTGGGGTATGCGATTCGCGCCGCGGGGGCTCCGCCCCCGCACCCCTGGTCCATACCGCTTCCTCCGACATCCTCAGACCCCCGCAAAAAAATTTGTTAATAAAAGAAATTTATAAACTTGATGGGTCACAAAAGGTTGAAAGGATATTTTATAATTCACCTTAGCAAAAAAAAAAAAAAAAGCATTGAATTATGTATGCTATTTTTGACATGCACGGTGTTTGAAATGCATAGTTATAGCCCAATGACCCATTCGATAAAAAGTTGTATTTTTTTTAAAATACGGCCTGCGTGTCGTGCCTTGCTACTATTCTCTTGTATTTCTCTTCTCATCTTATTCCCTCGTATGTAAAACGAGTTTCTGCATATTGTAATTTGCAAGAGTTGCTGTGGGCCAAACAAGAAGGAAGGTGGGACAATGATTGTGAATGATAGCTTGTGAAAGGGCTTACACCTTTAGGTTTCCTTTTGGTTTTCCCATTGGCTTGGGTTGAACCACTTTAGTTTATGGGCTATAACTATTGCATTTATTTATTGCTTTATTTATTCATGTATGAGATGCTATGGATGATAATAAACCTTGTTGATAATAAACCCTATTAATTGATGAGATCGATTAGAAGACTAAATGGGCTAAAGTAGACCATAATTGGTGAGATGCAACAACCTTAATAAAATCCCTCTATTAAAATATTAAGTCAACATGGCCTTCCAATTTTGCCCTCGTTAAGGCCTCGATCAATACTATGTAGGTTCTGCCAAAGTGAAGTACTAGTATTTATCTTGGTTAAACGCGAAGAATAAACAAGTGATATTCGCTGGTTAAAAATTGGTTAATGACTTAACTAGGTTACTCTAATAGGATTAGAAACCTAGAGGCAAGTAAATTGGATAAATCATAAGATGATTAGAACAAGAGTTGTTCACCAAATATTAGGAGTTACATATGATGTAATTAGCAAATGTTGCTTACCTAAATAACCATAATCTTAAGAGTAAGCCAAAGCTGACTTAAGAGGTGGTGAAATATGGATCCTTAACCTACTAGAAATACTTTTGAGAAAGTTTTTCCGAAATTAATATACGAGGGTTATTAATTTTGAAATAAAATAGTGGGAATATCATTTAATAAAGTCTTTTAATGATTGATATAAAATTGGTAAATTTACTCACATGCATATTTAATTGTTGTAGATATATTATGGCTGCAAACACTAGCACACTCTCATTGCGATCGGTCCTTGAGAAGGACAAATTGAATGGTTTGAATTTTCTTGATTGGTTCCGTAACTTGAGGATTGTCCTTAAACAAGAACGGAAATTATATGTCATTGAACAACCACTTCCTAATGAACCACCCGCTAATGCCTCGAGGACTGATAGAGATGCTTACAAGAAGTATCTCGATGACATGATAGATGTTGGATGTCTTATGCTTGCCACTATGAATCCTGAACTTCAGAAGCAACATGAGGACATAGTTGCTTATGATATGATCGAGCACCTGAAAGAACTTTATCAGGGACAAGCACGGCAAGAGAGGTTTGATATCTCTAAGGCCTTATTCCAATGTAAGTTGGCTGAAGGAAGCCCAGTAGGACCTCATGTCCTTAAGATGATTGGCTATATTGAAAGCCTGTCTAAGCTTGGGTTTCCATTGAGCCAAGAGTTGGCCACTGATGTTATTTTACAATCGTTGCCGGATAGCTACAGCCAGTTTGTCCTCAATTTCAATATGAATGAAATTGACAAGACTCTACCACAATTGCTCAGTATGTTACGAACTGCTGAAGGCAACTTGAAAAAGGTTGGACCCAAGCCCATACTGATGGTCCGTAATAACAAGGGCAAGGGAAAGGCCAAAGTTCAACAAAGCCCAAGGGCAAAGGTAAGCCCAAATTTGGAAAAGGAAAGGCTGCACTGAAACCTAAAGGTGGGGTGTCTAAGGAAGGAAACTGTTTTCATTATGGTGTGACTGGACATTGGAAACGGAACTGCCCTGCCTATTTTGAAGAAGTCAAGAAGGCTAAAGCAAGCGGAATGTCTGCTTCAGGTATTTATGTTATTGATATTAATTTATCAACTACTACTTCTTGGGTATTAGATACTGGTTGTGGTTCTCATATTTGTACTTCTGTACAGGGACTACAAAGGAGTAGGACTTTGGCTAGAGGAGATGTGGACCTACGAGTTGGAAATGGAGCAAAAGTTGCTGCATTAGCTGTGGGAACATATACTTTATCTTTGCCTAGTGGACTTGATTTATGTTTAGAGGATTGTTATTTTGTGCCCAGTTTGACTAAAAACATTATTTCAATTTCTTGTTTAGAAAAAATTGGTTTTGAGATAATATTTAAGAATAATTGTTGTTCATTTTATCTCAATAATGTTTTCTATGGTTCGGCGCAATTGATTAATGGCCTCTATATTTTAGATCAAACGAATCCCATTTACAACATAAATACTAAAAGATCTAAAATAAATGACTCAAATCAAACTTATCTTTGGCATTATCGTTTGGGCCACATAAGTGAGAAACGCATATCCAAACTCCATAGAGATGGTCTCTTGAATTCATTTGTTTTTGAACAATTTGAAGTATGTGAATCTTGCTTATTGGGAAAAATGACTAATCTCCTTTTTCTGGAAAAGGTGAACGAGCTAGTGATTTATTGGGCCTAATACATTCTGATGTATGTGGACCAATAAATACACAGGCCAGGTGGATTTCACTACTTCATTACTTTCACTGATGATTTCAGTAGATATGGGTATGTTTATCTCATGCGCCATAAGTCTGAGTCCCTTGAAAAGTTCAAGGAATTTAAAATGAAGTACAAAATCAACTAGGCAAAACTATCAAGTCACTTCGATCTGATCGAGGTGGAGAGTATTTGAGCCTAGAGTTTGATGATCTTTTGAAAGAATGTGGGATTGTCTCACAACTTACTCCTCCTGTACTCCTCAATGGAATGGAGTATCTGAGAGAAGAAATCGAACTTTGTTAGACATGGTTCGATCCATGATGAGTCATGCTGATCTACCGACTTCCTTTTGGGGACATGCACTTGAGACTGCTGCCTTCACACTAAATCGTGTTCCATCTAAATCGGTTCAAAAGACGCCATATGAGATGTGGACTGGGAAACGTCCTAGTATGTCCTTATGAAAATTTGGGGTTGTGAAGCTTATGTTAAACGTCAGACGTCTACTAAGCTTGAACCCAAATCTGAAAGGTGTATTTTTGTGGGGTATCCAAAAGAAACCAAAGGATATTTTTTTTTAATCCCACTGAGAACAAAATTTTTGTTGCTCGGACTGGTGTCTTCCTAGAGAAAGAATTTACTTCTAGAAAAGGAAGTGGGAGAAAGATTGAACTTGAAGAAATTCAAGAATCACAAGATACCACTGAACCAGAGATTGAACAAAACCAAATTCCACAAGAAATTGAGGAACAAACAACTGCTAGAAACACAACCACACGCAGATCTTTAAGAGAACGCCGTGCACCTGAGAGATATGGATTTCTCATTACAACGCATGGTGACGTTCTTCTTATAGATCAAGATGAGCCTAGGACTTATCAAGAAGCGGTGACGAGCCCAGACTCTGAGAAATGGCTTGAGGCCATGAGATCTGAGATGGATTCCATGTATGAAAACCAAGTATGGACTTTGATTGACCCACCCGAAGGGGTTAAACCTATAGGGTGCAAATGGGTTTTCAAAAAGAAAATAGACATGGATGGTAATGTACAAACATACAAAGGGCGATTAGTCGCTAAAGGTTTTCGCCAAATTCATGGTGTTGACTATGATGAAACCTTTTCTCCTGTGTAGCTATGTTTAAATCCATCAGGATCTTGCTCGCCATAGCTGCATTTCATGATTATGAAATCTGGCAGATGGACGTCAAAACAGCTTTCCTTAACGGGAAACTTGAAGAGGATGTGTATATGACACAACCTGAAGGTTTTGTAAATCCAAAGGATGCTAGAAAGATATGTAAGCTACAAAGATCCATTTATGGATTAAAGCAAGCTTCTCGAAGTTGGAATATTCGTTTTAACGATGCAATCAAAGAGTTTGGTTTTATCAAAAATGAAGATGAACCATGTGTTTACAAGAAAGTTAGTGGGAGCACTATCACATTCTTGGTACTATATGTGGATGACATACTTATCATGGGAAATGACATACCTACCTTGCAGTCTATTAAGACTTGGTTAAGAAGTTGTTTTTCTATGAAGGACTTGGGCGAAGCCACTTATATCTTAGGAGTCAAGATCTATAGAGATAGATCAAGACGACTACTAGGTCTAAGCCAAAGTACATACATAGATAAAGTACTGAAAAGGTTCAGTATGGAAGAATCTAAAAGAGGATTCCTACCTATGAGACATGGTATTTCACTCTCGAAGGAAATGTGTCCTTCAACTCCACAAGAGAGAGAACGTATGAGTAAAATTCCATATGCTTCCGCTATTGGATCTATCATGTATGCTATGTTATGTACCCGTCCAGATGTCTCGTATGCCTTAAGTATGACGAGCAGGTATCAAGTAGATCCCGGTGAAGTCACTGGACCACAGTCAAGAGTATCCTTAAGTACTTAAGAACTAAGGATACGTTCCTATTATATGGAGGTGAGGAAGAGTTAAGTGTAAAAGGTTACACTGATGCCAGCTTCCAAACCGACAAGATGATTCTCGATCGCAATCAGGTTTTGTGTTTTGCCTTAATGGTGGTGCTGTGAGCTGGAAGAGTTCAAAGCAAAGTACAGTAGCCGATTCTACAACAGAGGCCGAGTATATTGCAGCCAGTGAGGCAGCAAAAGAAGCAGTTTGGATCAAGAAGTTCATTACTGGACTAGGGTTGTGCCTAGCATATCAGATGCTATAGAACTCCGATGTGATAACAATGGAGCTATTGCACAAGCTAAAGAACCCAGATCTCACCAGCGATCCAAACATATACTTAGACGCTACCATCTTATTCGAGATTATCGATCGAGGGATGTAGAGATATGCAGAGTACCTTCAGATGATAACATCGCTGATCCCCTGACCAAGCCTCTGACACAGCAGAAGCATGATCGTCACACTAAGTCACTTGGTATTAGATATATGAGTGATTGGTCTTAGTGCTAGTGGGAGATTGTAAGAGTATGCCCAAAGATCAATCATGAGATGGTTGTAATAACATACTTAATTTCCATGTTTATTAATAAAGCGTTGTCATTATTATTTCAGTTTTTCTTTCTGTGTGTATAGATAAACTGTTTTATATAATGTCCTGAGAATAATATGATTATTCTTAAAAGATCCTTAGTCGAGTATTATTGTTGACTAGGACAATAATAATGCATTAAGACTAACATGTAGTTGATTGATGAAAGAGTTGTCATTGATATGGAGTGTCAAAATCAATGCATGAATATGTGTGTTAGAGAACAACATATTGGATTGACCCGCTATGAGTATGTTTCTTGGATTATTATGTAATTGTCACAACATTACTCATAGTGGATTAATATGTATATGATCCTCAGACTTGAGATCATTATTATCCCAGCATCGTGAGTTGTATATTTTGATACAGTCAAACGTACACCGTAACAGGTTGTTCTATAAAGGCTGATGTTGGATATACCACAATCTATGTAGAGGGATATGGTTGATCAATAAAGGATAAGTCCCTCCTACATAATAGGAGTAATATCTTAGGCCACTTGATTGAGTGAGACTAGAAATGCATGGCCATGCTCAAATAAGTTGATATGAGATGTCATACTAATTTGTATATCATAGTCTACTCAAGATATCAAGAAACATGGGATGGACTATGCAAGTGTGACTATCCCATGACTTGTATCCGTTCCAGAGATAAAGGACTTAAGGATTAATGCATGAAAGGTTTAATCACGAAAGGTTAGTCGAATCATGACTTCTTGTAACTTAGGTAGCAATGATGCATTGCTAGATGCCACTCATTGTCTGTGACATAGAATCGTTCTAGTATTACTGCTAACGTTGCAAGAACCTACAGGGTCACACCCTATGGTTGAAATGAACAATAAATATAGTTGGTATTGTGCTTGGTTGTCAATAAATTAATT